>NHZP01000011.1:1200000-1540103 GCA_003313425.1 Pseudopyrenochaeta lycopersici | reverse complement strand
AGTGTAAGTACACTACCTAAACAGAATATAGAATAAGGACCTGCCTTAGTATATACTGATAGTGTTTGTCTAGATAGGCAAACGCGCTCTCTATCTCTTTTTTCCTCTTCTTCTTGTAAGTGTCTATGTCCTTAAGTATAGGATATTACTACTTAAAAGCAGCGATGCCTCTATACTACAACATCAGGCTTAGTCTTCTTTTTAGAAATTCTCTAGTCGCGATAATAAGGGTTAAAGTCTTATTAAAGTAAGTTGCTAAGGCTACTATCTAATTATCTACTATGCCCTTCTGTTTAACAGGTAAGACTTACAGTAAGTTTTAAACCTAAGTGTCTACTATAATCCCTGCATGCTAAGGGACTTTAACGTTACTATAACGCTTAAGCTTAGTTCTGTAGTCTTTAATAGCTTCTTTACTAGTAAATTGCACGATCTCTGTTAGCGCAGGCTTAATTGTAGTTGTAGTTAGTTAAGGATTTAGGTTTGACGGTAGGGGTGGACGCTTCCTAGGCTGTTTGGGTGTCTGAGGCGGCTGTGACATCGCTTGAAGTTTGTACCTGATAGGTACTTGTGTGTTTACCTTAGAAAGTTTCAATAGATAGTAATAAGAAGTAAGAAAGAGAAATTTAGGCCCTGTAGGATTAACTACAGGCTTAAGATTTAGAGGAGGTTTAAGCGGCGGAGGGTATCTTTCCCTCCCTAACTTTACTTAAAAGCCCTGCTAAGGCTTAACAACGTAGTAAAAGGTGAAGTTACTATTATTTTAACTCCTTCCTGTTACCTGATTGGCTAGTATAGCAGGTCCTCTTAAGAGTAGGCTACTTAGGAACGTTTCTTAAGCAGGTCTTATCTTACTGCTAAACGCAGCTATAAACTTACCTTTATACTTAAAAATATTAATTATCTTATCTTCTACCTCCTTTAATTAATTCTGTATCTTTGAATTGTTGCTCTGTAATCTCGTGGTTGCGTTGCTGCTGTTGGCGCAGATATCAAGTTGTCCAGCCAATTAGATTTCAGCAGGTCTCGCTAAGCTTACCTGGCGATTGCTGATTGGCTAGATTCTTTAACACCCTGGTTTTTCTACTATTTTCGATCGCGCAACTAGGAGATTAACCTCCTAGCGACTCTAAATGATATTTCGTTTAATTTTAACTCATTTTTATATGCCTGGGAGGTCGCGCTGCGTGTGTAATGCTGAATGTGTAAAAATATACGAAAATTTGATAAAGGAAATGCAGCCCCTCCCCTGCTTTAAGATGAAAGCCCGTCCCCTGGGCTTAAGCAAGGTTATCTTCTAAGTTAGAATTAATTTCTGACTTAGGTATTCGAACATATTATTGTCTCTTAGTCTCTATTAAAGATCTTGGTATAATAACAGGATGGCTGCGCGCAGTTAGCTGTGTTGTATTTTTAGATAAATCTAAGTTTGTAGGAGGATTATTCTCTTTCTCTTGTAACTAAATCGCGTCTTAGTTAGGATTCTTAATAACTGTAAACTTATTATCTTAAGAGTTATTAAATTAAGTAGGTGGCGGTGAAAAGTCAGCCTTAATATCCTATAACAATGGATCCTATAGCTTTGCGCGACCTTAATGCTCTTGAGTAACCTTGCTTTTATCTTGAGGTACCTACAGTTTAAGTCTCTATCCTAGGGTAGTGTTTCTAAATTACGTGCTGTTAAGGTCTATAAGTTAATAGTTACCTTTATCCTAGTTAGTATAAAAGACTTTGTATAGTCCTAGCTACCTGCTCGCAAGCTTCTTATCTCTTAACATGTTAATGTCTCTAGCTAAGTCCTATATTAGTACGAAGTTATCTTCTTTAATTTCTTCTTAATAAATCTCTCTGTAATTATCCTAATATTCTTTCTTTTCGCGTTGTAGGCGCTTAGTTCTTGACACTGCGTCCTTAAGAAATTGATCTCTTAAATCTAGCTGCATAGCTCGCACTGCTAACAACTGGCCTCTTAATGTTACTTGTCTAAATAGTAATGTCTGCCATATTAGAAGAGTAAGCTTAATTAGAAGTACTAGATTCTAACTAGTAACTAACTAATAAGGAGAATATCTAGTCTAACTCTAAGTAGAAATTCTGTCTGCCTATAATATAGTTAGAAGATTATTAACCTAAGGTCTAGGAAGCTTTGCAAGTGCGTTATATATTAGCTTGTAACTACCCTCGATTTTTCTTATAGCCTGAGGGTTGTATACTAATGCCTAGATTCTCCTAATATAATAAATCTTAGTAAGGGCTTTAACTACCTTTCTAAAATTAGGTCCGCTGTCTATAGTAAGTGTCTTTATTATACTCTAGCGACATAAGATTTTCTTATATAAAAACTTAGTAATAGTAGATAACTTGTTGTTAGCTATTACTTGTGCCTCTAGCTATCTACTAAGGTATTCTTATGTAATTACGATAAATTTCTTTCCTTAATAATGCGGTATGTAAATAACGTCTATAGTAACTCGTTCCTATAACGCGTGACAGTAGGTATTTGTTAGTATCTCTTGCTTGCGACTGGATAATCTTCGCTGGCACTGTTTGCATGATGCAATCGTGCGTCGCACCTCCTTATGCATCCTTTCCTACTAGTATCGTTGAGCAAGCATTAAATAGACGCTATTTACTCCTCTGTAACTAATCTGTTAATATATTTCCTATATAGCTGCAGTCTTAAGATTAGGATTATCTATAACTTAATAAATAGCTATATTCCTTGTAGACTTTTAGAAGAGATACCCTTCTCGCATAAAGAAATTTATCGCCCTCTTTTTCTATGCTTAAAGTTATGCCCTCGTAAGGCCTTCAGGCTTCTTAAATCTTATTAAGAACTAAGTAATTACTTCTAACTCGTCTGAGTATTGCTTATTTAGTACTCTACTTATCTTAGCAGGCGAGGCAAACTTAAGGTTAGCGACTAGGTTTTTAATGAAATCTTTAAGGTCGTCTTTAGTCTTGTCTGGCTGTTCCTATCCTTCTAGCTTTAGATAACGTAACAACGCATCAGTAACAACATTCTTTTTTCTAGGAACATGCTTAATGTTAAAGTCCTAGGTAAGGATAGCTACGAGCCACCTGTTTTGGACTGACCCAGGAACATTAGGCGATAATCTGTTGAGTTGATAAATAAGCGTCTGCGCGTCCGTTTTAATAGTAAAATATTGTCTATATAGCTAGGTTCTGAATTTCTTTAGCGCCTATAATACCGCCTTGCACTCAAGCTTTGTTGAGTGCTAGAGGCTCTCAGCTTTTGACTATATTGTACTTTCAAATTAATATGGATGTCTTTTTCTGTCTGCTCTAATCTGTTCAAGAGACGCGCCTGCGCCTTCCTTGCTCGCGTCTACTGCCATAAAAAGTATACCTCTATTCTTGTAATTAGGACTCGCTAACGCTGGGGCTGAAGTAATGTATTACTTTAAGGTATGCATAGCCTCTTGTTAAGCCCCCTACTATGTCTATTTAACGCTAGTCCTTATTAACTAGAATAGGGGCTTCGCGCGAATAGTAAAGCTAGGCACTTATATCCTGTAGTAGATACAGATACCTATAAACGCCTTTACTTCTTTTACGTTTCTGTATTCTAGCTAATCTAGAATCTTAGCTACTTTCTGTTAATTTAGATATCTCCCTTACGCAGTAACCTTATATTTAACTACCCCTAATCTAGAGACTCCCTAATAACACTTCTTACCTAAAATTATAGCTCTAGCTCTTTCTACGTTAGCTAGAGCCCTGTCTAGCTGCTAAATGTGTTCTAACATATATCTTCTTACTCTAGGAAATGCTTCTTCTCCTCTATAGTTAGTTTTAGGACCGCTAGTAGTAATATTATCTATAAAAGGAATAGTATATAGCTAATAATCTTTTATAATCTTTGTAACTACTTGCTGAAAGACTATAACTAAGTTAGTTGCGCCTTGAACTATTATACAGTATCAAAGCAAACTAACTGGCGTATAAAAAGCAGTTATGTCTCTGCTGTCTAGATAAAGTGTTATCTAGTTATATCCTAAGAATAGATCTATAAGAGACAGAATATGATATCTACTAAAACGCTTAGAGAATTCATCTGCTGTCGGAGGCAGATTAGCATCCCTAAGAGACACTGCGTTTATCTTAATTAACCTAAGTATTATCTGATAACTCTTATCCTTCTTTTTAACTAGAAACTATAAGTTTCTGTACTAACTAGCGCATCTTTCTAGTACCCCTCTATTAAGTCTGTTATTAAATATTGTAACTACCTCTTCCTTAACAGCTCGCGCTATTAGGAACGATTTTTCTTGCCAAGCTTTATATTCAATAGTCTGTATCTTATATAGAGGACATACATCCTTAATAATTTATCCTGTCTTAGAGAAAGTGAAAGCGATCGCGCCTTCTCTGTTTATTAACATTTTAATAAATAGCTAAACTTCTAATTTTATTAACTTAGATCTAAACTTTTGTGAGGCTAGCCTTTCTAGTGTTAATCTTGTGCCTCGTAGGAATACTATATGTCTGCATTCAAAAAGGTAATTAAAAGGCCCTATATTAGGAGGTCTTAGACTTTTTCTTAAGAGTTGCAGTTTAACAGCATGTCGCTTCTAGTCTTCACGCCTAAACTCCTTAATATCTAATGCCTTAGGAATATCTACAGGTCGCACCTTGTTAGCTACCCTCTTATACAGGGTATTAACTTAACTGCTTATGTACTTCTTTCTCTTTTCCTATTACGCCTGACGGTTGAGTTCACACATAACTAAAAAAGACTCTAATTCTCGCACAGCTGAAGGATCCTTAGAGGCTCTAACTCTATAGCTTATTACTTATTTTACCTATTCTTTAAATTACTGCTTATTATTAGTCGTAAAAATAGGTAAAAATTTGCTAAATCTAACAGAAGCTTTTACAAACTTAGCCTCTTGAATATACTTAACCTAAGCATAAGATAAATAAGATTCTAAACTAAAACATTACCTTAGGTATTTTCTACTTAAATCTAGACACTCCTCCCTAGAAAGGGTGTCTGCTACATGTTTTCCTTATCTTCAGGAGTTAGTATATAGTCTCTTAGATGCAGCAGAGCAGGATTAGAGGCTATAAAGACGGCGTTTCTGTCTCTATTCTTAGAAATGATCCTGCACGTAATCCTTCTATATATATTATACTAAATTAATAACCTTACTAAAGCGCACTAAGGTCCACCTAAAATTGCTGATCTTGTTAGGTTTTGAACGATCCTAAAGTAACTAATAATAGTTACCTCCCCTACTTTAACTAGGACACTCCACGCAGTTCTTATAAAAGGATTAGTGCTTCTATTCGCAGTAACTACTCTATCTTAATACAAGCTACCTTACTTATAGTCTTTATATATAAGCTTTAATGCCTTAGCTGCACTGTATCTTAAAAGGTTTATCTGTGCGCTAGTGTTAATAAGACACTTTACTGCATGCCCATTAAATAAGGCCTAGTAGGTTAGAAGGTTATACTGTACGTAGGCTATACCTATCTTCTTTTAAATTATCGTAGCTTCTTATTTAGTAGGATTAACTAAAGCTTTATACTAAGTATTATATGTTCCTAGAGCCTTATACCTAGTTTAGGCATTAAAAGTCCTAAATTATATTAAGTTAAGCCCTAAATTTAGTCCTTTTTCAAGACTAACAGTCTCTTCTTAATTTAATTTAACCTTTTCTTTATTAGAAAAATGCCTCTAAACATCCCTAATAACTTAGGCGGACGCGGGGTTGTGCAGGGTAAGGCACTGCGGTGTCAGCTAATCAGATTCCAGTAGGTCTCGCTTAGCTGACCTAGCGATTGCTGATTAACTAGCCGGCCTAATACTTAATTCTGCGGCGTTCACGCTAGCTAATAACGCGGCAGGCTTATTAACCGCTTTTAATATATTTCTAACTTATTTTCGAAGCTGATGTTAGCTTATGAGGTCCCTAAAAGTTACACTACGTACCTCCTAACGCAGTATAGTAGTAGTAATATAGTTTGGATGCAGGCCTAGTAAATAACAGAGCTCTATGTTAGTAAGGCCGTTATTCTAGTTCTTCTTTTTCTTATTCTAACTAATAAATTTAGGCTTAGCTTTTAAATCCTAAAAGCTTCTATCGTCGTCTAGAGGCTATATAAGAGAGAATAGCTTATTATAGGCTTAGCTAGCGAATAGAATTAGCTCTACTCGCTTAAATTCCTTAATATCTATTAGTTTAAATGCAGTATTGCCCCTTATAGCAGGCATACGATAGTCCTTAACTATAACTCGCTTTAGTTACTTAGAATAAGGAGGCTTAGCAAGAGCTTGCTTCTGAACTTTACTCTGCCTAACTTTCTTAAGAACTAGATCTTTCCTAATATTCTAACGCGTTTAAGAACGTGTTACTGTATAAGTTAAGCTAGCATTTACTACTCCTTCCTTAAAAGCACTAAGAATAATATCCTAAGATGTAACCTTATTAAGGGCAAAACACGCCTTAGTTAAGCCTCTTAGTAATATCCTAACGTTCTAAAAGTTTAGAAGATCCTTAGCTAGGCTTATAGCTGCCCTGCTATATCTATCTTCTATAATTATATTTATATTAGGACTAACTACCTTCTGTTGCTGCGCAGCTAGTAGTCTAAGCTTTTAATATTAAGTAGGCCTTAAGTCTACTCTATTAAACTTCTCTAGATATACTGCTAATGCTAGCTAATCTAGGACATTATTAGTAACTCTATAATACTCCTGAATTTTCTGTTTTAACTAATAGAGCTGCAGCGTTTAGGGTGTAGTTCCTTAGATTTGCCCTAACCTCTTATGCGAAGGACTAAAATAGTAAGTCTTATATCTAACTTCTCTGTTCTACTTAAAGCTGATCTAGCTAAGATATAAAAGCAGCTAATATAGCTTATATTCTCTAGTAATGTAACTAGAGAGGTTGCATATATTATAAGTGTTTTGATATTCACGGCCTTAGATAGTAATTACGCCTTACTAAGGATTTAAGCTGTAAGGAGCCGTCGTTACGTAAGAGCTATTATTCCTTTCTAATAGTAGCTGCTTAGCATCATCTCTTAAGACAACTCGGCTGATAAAGTACGCGTACGTAGCTAGGTTCCTTAGAATCTAACCTAGTTTAGGATAAACTATTATCTTATTAACCTTAGCTAGGCTAATCTTCTAGTCGCTAAGGGCTAAAATAAGGTCTTAAACCTCTAGATCTACACTAGGTAGAAGAGTAGGCCTAGCTTCTTCTTAAACCTTACTTTTCTTATAGTTATTAACTGTATCTTTTAGCTGCTTAGCTATTAATGTTTTCTTTTCTTAACCTAGGATCTAGTGTGCAAGCTTAGCCTCTCTTTCTGTATAGCTAGGGGATATCTGTTTTATCCCCTCTCTCTAGCAGTACACGCGCTTAAGATACGTGTAAATCTTCTTAATATTAAAACTCTCTAGCTTATCTAGAATCGGTCCTTTATATATGTAGATAAAGATTATGTCCTAGTCTTCTCTTAGAAGGCCTCTAGCAAAAAAGAAGCTAGCCTCTGTCTTATGCAGCTAGCCTGTCTTAATGCAAGCGTTACTGTACGCTGCGAAGTTAGTTAAATACTCAGATAGCCCTAGGAATTTTCTTAACGTCTTAGAAATATAGGTCTCTAGGAACGCTCGCGTTCCTATGCGTTAAGCTACATCTTAATCGTGCTAATACTCTTTTATTACTTCTTAAAGCTTCTTCTAGTCTAGCACCCTATATAGCCTTATTTTCTTAATAAAGCTTCTGCATATAGTGTTACAGAAGTCTAGAAGGATTCTTATCTTTTAATAGTTATTATAGCTGCTATTATCTGCCTAGCGATTAAAGTTATCTAGGAACTTAGTAACGTCTTTTCCTATAAATAGAAAGTCTTTCCTTGCCGGCCTTATAGGCACGAGTACTTTGCTAGTATCTATAGTGTGTTTCTTAATAACCTTAATAGCAGGCGTAAGGTCTGATCTGAATGACAACGAATCTGGTGTCAAGTCAGCTATAAGGATAGCTAAAGGCTGAATCCTGAATAGGCTGCTGCAGCCCTTCAGTATAACTGAATAAGGAGACTGCAACTACTAGGCAGTTCCTTGCTAACGCTGATAATTAACTAAAATCTAATACTGTACTACTTCTGAATTATTTCTTAATCGTTCATAGTTGTTCTCGTTTTTGTTTTCTGTTATCTTATTCTTGTTTTTATTATTCTTATCCTGCTACTACTAAGTTAGCTTCCGCTCATTATATAGGAAGTCTTAATTTGTTATAGTAAGATAATAAGGATACAGCCTCAACAGAGCTGGTCCCTGTCAACTCTTAGCTCCAAAAATGTAGAGGGGGTGGCCGCAACAGCGCTATCCCTCTCTAAGGTTCCGAAGGCTGGCCGCAACAGCGCTATCCCTCTTAAAGGTTCTGAAGGCTGGCCGCAACAGCGCCATCCCTCTCAAAGGTTCCGAAGGCTGGCCGCAACAGCGCTATCCCTCTCAAAGGTTTGTTAGGGTTAAACAGATACCCAGCTCTTCCTAGGTAATCCTATAATCTCTGTATTATAATGTAGCGCTCTTATATTTGTGTTTTCGACGTTGACAGTTCAATACTATGTAGGCTTTTTCTGCTCTTATTAGCTGTAGCCTAACCAGAATAGACCGTTGTGCCCCTTAGGCTTCGCTATTATTTGTGGAGTTAACAAGGTGGTTTGGCATAATCCCGCAGTTCTGGTGTTGTGAATGAGAGGTAACGTTAGAATCAAACGTGCGTAAATAACAGGAGCAGCCCTGCCTGTGCAGTCTGCCAGAAACGAAGGTAAGTATAGAGCCTGATTAAAAGTAACAAACAAAATGGTCTGAAATCTCATTAAATTGACGTAGCTAATGCACTAGCTACTTCGCAAAATCTCAGTTTTGAAGTGAATTCTCGTGGTGTGTGGTGCATGGTGCATCACGTTTGGTGCATGAGGTTGAGATCTCTCGCATCTCCAAGTTTTATCACCAAATTTCGCTGACAAAGGAAACCCATCATCACCTGATTGCCCAGGTACCCTGTGCAACGGCACAATATAATAAACCTAGTCTACAGCTAATTACGCTAATAAGTTTTTAGGGTATACTAGACAAACTAACTAGAATAAAGACACCCTAAAAACTATATATAAACAAGGCCTAAAAGCAGACGTCTAGACTAAACTAATACGCTCTAGTATAGGTATTAATACGCTAGATAACCTAATTAACGAAACTATCTAACTAGATATAGAGCTCTATAAGCTCTATATGCGACTTAGAAGATAACTACTAGGATAAATAAAAGAAGATAAGAAATCCTAGAAGGATTATCGCAATAAGCTAAATAATAGTTACCTACGTTACTAGTACTAGCTATAAGGAGTACCTGGGCAGTACATGTTAGGGGGCCCTAAGGTAATGTATCTAGATAACCTTAATAAGGAAAAGTTAGGTAAGGGCGGGAAGAAAAAAGAAATAACTTACTTTAACTGTAACAAGAAAGGCTATATAGCTAAGGACTACAGATAAAAACAAAAAAACAAGGTAACCCCCTAGATTAACATGTTAGCCGTGAAAGAAGAAAACAGTGATAATGAAACATAGGAAGTCGTCGTAACCTAAGAGGGAGAGGCCTAAGACACAGAATTATTATAGCTACCTCTCTAGGAACCTACTAAGAAAGGGATTCTAGGAACCTAGTATAGTAAAGATAAGGAAGAGAGTAATAGCTCCCTATCCCTAGTCTATAAAGATACTAAAGAAAACCTTAATAATACTATAGTGCTTCTAACTAAGGACTAGAAAATAGAGAACTTCTAGAACTAATATTAACTAGGAACCCTAAGGCTATTAACGCCTACAGAAGCAGAAAAAGATATTACAGAACTTAACTGCTAACTATACGCGTAACACATGTACAAAGCATAATATATTAACGCGCTAACCTTAGAAGAATAGGAAGCAGCTATAAAATAAGGAATAAGTATAATTATCCTAGCTAAATAAGCGATGTAAGATATATTACAGGAATACTATTATTACCCTAAACATTACACGAAGGTAACATAGGAATAGGTAGAGAAAGCTAAGGAAGTATAGTAACCTGTAAGCGCTAGGGACGCACTATAGAAACTTTAATAAGCTAGATAAATATAGGTACTAGAACCCCTAGTAGTTAAGACCCCTAAATACATACTATAATACTAAATAATACTACTATTAACACGGGAAGACGCCTTCTACGTACCTAGCACTTAGGACCCTGTATAATAAGGGTACCTTTAAGTTAATTCCTATAGCGAGATCGTGCTTACAGATAGTAAGAAATAAGACATTTACACTTAGCTTAAATAACAAATGCATTAGGAGGATAATAAAGAGAACGTTGACCCTAACTAGCTACTTACAGAGGAAGAAGCCAGAAACTACTATAAGCGCGCAGAGGCAGCTTAAACCCTACATACTATGCGTAAAGGACTATAGAAACTAGTACTAGACTACTTAATAGACCTACGCAATAAGCGACATAGTATTATCTACTAGTCTTTTTATACTACAGACCTATGCGTAATATACTACTTAAGTAAAATAGAACAGGGATACTTCCCTTACTTATTTTACTAATATAAATACTAATAGTATAATTATCCTAAAGTTAAATACGACAACTACTTATAGGATAAGAGGACTATCCTCTACTTCCTAGGAAATAACGACCCTACAGCTACTATAGCGATGTAACTAGTCTTTAATAGAGAGTATAATTAATAATAATAGTAAACGTGCCTTAACTCTAACTACTTTAAGTATAAGGATATTAAGACACTAAACAGGTATTAAGAGGAGCCTTTTTTAGAATCGCGCCTACTAATAAGCAAGAATTATAAGCTCTATATATAACAGGCACATAAGGACTCCTTAAGCTAAATATTAAGCTTAACAGAAGCTAGATAAAGGCACTAGTAGATTCTAGAGCACAACAGAGCTATATTTCTGCGCGAGCGATAGAATAAGCTAGCCTTATCTTATTATTAAAATTAGTACTATATCTATTAACAGTAGCTAATAGGCAACTAATGCTATTAGAGTCCGTAATTACACACAAAGTATAGAGCGTGCAACTTATTATCTAGAACTATAGGGAAATAATTGACCTAGACGTCTTTAGACTATTATAATATAACGTAATACTAGGACTCCTATAGTTAAGAGAACACAGTCTAGACATAGATTAGAAAAAGAAAAAGTTCTTATTTAGATACTGTAGAACAGACGCAACTATAAGCAAACCTGTGCTACGGCCAAGTACCTAGGTAGATAAGAAGATAATAATTAGAATTCTTACTTTAAATAAGGATAACCTTAAGATATATAGGTCTAACTTAGCAGGTACTAATAGGAGGCCCTTAGACTAATAAGCTAGAGTTAAGGAGTAAAGCGCAACTCTAGTAATCCCTAATAAGTATAAAGAATATAAGTTACTCTTTTAGAAAGAGATAACTATAAAAGCACTACCTAAATATTAACTTTAGGATTATAAGATTATCCTATAAGAAGGAAAGTAACTAACTTTTAGCCTAATCTATAGTTTATTAGAAAAAGAACTTAAAACTCTGCGCAAATATATTAAGATAAACTTAAAAAAAGAATTTATTAGGGAATTATAATCGCTAGTAGGATACCCTATACTATTTATACTAAAGAAAAATAGGAAGTTAAGATTATATATTAACTACTAGAAACTTAATAATATTATAATAAAAAACTAATACTCTTTACTAAATATAGCAGAGCTATAGGATTAACTAGCCTTTATAAAAGTCTTTATAGTATTAGACTTAAGAGGAGCGTATAACCTTATTTATATAAAGGAAAGTAAGGAATAGAAGACTGTATTTAGAACACGCTATAGCTACTATAAGTATATAGTAATACCTTTTAGTCTTACTAACGTACTAGCTACATACTAGGCACTTATTAATAATATATTAAGAGAACACCTAGATGTATTTATTATTATATACCTTAATAATATCCTTATATACTCTAATAATCTACAGGAATACATTAAGCACGTTAAAACAGTTCTTACCTGCTTAGGAAGATTTAGGTTACTGCTTAAACCTAAGAAATGCGAATTCTATAAAGAAGAAGTTAAGTTTTTAGGATATATAGTAGGTGTATATAGAGTAAAAATAAGCAAAGAAAAAATAAGAGTAGTAAAAGAATAGCCTAAACCTAAAATAGTTAAAGATATATAGTTATTTATAGGATTTATTAACTTTAACTAATAATTTATTAAAGACTTCTTTAAGAAATCTATCTTACTTACTAAACTTATAAGAAAATAGATAAAATAGGAATAGAGAAATAAATAAAGAAAAGTATTCTAGATACTTAAAGAAGCTTATATTATACTACTAGTGTTAATTATATTCTAAATAGGAGAACCTTTACAGTTTAAAATAGATACCTTAGACCTTATACTAGGTATAATAGTAAAATAAGAACGTAATAGGAAATAGCACCTAATTACCTACTACTCTAAGAAATTTATAGACCCTAAGGAACGCTACGACGTGCACAATAAGGAGCTTATAGTAGTCGTTAACGCCCTTAACTACTAGCGGATCTACGCAGAGAGCTGCTTAGATCTTATAATATTTACAGATTATAAGAACTTAGTTAACTTTACTACTACTAAGACCTTAAACTAAAGATAAGTTAGATAGGCTAAAATATTAGGATAATATAAGTTTAAGATTATATATACGCTAGGAAAGGATAACAGCAGAGCTGACGCTCTTAGCTGTAGATTAGACATCGCAGGAATAAAAGCAATAGTTAGTAATACTATCCTTTAAGTTAACTAGGATAGAAGCTTAGGACCTAATAAGTTATTAAATAACACTATAATAATTACGTCTAAAGTACCTAAAGAATTATAAGAAGTAATTATCTAATAATACTATAATAACCTAGTATATAGTTACTTAGGAATTAAAAGAATAATAGAACTAATACAGCGATACTACAGCTTTAAGAACATAAAGGCTAAGGTTAAATAGTTTATTAAAAAATACGCAGACTATTATAAAAATAAATACAGTACTTACGCACTATATAGAGAAATGTAAGCTATAGAGCTACCTAATAAACCTTAGGCAGATATTTCTATAGACTTTGTAACAGGGTTACTACTATCTAAAGATCCTGCGATAAGAATTAAGTATAATACTATTTTTAATATAGTCTATAGGCTTATAAAAGCAGCAGAAATAATACTATTTAGAAATAACTATAACACAGAATAACTAGCGTTTATTATTCTAGACAGATTAATATAATATTATAGTATACCTAAGTCTATTATTAGTAATAGAGATAAGCTCTTTATATCTAACTTCTAGTCCATATTAATAGCTGCGATAGGGATACAAAGAAAATTATTAATAGCCTATTACCTACAAACAGACAGATAGATAGAAAGAATAAACAGAATAATAAAAACCTACCTAAGGATTTACAGTAATTAATAATAAAATAATTAGGTTTTACTGTTACTAATAGCATAATTAGCCTATAATAATAAATTATTAGAATTAACTAGAAAGACACTGTTCTTTACTAACTATAGGAGATACCCTAATCTCTTTATAAAGTTATATTTTAGTAGAAAAGCTAAAGCAGCTATAAAAATAGCTAAAGAAATAAAGAAAATATATAAATAACTCTAAGAGAATCTTAAGAAAGCATAACGCAATAGTATTACCTACTAAAATAAGAAAAGAAAAATAGCACCTTAGCTAAAGAAGGGGGATAAAGCATACTTACTTATAAAAAATCTACGCAATAAGTAACTAAGTAAAGGACTTAACTATATTAAAGTTAGACTATTTTTAGTTAAAGAATAGAATAGACTAGTAAACTATACACTTAAGCTACTACTAGATGCAAAGATCTACCTATGCTTCTATATCTCTAAGTTAGAACTAGCTAACCCTACTATACTATTATAGAAAATATTCTAGTATAAACTAGAAGAAGAAAATAAGTTTAAAGTTAAGAAAATCTAGGGATACTAATAAAATAGAAGAGTTAACGACCTAGAACTAAGCTTTAGCTACCTAGTTAAATAGAAAGGATACCTAAGCGTAGAGAGTACGTAGAAACTACTAGAAAACCTAAGAAACTGCTAAGAAAAGATTAGAGAATATTAGGAAAGGGAGGAAAGAAAGAAAAAGAAATAATAAACCTAGGTAGAAGGGACAGTAGCACTACTACTACTCCTAAAGTTAGCTACTCTAGGAAGCAGATTACTATCCTCTAGTTATGTTAGCATAAACACGCTCTAGTTTAGAGCTAGAGTGCCTAGCATAAGACCTTCCTTAAGGTTAGTAATCTCTTGCCCTAACGCTTCCGCCGCCTTAAGGGCCTTAATCTCTTCTATATACTAACCTGAAACGTCTACTAGACTTTGCTTACGCTTCTAAAGAAACTCCTTTTATTTATGTAAATAACTATGTTTAGAACGAGTAGCTAGCAACGCGCTTAGCGCCTTCTCCTCCGCTGCCTTAGCCTCTGCCTCTTAAGCTTCTAGACGATGTATCTCCTTATCTAGCTTAGAATAGTTTAGTAACAGGATGTTAACTAGTTTATAAAGCTTATTACTATTACAATAGTAATTACTACACTCTTTCTTTAATAATAACATCTAGCACTCCTAGCCCCGCTTTACGTAATAACTGCAGGTAACTATAGCTAACTAGCTAACGCGATTTATTTAATCTCTAAGGTTATAACATTATAGAGTACTCTTAGAACTTATTAGTTAGTTTATAGGGACATAAATAGTAGGAGGGGGGATAGTATTACGATCTAAGGAATAAGGGGACGCGCAGCTTAAAAAGGGCTTACTCGTGTCCTAGGGCTATAACGTATGTACTAGCCTAGTAGGAACTAGTATCCTAGAAAGCTTAGCGACGGCCCTTATAGGATTCTTTAGGACACTACATATATCCTATAGATCCTATAGAATCTTAAGAAAACCTATAATAGGATTTATAGGATCCTATAGGATAACCTGTATATAGATTACTATAATAAGCCCTTATAGCTTAGTATGTTCAACTTAATATTATACTCTACAGTATAGTAATAGTAATACTAATTATTCTTAAAACCTTAGTACTCTTTATAGAAGCGCCCTCTTACTGTCTTAGTATTAAACCCCCTTCTATCTAGTCCCTCACTCTATCCCGGAGAACTAACCTTGCAATCTCATTGGCTATCCTCACCGATAGCTTTTAAGATTCGTCACAGTAGGCTTTAAGTCTACTCTATTAAACTTTTCTAGATATACTACTAATACTAGCTAATCTAAAATATTATTAGTAACTCTATAATACTCTTAAATTTTTTATTTTAACTAATAGAGCTATAGTATTTAGTAGAAGTAGCTTATTTACTAAATTATATAAAAAGACCTATTTTTAGACTACTATATAAAGAAGTATTAGTATAGAATATATAGTTTTAAGTAATAGTACTTACTTTATACTATAAATAATAGTAAAGAGATAGTTTTATATTACTATAACTTAGCTATAAGAGAGAATAATACTTATTATTTCTACTTTATATAGTTAGCGTAGGTTTTAAGTAAGACCTCTACGTTACGCGCTAGCCCTTAAAAAGGCCTAGCGTAATAATACTATAATACTAAGATTTAGATTTATAATACTTTATTATATAGTAACTATAAAGTTATAGCTATTTCTAGTTTACTATAGAAACTATTAAGACTCTTAAGATTCTTAGTAAAAGTTAAGATAGAGTAATAACCTAAGTTATTACTTTATAACTCCTCTTTACTCTTCTTTACTCTTCTTTACTTTTACTTATAAATCTAATTTATAAGCTTAAAAGGATATTTTATCTTTTATTAGTTAGCTATAGTTTAGCTTAGTAATCTTATTTAATATCTATAAAAAATAGAGCTTACCTCTACTTTTATTCTGTACCTAGTATTAATAAAACTTATTTTATTTATCCTCCTAAGTCCTACCTATAGTATAATTATACGTTTACGCAAAATTAGAGTCTTAGAAACTTTTGCTAATAGTATAATAACTACTGAATATATGTAAGCTTTATTGTATATTATGTTAGTCGCCCCACAAAATAACAGAAGTGCCTTTGTTAAAATAACGCGGACGGATAAGGGGAGTAGGTAGTGGTAGTTTATTATGGTTAGGGCTTTACGTCAAGAGCAGCAGCCGATAAATTGCATTTTTTTTTTGAAATGGACGTAGCAATAGGCAATAGGACGAAGCCACATATGGTATATCACTCGCTGACATCTCTATTGTATCTATTCCACGCTGGTGGATGCAAACACGTTTTCCGTCGGAAAGCAGAAATTTGCAGCTTTCATCACAAAGGCCGATCGCGCTGTATGCAGGTTCCTTGTGCTCATAGCTAAAGTAATTAGATCTCTTGCAATGCAAACACACCTTTGCTTTCTTATATTACCCCGCTACGAAACAGCAGAACACTACCATCCTCACAATGGCAACTAAGCATAACCCAATTGCCGATGCAAAAATGCAGGAAGCGACTGGTAATTTCATATTTCGAGATGCCACAATGGAAGACGTACCTGCACTGCAAAAGATGATCGGAGACTCATTACGCGCTCTAGGAGCAGGATACTACTCGCAAGCCGAGCTAGACGGCTCCATAGGGTATCTCTTCGGACCCGATTCGGTCCTCATTCGTGATAAGTACAGCTCTCATCAATACGTCTACTTTGAGATCAACCATAACTAATGTAAATACAGGACATATTTCATCCTGCATCCCAATGCACAGCCCAAAACAATCTGCGCATGCGGTGGCTGGTCGTTTCGCAAAACACTGTACGGCGGTGACAGCGCCCCCTCTCCCCTCCGGATGCCGGAGAAGCGCGACCCAGCCGTCGATCGTGCAAGTATCCGCGCTATCTTCACCCATCCGGATTGGGCGCGCCGCGGCTTAGGAACTATGATGATGCGGTACTGCGAGGCGATGGCACAGGAAGGTAAGGAGGGAGAAGTAGAGGGCTTTGTGAGGTTGGAGATGGGTGCGACGTTGAGCGGGGTGGCGCTGTACGAGAGGTGTGGGTACGTGAGGAGTGGGCGGAAGGATGTTGTGAAGTGTCCAAATGGAGAGGGGATTCGGATTGAGCATATGATCAAAGATTTGGATGGGGAGGAGGGGTGTGCTACTGGTGCTGTTTGAGAACGATGCTCGTTGGACGGGAAGGGCGTAAGGAAGGTGAGCGGCCTTGTATGTTCGGTGGCAGACTCAACGAATACGGAAATACGGCTTGTATTGTCCGATTATTGCTCTCGCGCGAGCGCGAAGGCGAAACGGCAGGTTCATCAGCATCAAACTTGATTGTGCTGGTCTCGCAGGAAGAACCCGAATACAGAGAATATTCGCCAAGAACGTGACTGTAGCGCGGAGAGGTGAATTTATTTCCGACAAGATTATAGAAAAATTCCGCTTTCCATTACGAATTGTCAGATCCCTATCCCAGTTGCCAGGTGGTCGATATGGGGTTTATAACTATTATATGAAATTATTTGATTGTCATGAAGGGAATCTGTACATCAACTTCACTCTACGACATTTTGTTTCGCAGCGGCTAGAAACACACGCAACACCAGTTTTGCGAGATAGCAATCTCTTAGTGTCATACTGAAAATTGTGCCATGAAAATACTAAATCCAGAAGCAGCGGCACCTTCAACTGCGATAGTGACCATCAAGAACCCTTGCACTCAAGATGTTGCAACGTTGATGGCACAATCGTCCAAATTTTTTCCTGCAACCAGATTTCCTAAGTCATGGAAAAGAATAGTTGCTCATACAATTAGGCTGCCAGGCCTGTAAAACAGGAGGCGCTGGGCTACCGAGGCTGCGAAGCATCAAGGGCTATGATTGTCCCGAGGTAACAAATACACATGGATGTAGTTCTGGTGGGCACTGGATACAATTGAAGCTAATGGCAGCCTGAAGAATTGAGGTCGGTGTAACCAGTGGTAATGATTGGGGCCCTGAACACCGCATATTCGATCAAAGATCTAGGGTATGAAAGCACTTTTCTTTGGTGGGAGAATACTTAAGCAGTAGAGAATTCAAAAGCCAACCAAAGCCAGGAGAAAGACCATTCCATGCGAATCCAAAACCAAAATTACCTTCTTTCTAGGACATACTCCATTGTGTCATTATGGGTCGGAATCGCGCAAAAATGCACGAGAGATATGAAAGACAAAGAACCACCTTTTTCCACATATGTTGTTCGTCAAAATGATATAGCGAGAGGGCTGCCCTTAGAGAACGTGATGAAGGCTCCATGCTGTGGGTACCAAACATCTAGAACAGGAAGGCTTTTAAGTGCTTGTGGAGCTGCAAGCGAGGGTTCCTGTGAAACTGGTCGAGCGCATAACTATGTATACAATCATCTCTCATCAGGAACAGGCATTGTTTCCAACGTAGAAACATCCAAGGAAGGCATTTACTTGGTAAATGTGACATAACTCATATCTTCCAGAGCCGTGATGCGAACTATCGCTTGGGTACCGTTTACTTAATGTCATTGAGAGGAGCTAGTCGTCACATCAGGGGAGACGATTGATAACTGAGCCAAACCGACGTGTCATCATATATATCTTTGAAGGCAATGAAGCTGACTTGTAGAGATCAACGAAGACTATTTCGCGTTAATTGTTGGGATGCAAAAGAGTAAATCATCTATGACTCCAGCAAGGCGTTTATCTCTTCCTCCAGGCCCTTGCTCCATAAATATTCCTTCTCTGGTTCAATCTGATCATCCACAGGAAGGTATATGTCCTCCATGGTGGGGATCCTGGCAACTTGGTCTATAGGGTACTGGTCAATGACTGGGAGTTGATTCCACTGAAGTGTCGGAGGCTCATCCTCGCGTGGCAGGGGGAGAAACCTGCCAACACCAGTTTTGGCTCGGTCGTCACCTTCCCATTTCATCTCAGCCGTGGATGGCCATGGCGCGATATCGTCCTTCCCATTTTTCCAGTCTTCGCACCAGATGGTCTGTTCACCAAGAACCCGCCCGAAGTTACCATGCTCGTCAAAATTCCCCTCAAGGCCCCACTTTCTGAAATTGTTCTGCGTTTCAAGCGGGATAGATGTTGAACGTGACCCATGAGCCTCTTCTATCTTCCTGACCTGACTGGTAAGCCTTTTGGCCTGAGAAGCGATCATGGCTTCGCGGTGCGTAATGTAATCGGCGAGTTTCCAGTGTGAAACGTCCGAGTGCCTGAAAAGGCGGCGCATAGCATTACGTACAACCTGGAACTCTTGCTGGGTTTGTTGCTCAGGAGATATCCAGGTACGCGAGTTCCTTGAATCGCCTAATCTATTTTTGATGGTGTATTGTGTTCCGGAGCGGAAATTGCTATCTCCATGAATAAAGTCGGGGACAGGAGCACTATGCGAGCCGATATCGTTGTTATATTCGAGGCCACGTTGGAAAGGGCCAGCAAAGCGGTCATTATGACTAGGGGTTCGAGAGTGGCCATTGTGGATACTAAGATTCTTGAATTCAAGGATATTAGGGCCTCGAGGGTCGCTTTGAGAGAGCACTCCATCACCATTGAAACGAGCACTACAGCCTTCTTTCTCACACAGGGTGTGGCCGCTAACTACAGGGGGCGGCGATGATGCCTGGCTATTGTTAATGTCGGAAGGTTTGTCAATGGTGGTTCTGCCGTCCAAATCCCTATCTGAAGCCTTATTACGGCCGGCCATCGATAGTTGGTTTGAGTTGGACAAGTATCTTGGTAAGAGGCAGTCTTGATAGAGCACCGAGAGGCAGCTTAGAATTCCTAATTATGCTATGCTGGAATTTTGATGCGTGCTTCGATGTTTAGAATTCGTTGGATTTGATGCGTGGGGTAGCAGCTAGTCTGCGTTGGAGTATTTGGTATGACTTTGAGCTTGTAGGCGTGAATGAATGGTGAAGAAGGTAAGCGATAATGTATCTTAGACAAGGTCTGTGTGTTTCCTTGTCTATATTAGTGATATTTCATAGGAGACCTTGTTCAAGATCAGTGACGGCATTACTATCCGCCCTTGGTGGTGGTAGCAATGGAGGGATTAACACGGCATACTAGAAAGTATAAGAGAGCGCATGAATGTCCTCAAGCGCCCTCGAAAGTCTAATAAGAGTCTTCGTTGTATCAATACCGACTTGTTGTATTCGGCAGAGAGCTGCAAACGGGGAACAGTGTACCATAGGCCACGTACCTGATGAAGTCAAAATCGAAAATTGAGTGTCGAATTTCAAGACTTTGCTTCCAGTGCGTGAAAGAATGCAGGAGATAGCTTGAACCCTGCAAATTATGTTTTTTTAGGGCGATATAAGTAGAATATGGTGGCGTAGTTCTGGGGTAAGTAATGTGCCAGCTTTGAAATGCCGCAGTACCAAAAGCGTGATATTGTGAGTGATTGCTGCCTGTGGTTGATAAAAATGTGCGTCAGGACGTGCCTAATGATGACTGGTGATGGCGATAGGAGAGGAGAGGAGAGTCCGTGTGGTGATAAGCTACTGTACCTATCAATTGCAATATAGTATGGCTGTCCGAACGGGGCGTATCAGCGCAGTGACTGAAACAGCGTTTTTGGAACTATATGGCGGTGCAGCATCAGCTAAGATGGTGAGGCAAGACGGTCAATCAGTCTGCACAATTGAACTATACCTGAGTCGAACGCGGTGCGAGGATCCAAGTGTTCCCGAAAAGCTGAAACTCAGAGGTAGGAGATCTCAGGTGTGGCGAGCGTTGCTGTATTGCAGGCAATGCGGGTCAGGTTGAGTTGCAGAGAGGGTTGCAGAGGGGGTTGCAGGAGGAAACCAAATTGATTGCAGCGTTAAATAGAGCCCGGTACAAAATGTGCCGGCCGAGCAAGCGAAGCAATGAGTGAATTGGGGTGAAATGTTCTGATGGGTAAAGGTGAAGCTCTTGTAGCCCAAGCACGGCCTGTACTGGCGAATGACGCATTCAACGCCCGGAACACTTGGAGACTGGAGCAGAGAGGGCACGGTATTACAATCAGAGAGCGATGACCGTCACCACAGGCTGAACCAGGTAGAGGATCTGTGTTCGAGGAAAAGGTGACAGGCGGCTACCAGCCGTGCGGAGAAGAGTACAGATGGGCAGGTTTGATACGGGAGACAGGAAATTGAAGTTGTATATGATGATGAAGCTTGTACGCATAGTAAAGGGAATGTACTACCCTTTTGCGAAGTGGTGTTTAGAACAGTGGCATAGGAAACCACGTCCACTGATATGGCAGTCACTTCTGAGATGCCGAAGTTGACCTACAATTCCACCTAATGATCCAAAAAAGTATGCCCTCTTCGAATAAAAATATACGAGGTTGTACCTGCGACTGTTACCTCGAAGGCGTGTTCACAGTGATGCAATTGTCCTATGCGGATTCATACAAAAGCATCTATAACAATTTTTCCTGGCAGCACAATGTTGCTTGACAACATTTCGATGTGTCCATACATTGAACGCGGATGATATTCAGTTGGTGTTTTCCATATTATTTACTGGGACAATAAAGATGACTAGGCTTTTTACTCTGCGCTAATTGGATCAGTAGATCGAATCTGCACAGTCTCACACTTAGGGTATGACTGTGATGATGGAATTGCTAGGTGTTTGCTCATTGATAAGATGGTGCATCTTATCAGGGAAGTAACAACCAAACATCAGCTTCTCAGGCGCGAGGTACTGGAAATGCAACAAATACTGATTAACCAGCGACAGAAATAGCACAAATAAAAATGGAGACAGAAGTCAACGCAGAACGGAGAGCAATTTGAGAAGGACAGGAAACCTGTCCGAGGTTATGGAGCCGCCACCGCTTTGATTGGGCAGGAGCGATCGAGGTCGGCCCACACGTCTTTGGAAAGCGCTTCGCCGCGGCCAGTCCATCGGGCCTTGGCGTCGCACGAATACCAGCCGCCTCACAAGGTTTCAACGTGGAAGCGCTCGTCGGGTTAGGATCGTCGAGGAGGTCGATGACTTCAATCTATGGGGTTGCGCGAGTTGGTCACCTTCAAGAACGTATAGCCAGCTTCAAATATGAAATGTATTGTTGGGCATATCAATGACAGTCGATTGAAGAAAGTGCCCCACATGAATAAAGATGACGTCAGTCTAGCTGCATAAAACAGGAAAAATCGGCGCCACATGCCGCCTTCAACGCGGCCATGCAGCGAGCACCTACAAAACCATGGCGTCGCGCATTTTGCGAGCCTTGAGCACTTCCTCTGCCAACGACCCACGTTCAGAGGTCGTGTTCCCTTGCGCTCGACATCATTTCCACTCTGTGGCGATTGTCGACGTCACGAGGTGCCCTGGTGGCGAGATCTGGTTGCCTTCGCGAGCGTACGACCGCCGCAGACCAATGAGCGCAAGTCGTGGGACAAAGGCCACCCGCTCAGATAATCCGCGATAGCCACTCGAAGACAAAGAGGCTCAAAATAACAGACACTGCTAAGCAAATTGTTCTGGCGCGTTGTTTTGGGCCGTCCCCAGCCCGGTCATCTGACAAGCAAACGACTGGTCCGGAGTGGCTGGTCCCACCAGCAAGGGCGCCTACATGGGCGACCACCACCTACGGAATCGCCTGTTCTAACTTGAGCCTCACGGACTAGATGCCCTGCTGAAACGAACTGGTCGAGCGGGCCTCTTTTCAAGGTACCATTGGTACCTTGCGGGTCGCCTGCAATTGGTCCTCGCTTTCTCGCGGTATGTGGCTTCATTCACTCTAGTCATTGCCAAAATAGATATTCACGGCCCTCCCCCACTAAACTCGGGTTTCTTTACCTTCACCTGCCTGCTTCACCATTTCTTCCTTTATTGCATTGTGCGGAGCGTTGGGATTTCCTATTGTTATCTGTTGTTTTCTACATTTTCATAATACTCTTGCTATTCAACACCTATCTCTGGTAGATACTTTATCCAGCTAGCTTGCTTCTCCGACCACTTCCTCCCCGACTATCACTATCTCCAACCCAGCGCTCTGAAAGCAGACCCTCTTCCGAATCTAATATCCGATCCAGACCACTTTCCGCAGCCATCCACCTCCGCTATGGCTTCCTCAGTGAACCAACAGCAACCCTTCCCGTCTGTGCCTCCATCTATGTCCGCTGGCGATAGTCATGAGATGCGAGACTACTACCCACCGCAAGATATACCACGACCTATAATGAACCAGACACCACACTTCAAGCCATACCTCGGCCTTCGAGCTAGGCTCTCACAAATTTGGATCAATCGCTGGACGATTCTATTACTCCTAGTCCTTGTGCGACTACTTTTCGCTATCGCAAGCACTGACTCAAGCATCACTTCTGCCCGCCGCGAAGCTCTCAGTGCTTGCACACAAGTTGAGAATATTGGTAGCTCTATGGCCTCTATGCCCCACTACATGTCCAAGGGCATGAATGAAATGACTGCTTCTGGCATCGAAAAGGCAGTGAGTGGCCTCATGACCATGCTGGAAATGAGCGTCACTGGTGTTGAAGAGATCGTTCTCTTCGTCATTCACATGATGACAAGTACTTACCTCTGCCTCATCACCCTCGCTGTCAGCGGCAGCCTGCACGCAGCTGTCGAAATTGGCAATGCAATCAATAAACAGTTGGACGAGACCATCAACGAGGTCACAGAGGACATGGGTAATGCAGTCAAGTCCATCTCCGATGGAATTAACTCCATGGTAGACAAGATCAATTTCAACCTCCCGGGTTTCACCAAGCCAACTATCAACCTAGACGAGCAAATTACCAAACTTAAGGCTCTTGAACTACCGCCCCAGATGCAGGAAGGTCTTCAAAAGCTCAACGAGTCGATTCCGACTTTTGCGGAAGTCCAGAACTTTACAGATAACATCATCCGCACACCTTTTGAAGAAGTCAAGAAGCTCATTCGGGGAATGGACACTTTTGAGTTTGACCGCAAGCTGCTTCCCGTGCCCCAGAAGGAAACGCTCAACTTCTGCTCCGAAGGGAACTCGATCAACGACTTTTTCGATGATCTTATCCTCATGGCTTATAACGCACGGAAGATCGCTCTCGGTGTGCTAATTGCCGCTGCCATCGTCGTTTGCGTCCCAATGGCCTGGTTGGAAATTCGCCGTTACCGGAAGATGCAAGATCGTGCTGCGCTTTTCGCAGAGGGACACGATGGCATGGACGTCGTCTACCTCGCGTCACGCCCCACATCTTCTGGTATCGGCTTGTGGTTTGGTAAGCGCTTTGGGTCAGCCCGACGACAGGCTGTTATGCGCTGGACTTGGGCCTACACCACTTCCGTACCGATGATTTTCCTCCTATCTCTGGGTATTGCTGGCCTCTTCGCCTGTTTCTGCCAGTACCTCCTGCTGAAGGCCATACAAAACAAGACTCCCGAGCTGACTGATCAAGTCGCTGATTTTGCCGAAAAAGTCGTCATATCTCTGAACAATGCGTCCATGTCATGGTCTGGTGGTGTTAATGGCGCCGTCGGTAAGTTGGACAAGGAACTCAATGACGACATCTTTGGCTGGGTGAACAGCAGCACGACTGCGGTCAACAACACCCTGAATGGCTTTGTAAGCGAGATGAGCAAGACTTTAAACGATACTTTTGGCGGCACTGTTCTACACGATCCGATCAAGGAGGTTCTTAACTGCTTGATCGGACTGAAGATTGCTAGTTTTCAGAAAGGCCTCACCTGGGTCCAAGAGCATGCGCATGTCTCGTTTCCAGGCGTTGCGAATGACACGTTCTCTCTTGGTGCCCTTGCTGAGAAAAGCGACTCAGACTCAGCTGCCGCACTTCTTGCGAATCCCAACGGGAAGGCGAAGGATGAGATCACTGAAGCTGTAGAATACGTTATCGAGAAACTGATGAGTGGCATTCAAACCGAAGCACTCATCTCTACGGCCCTAATTCTTGTATGGCTCTTCATCGCCGTCGGTGGCCTTGTTTACGCTTCAACTCATCTCTTCCGCCGCGAAGACTCAAACATGGATCGCAATCCCTACATCATCGATCCTACCATTGACAGTGACCGCAAGCCTTCCAACGGTTACCCTGCTGCTGCGCCTCCGCAATATGTTGCCAACGACTACAATGTCAACAAAGCTGCACCCTACACACTAGCGCCCCGACCTTTCTCGACAGTCGAATATGATGCTGAGCCTCAAACAGAAAAGGTAGGCTCTGTGGGCGCACACGTGGTAACTGAATCTTCTCGCCCTGGCCACTTCCGATCGAGCAGCCATGGTCAACTCGCCGAACCATCGCCACTGGATGATCGACCGAACCCATTCTCTGACCCTCAATATCCACGCGAAAAGCAACAGAATCCATTCATCTAGATCCGAGGCCTGTTGAACATCTTTCGTCTACTACCGGACCTTTCGGTTTGCCCTCTGTGTCTGAGGGTAGTACGACGGGTTACCTCTCAAATCCCCGGCCCGTGATGAGCCGTAATTGCTCAGACCGAACAGTGGATTTTTTGAAGTATGTTGCTTCTTCCTCGTGATGATGCGAATCCGCTCTCCGAGGACGAAACATGGCACATGCCCGCGTTGATGAAGCTTGCTTCTCCGTGTCGCATATGTCTGGTGTTTTTATTACATTTACTAGTTCAATACCCCATGTAACACATGTGTTTATTTTCATAGTGTCGTTGCTCTGCCTTGCGGGCGTGCGTTGGATTGATATCCCCTCATCGTCATTTTTTTGTTGAATGAAGAAGCGAAACAACTATTGTAACCCTGCAACTCTCCCGTCATGTCAATCCTTCCTATACCTCCATTTCTTCGCGAGATGTATCTTGTTCTACTTGCCAGTTACATTTTAGTTTCGTTTCTCTCATTGGTGAGGTTGTGTTATATCTCCTTGAGTATGTCTGTTCCCGAGGTCCCTTACGCCCGATCCGCTGCTAGCCCTCCTACTTTCTCCTTTTCTTCTCTACTCCACTCACACTTTGACGCTGCATCACTTCGACCTCGCCTCGCCGTGGCTTGCCCGCTAGGCGCGCTCGACCTGACCTCATCGTGTTCGCAGCGGTTAGAAAGAAGCAATAGAGAGTAGGGATGTGTGTTGGAAATGAACCGGCAATATGTGGATATGACTCGCTCATTCGCCACTTCCTTTCTTCTGTGTCCCGTTAACTCACCGGCCCTTCTGGATTTTGTATGCTTTGCACCCGCTGTTGGCTGTAGCTGGGGGGAAACAGAGAGGATGTTGTGCTGATTGGTAACAAGCGTTATGCTTTCCTCCTTCTCTCTTGCCTCTTTCTTGCGCTGGAGGGCCAGCAGAGAGCGGAAGTGAGTATGTTGAGTTGAAAGTTGACATTGTTTGCGCTGCTTTGTACGGATGGTCGAAGAATCCTCGTCCTCCGGATGAAGGGTTGGTCTTAGCGCGTTTCGCGCCGCTTCGAAGAGATCCTGTGGCGCTTGTGCCCGGGACTGGAAAGGACATTCGTTTCCGATAATGGTGTTGGTCCCAAGTTGACCTTGGATGGAAAAGAGAGCTCACTCGAGTCGCTCGTTTGTGGGTGGAAATTCTGGTGAAGAGATGGTTCTCTTCAGATTGTAACTTGTGAACTGCGGACCATCGAAAGCAAAATGAAAGATCCTTTACCAGTTTGAAGTTTTGTCCATGATTCATTCGAAAATACGTTACCACTCGCTTGACTAGCAACACTCTCTCCTTGTGTTTGCTTGATCTACGCGGCGCCTTTTAATCGGGCAGAAAACAAGTAGATAGATACTTCGGTAGTTGAAAAAACATTTTATCTGCCCTTATGCTACTTTCCAAGATCGAAACATGGCATCATAATTGAAACGGATGGTTTTGAAAGGCTGAAAAGAAGAAAGTATGACCGCACGGGGTTAGTTTGCTGGCCCAAGCTCCAAAACGTCCGCGACAATGACGATGGGTCCGCGCTCGCTGCAGCCCACTCATGGAGCTCTGATTCCGCGCAACCATGGTCGCGTAGCGACGAACCAAAAAGGTACAAATGAATCTGCTCCCAAAATCACATAAACTATGTTGTCCGCTTTCACTGCTCGACCTATTGTCGAGCTCAAGCAGCGCGACAAGTCCAAGATCGAGTCCATCCTTGCCTATGGTATGTAGTTTCCTGTGTATCTTGGCTGGCCTACTGACTGCGACTAGGCGACCGCGTCCTTGTAGGATTGAGTACTGGTTCTCTGCGCATATATCGTGTCAATGAGCAAAGCGAAGACGCCGACTCTGTGCAGACGCAGAATGAACTCCAGAGCGACGAGCCGCCCGAACCTCCCACGCCTAAGAATAGGCCTGCAGACCTTCTTCGTGAAGAGGAGAAGTTCTCGCGTCGCCCTATACAGCAGCTAGCGATCATTAAGGAGGCGAACATACTCGTCTCCCTGTCCGACGGCCATGTCTCGATCCACGATCTACAGACGTACTGTTTACAGGAGAAGCTAGAGAAGACGAGAGGCGCTACAACATTCGCTGCGGCTAGTAACATCGTAAAGGACCCGTCGACTGGTATACCGTCAATAGTGAGCAGACTAGCTGTTGCAGTAAAGAGGAAAATTATACTATGGACATGGCAGGATATGGAGTTGACAGGTGATGCTGTCGAGATATCGCTCATCGCATCGGTGAAGAGCTTGACGTGGGCAACGGGGACAAGGATCGTTGCAGGCATGGATCCTGGTTTTGTCCTGGTCAATATTGAGAATCAAGAGGTTCAAGACATCGTCAAACCTGGAGCACTAGGAGAGGTGGGCAGCCAGGGAGGGGGACGATTTGGTGCTGTCTCATCCTCGGGCATGGGGTACATGGGCATGGGCAGCTGGGTACCTAAGCCCCTCGCGACGCGACTTGGAGAGGGCGAGATGCTATTGGCAAAGGACGTAAACAGCCTATTTATCGATAACGACGGAAACGCGATTGAGAAACGACAAGTGCCGTGGCCCTGTGCTCCGGAAACGATTGCCTACTCATACCCGTACATGCTTGCGCTCCAGCCACCATCGAGAGGCAGCTTGGAGGTCAGGAATCCGGATACACTGAATCTGCTCCAGTCGATAGCCTTACCAAACGTCACCTTCCTCCATGTACCTCAACCCAATATCAGCTTAGCACACGCTGGCAAAGGGTTCTTGGTCGCAAGCGATCGATGTATTTGGCGGATGGGAGCGCAGAGCTACGAGTCACAGATCGATGAGTTGGTGGCCAATAAGCGCCATGACGAAGCTCTCAGTCTTCTCAATATGCTTGAAGATACCTTACTGCTCGACAAAGAAGGTAGAGTACGAGACATTCAGATACTTAAGGCTCATGCGCTTTTCGACCTAAAGAAGTATCGCGAGGCCATGGATCTCTTCACAGATGCGAAAGCCCCTCCTGAGCGCGTCATCGCGCTATATCCTCGGTCAATTGCTGGCCATTTGGCACCAGAAGAGAACGAGAATTGTGATGCGAGCGCAGCTGACGAGGAAGAAGCGAATAGTGACAAGCTTGCGAATGACAGCAAGGAAAGCATACCCGCTGCCACGCCCACCATCGGTCGATCGATGATGGGAAGGCTTGTTGGTGGTCACAAGAAGGTAGAAGCAGACGCCGTCTCCATTCGCACATCCTCCGCCAAGGATGATGCAGTAGAAACTGCGAGCATCAAGAAGAAGATGATCGATTCTGTACAACCTGACAAGCAACTTGCGGACAGAGACTTTAAGGAATCTATCCGTGCGTTACAATCATTCCTGGCCCAATGTCGTGTTCAGATCAAACGCTACATGGACACTGACGGAAATCTCAAGGTGCATATACCTACACCTAGCGAAAGCCAGCCTGAGCATCATAAACCGCCATTCCATTTCTTTATTCAGGAAACACGGCCGTTGGATCAGATCGATTGGAAAGCAAAGCTTCTCGAAGTTGCCCAGCTTGTTGACACGACTCTCTTCCGCGCGTACATGATTGCGAGCCCTAGTCTTGCAGGACCATTGTTCCGCCTCCCGAATTTCTGTGAGCCAGACGTGGTACAGCAGAAGCTCTACGAAACGGGTCGATATGCGGATCTCATTGACTTTTTGCATGGGAAAAAGTTACATCGACAGGCATTGGAGTTGTTGGAGAAGTTTGGTAAGAATGAAGCCGACGAGGAAGTATCACCGGCATTACAAGGTCCCCAGCGTACAGTGGGATACCTGCAACAATTGCCGCCAGAGATGATTGACCTAATCCTTGAATTTGCGGAATGGCCACTGCGCAGCCATCCTAAGCTCGGGATGGATGTCTTCCTCGCCGATACGGAAAATGCGGAGACACTACCAAGGGAGAAGGTGGTTGGTTTCCTGCAGGATATTGATATCAAACTCACAGTGAAATATCTTGAATATATCATTGAGGAGCTCAATGAGACAGAGGCGGACTTTCATCAAAAGCTTGTGGATCTCTTCCTGGAGAGACTGAGGAGCGGAGATTTTGAGCAGGATGACGAGAAGACGGAGTGGAGAGAGCGACTGCAGGTTTTCTTGAAGACAAGTGCAAATTACAACAAATATCGCGTCTTTCAGCAACTGCCTCCTACTGGTCGGTATAGTTTCCTTGCTTTCTACGATTCTGCTGATGATCTTGTTTAGATCCCGATTACTTTGAGGCACGCGCAATCGTATTAAGCAAGATGGGCCAGCATAAACAAGCACTGCAGATCTACGTCTTCCAGCTCAAGGACTACGCGAAAGCCGAAGAGTAGGTTGTCCGGCCGTGTGCCATGCTAGAAGTCCCTAACAACCCATTACAGATACTGCAACCAAGTCTACATGACAGCACCGCAACCTCTCTCCCCAACAAAAGCCTTCCAGCCCTCCCACACGTTACCTCCGACGACGAACATGGATGACGCAGAGCCATCCATCTACCACGTTCTACTCGCTCTATATCTAACGCCGCCGCCGCCAAATCAACCAAACTGGCCGCCAGCGCTGGATCTGTTGAGCAAGCACGGCGCGCGTTTGCCCGCTTCAACAACGCTCGATCTCATTCCGCCCTCTCTTCCGATTAACGAGCTCCAATCCTACTTCTTTGGCCGTATACGCAACGCCAACAGCGTATTGAACGAAGAGCGCATCGTGGCCAAGTTGCGCGGCGTGGAAAAGGTGGCGGTTGAAGCGGCCGTGTTGTTGGGTGACGGCAAGGTAGATAAATTTGGCAGGAGCGTGCCCGGTGGGTTGAATAGGCGGGTGGTGATTGACGAAGATCGGCATTGCGCGGTTTGTCACAAGAGGTTTGGCGGCAGTGCGATTAGGGTGTATCCAGATAACAGTGTGGTGCATAGTGGGTGTTTGAGGGGCAGTACGGGCCGCAGGACGAGTGGGGGTGGTGCTGGATGGCGGTAGTGTGTAGAATGGGAGGGCGAGCTGCCGGTCTTTATGGTGATACCCGCTTTCAATGCTAGATTTCTTGCGTCTTTTTGGACAAGAAGCTTGATCAATTGTCGTCGTCGTCGACAACTTCTTCCCCGTACGTCTCCTCGGCTTTCGCGTCGTCGCCTGCCTTGTCTTGTGCCATCTTGTGCGTCAAGAAGGCGTTGATGTCATCTTGGAGAGTCTTCAGAGAGGAGGCGAGTTGTGCGAGGTATGCAACGCGGTCTGCGGGCGAGGGAGGGGACGATAGAGCGGGTAGGCTGGAGGAGAAGGACTGTGCTGCCGATGGGGGACATGTGTAGACGGCTGCGAGGGAGGACATATCGGCGTGTCTTGTCAGGGTCAGTCGTTCGGCAGTCGTTCTGGTGACGCGAGGCTGCGAGGCTGCTGGGGTGCAAATGTTAGTGGGGTGGATTGCTTGGTACGCGATGTGGAGCTTGTGCGTCGATCAGGACGATGCTTCGGTGAACGTCAGCTCCCGTCGAGCCTCTTCAATGCCTGCGCAGTCTCGTATTCCCGCTATCCCCTCCGTGCTGGCCATGGACCGAGCCATATAGACGCCTCTATTCTTCCATATCCCGGCGTGTCCCCCGCACCGCTGCTCCGGACCTTGACCCTGCATCCCTAACAGCCACCCAGTCGCATTGCAACCCTTCTTGGTATCACCGCCCGTCGTGCGGTGCGACGGTCCACCATGCCCTCGTCCTCGCCTCCTCCCCTCACGCCCACCATCCGCCGCCCAGAATCCTCGCTCGACGACTCCGACTCGGACGGCTCGCAGGCGACGCTGCAACAACGCCGCTCTCCCTTGGCTACACGCGCTGCAAAGTCGCCAACCGCCGACGGCCCGCCGCTCACGCAGAACTACTCACGCCCGGGACCAGCCCGCGATGCTGCCCAGGCCCAGAGCAGCATCGGCGCGCAGATAGGACACCGGCCGAGACAGCGCTCGCAGGGCTACTTTGAGCCCAGCCTGTCGAGCACAAGAGAAAGAGACCATACCATGGCCGCATCGAACCAGCTCAACACGTCGCAGATTGCCGCCCAGGCTGCCTATGCCCAGAACTCGCAGCACAACAGAAAGCGCTCCACCACGATCCCCGCCCCGAGCGAGGCTGCCCCAGCTAGCCGGCAACCTATGAGCCCGCCGCCCATTCCGGGTCAGCAGACGGTCACGTTCAAGACAAATGGCATGACATATCAGAATGGCGTCGTGGGAGGCAGGATGGCTGCGACGACAGCAGCAAATGCTGCGTTTCCGAGGAGCCCGCTGCATTCGCCGGGCGTCGAGGGCTCGCAACCAATTGGGCATGCATCGCCCAAGCCAGCATCAACACCAGAGCCGCCACAGTTGCAGAAGCCAAAGGAAGGAAAGAGCAAAATGAAATTGTTCTCCTCCAAGCCGAAGAACATCAAAGTGGACAACCGGCTGGACGGCAGAGGTCAGGCTCTACCCTCCCCGGGCAAGATTGGCATTGGCATTCATAGCTCGCAGGCGCTGAATCGCATGATGATGAACCAATCGACGACAAGTTTGGTTGATTCGGGAATCAGCAGCAGTAGCGCATCCTTGTACTCTTCGGCCAATGGGTCCACCTCGACCCTAGTTCCTCCACGGAGTGACTCGTTTCTGCCGCCAGAAAAGAAGGAAGAGAAACACAAGCACCATTTTCTGTCGCGGCAAAAGCACAAGCTGAAAGATGGCGACGGATACGCGCTGCCGCTATCGTCAGTCAACAGCAACTCAAGACCCACGGATCCCAGTGCGCCACAGCCCCTGTATTCCTTTGCTGCCCCATCCTCGCCGGGACATTCTAGCTCGTTTGCTAGCTCAGTTACAGGACTCGATCTCCGACATGGCGGCCGCCATCTGAGACGAGCGAAGAAAGAGGAGAAGGCTGCCGCTTATCTGGATGCCCAACTAGAACCACCATATCGCGAACGAAAACAATCCTTTAGTACTGAGCGGTCAGAATGGCCTTCAGTGGCAAGCAGCATAAGTACAACACCGAACATGACCACCCCTGGGCAAACAATATCACATACCACCGAAATGTTGCATCTGGGGAGCTCTTTTGGCATCAATGGTCTGTCACCAGACGACGCATGGCCACTGTTGAAGGCAAGAGTATTGTTGATATTCGAAGGCGAAGATCCCCGCCCACCCGTCGAGGACTTCAATGCGCTGGTCACTGTACACATCAAGCGCTGCGTTCATAAACGCTCACCCATCCTCCTCATAGAAGATCTCAACGAGCTTCTTCAAACTGGGTTTGGCTCGCTTGATCAAACACTTCGCCATGTTCCAGATGATCGACTGATCCCACATCTTGTTGAGATGTGGCTTGTTGTATTCACCACTATTCTTCCATTCTTGCAGGCTGTATTTCTGCCCCTGGATTTGGAGTTCAGAGGCTCCGGCATCATGACGTCGGCACAAGCAGCGGAGTTTTGGGGCGTTATGCTGCCAGACGAAATGAATACCAAAAGCCCGGAGAACAAGAACATTCCAATTCTGGGCGAGCTGGAAGTCCGACGCATGACCCTGCTTATGTTTCGCGACATTGTCATCCTGCCCCGGTACGAAGCCCTGATGGCAATTTTCTCACGCCTCTCCCTCGAAAATTTGAATGCTGGTCTTGAGAGTCCGTCGCCAATACCGCACGAAAGACCTGGCACAGCAGGCAGCGGGAATGAGCTTCACTTGAGTAGCTTGAACTCAGCAAGTCAGAGTAGCGCTGGGTATCTGGAAAGCACAACGAGTATAACATCCTCGACCTTTGCTTCGACGCGCTCGCGAGCAACGTCAAACACCTCAGCCGGCTCCTTTTCATCCAACCCATCTGTCCACCCAAATACCAATATTCTCCACCCCGCAAATACAATCAACCACCTTCACCCTCCGCATCACAACCATGTTCCGCCTTCCCTGCGCCAACAGCCTATGGACAGCGCCAAAGTCACAGAAACCGTCGGCCGTATGCTACAGTGCGTTTCAGTGCTAGTCAGTCTGCAGTCTGGTGATGAGGCGCAGGACAAGATCGGAAGGGTTAACAAGGAGTTGAAATACAATTGGCTGGGTAGGGGGCGCACAGGCAGGCAAAGACAGGGGTTTGTTGGCCCAAGCAGTAGAGGTGGTGGTAGCGGTGGCATGTTGAATCTCGCTGCTGGGGGCATTACTGTACCGGGTCTGGCTTAAATGTTACTGTAAGATGTTTGATTCTGTTTCATTGCAAATGTCAGTATGAAGTGTGCTTGTAATGGGAGGCTTAATCGGCGTTTCACTATGTTCTTCTTATCACAATGAGCATGGAAATGGGTGTGGGATTCGGGACATGAACATTTTCAAAACCAAATAGGCTGGACGTGGCGTTTTGAGTTAGATAGATGTTAGCATGCGTACAGTGAACAGGAGATTAGCAAAGCCTTTCTCAAAGTTACGACGGTTGGACAAAAGTAAGAGTTAGAAACCGTCAAAGTCCCATAGTCTACTAGTGGACAGTTAAACATGTAGCTAATGTCAGCAACATTTCGCAAAATCCTTGTGATGCGGATGGCTCTGCATGCTGTCTAGGACTATAAGCTACTCACCTGATGCCCATCTGACGGTCTGTGATTGTTACTCCGGTGTTGTGCTGGAAAGGAGGTACCTCGTTCACCAGTGGGCTCCCCACGCGTCTAGACGAGCCAGAAAAGTAGTTTAGGGAGCACAGTGATGGAAGAAGATGTGTAGTTATATAAATTGGATCTGTGGAACATGACAAAGAGTCATCGTTACCTATTGCCTGAGCATGGATACGAAAATCCTCAAGTAGAGAATGGCCCGCAGAGATCAGAGGAGTTGGCGAAACAGGCGGAAGCTGCAGCACTGGTGCGCTCGACGGACGGATATCATACAATGACCGAGTGCCATTTGGGGGCTGTTTATAAGTAGATTCATCCACTTTCCAATGCCTACTCGCAATTACCGTGATGCGAGGCAGGCTAATGAGGCGGCGTACCTGAGCTACTACCTTGTATACGATGCATTGACTGCACTTCTTCTCTTCCTCGATGCCCACTAGCATATTTTTCTTAACCAGCCTGTCTGTAGCCTCTAGTGTAAGATCCCTTTGGCACTCATGACGAGGGGTCACGGCCCGCAAGTACCAGTAGTCGTGGAGATAAATCTCGTATGAAAGAGTCGTGGTTGCATGACGGTGAGCTGACTGCTTGTTGATTCTGCTGCTTGTTGTCTGGCGTGGTATGTAGGTCATTCGCGTGTGATGGCACTCGCAGGTTCGTGGAAGAGGTCAGCTGGGAGTCACTGTCAAGTGAATGTGCAACCGATCAGCAATCATCATGAGATGCATCAAGGGCACGTATTGAAGACTGCAGTGGCGGCCCAGGTAGCGGCGGTGTTTGAGATGACCTTGGGCTGGAATAATTCATGAATTCACTCCTGGTAAAGTCTTATTCCTCGAGTGCTTACAGGTCTCTTGGAGCTCTTACTGTATTATGTTGTAGCCAGTAAGTGGTCACTCGACCGAATACTTTATGGGCTAGACATGGATCACATTGTGAAAACAGTGACTCGTTGGGTACATGTTCATGGCAGCGACAATGTTCCCTTACCGTTATTGTAAGACAAGTTTTGCCTGCAACGAAAGTGCGGTTCTTGGTGGAGCCTGGAGATGCGACTTAAAGACTATCTTTCGTCATTTTCTGATTCACAAGACAAGCGGTGACAATGAACAGCACTCAGGCTCGTGGCTGATTCGCAAAATCTCCGCATTTCATTCAATATTTTGTCAGGATATCCTTCCTTCTAACGCAGGAAATGCACGATAACAGATATTTTACATATCCCGTAATCATTTTCTCTTCTCAACCTCGCTTATTCGATACTCTCCTGGCTTTCTTTGTTAGCTATAACTCCTCCATTGCTCTTCGGCTTGAATCTTTTCTCGTTCTACTTTGACTATTATTTTGGTTGGCACGCCTCTTGGTTTCCCTCCTCCCTCCTCACCCCCGCTCCTTTTCCAACCGTTTGAGCTAAAAACAGAGTGATTTCCATCTCTTTGCAGATGGGTCCTCAAAGTCTTCTGGCCCATTATTAGTGGCTATCCCTACCCCTTTCGACGTCTCTTCCGTATGAGATTTGTGCCAACAACTTAGGTGGATTTACCTCGTCACACCAAGGTATCCTACCATGCGCAACTTATGGTTTGATGTTGCTGCGCGGCATGTGTCTATTACAAGCGCCGAATTCATGGATTGTGTGCATACCGAAGTTCGCATCATCCTTCAGGTGTACACCCATTGGAAGACGGCCACAAGCACGACTGCGGAAGCCAAGCAGGACGATGGAAGGGGTTGGATCTGAATCCCGGACGATGTTGTCGGACGGTAAGCAGGTCTGCAGGTACGTCAGCATTACATTCTTCACGGCTGCGATCCGTCTCGCCTGATGTGGTGCTGGCAACCAGAATGTGACTGTATTGCAATGCAGCCACGTGACCAGATCAGCCATGAGATGGGTGTAGACTCACTGTTTTAGATGCAATCCCATATCATCGATGACATCACACCTCGCCCACTCTTCGTCACTGACGTCTTCCATATGCACCACATTATTATCGTTGAACTCCAATCTCTTTCCATCGCTGGCGCTGAATTCCTGCCACTCTGGACTCTCCAGCTCTTCTCCCTTCGCCACCAAATACTCAGCGGCATACTTGTTTGGATTATAACTCCTGATGAAACTTGCCCAATAGGCTTGAATGAAAACACCTGCGGCGGAGGTTGCATTATTCCAGATGGGCAGAAGCTCGGCGACATGTGATGCAGTGCCGACGTTCCAACGATACTGCCATGTGGGATAGGTGTTATTGAGGGCATACGTGGAGGAGATGTTGAGGCCGGGGCAGTTGTAACGGATGTGGCCATAGACGTCGGAGGCGAGCTGACGCCAGCGCACATCCTGAACCATATCAGACGGCCCTTTCCATGCCTGGCTAATTTGGCCCCAGTTGACAGACGGAAATTGGTCCCTGATAAATTCTTGAGCTCGAGCCAGCGACATGATATTCTTGGGCGTGAAGTTGATGCCCTCATTCGTTGTGTCGCCAAAAATAGTGGGAACTTTAAGGAAGTGACCGGCTTTGAGCTCGTTATAGGTATAGTCAGCGATGAAGTCATAGTCCAAAGTTGGATTCCAAAAGTAAATTGGTGGGTTCGTTGCGCCAGGAAAGGGTCGCTTCAAGGTTCGTACTGCCTTTTGGAAAGTCACGGCGTCTAAAGAAACCATACAGGCGAGGTCAGGGCACCCGGTCTCGGCTCGTAGAGCATCGTACTGCCACTGGCTATTCTCGACATCGCGAAGAGGGGGAAATGCAGCAGATTCGGCAGCAGCAGCATGGAACAACCCATCATTTCGGCCACCGTATGCTGTCAATTGGAGCACAACTGAGCCACCGCCAGCACTGGCTCCACCAAGGGTTACATGGCCTGGATTGCCGCCAAACTGTTGGATATGTTTCTGCACCCACTTGAGCGCTTGTCGTTGGTCCTTAAGTCCGTTGTTGAAGCTCAGGCTCTGATTTGCTGCGATCTCACGTCCGGCAAGGAACCCATAGGGCCCGACTCGGTAGTTGAAATTGACAACGACCATGTTGTCATCGCCAGCATCGATGAGGTCCGCTCCATTATAATTCGCGTTGCCATTTACATTAAAGCCGCCACCCTGGATAAAGACGTAGACCGGCAAATTACTCTCATTCGTAGCCCTTGAAGGCGAAAATACGTTGATGAACAGGCAGTCTTCTGAGTGTTCTTCTCCGAACTCAGCTTTGAGATCGCTTCCAGAACCGATGCAGAGAGGTCCAAACTAATCTTGTGTTAACCTGAAGTCAAGAAAAAGGACGAATCCAGTGGCGTACCTTCGACGCATCAATCACGTTGCGCTCGTCGACGGGATCTTGCGGTGCAGTGAAGCGCAGTCCGTCTACTCGGGACACACTCCGCGCATAACGCATACCTGCCCAGCGCAAGACACCATTGCCGATATCTTTGCCTTGATATCGCGCGTAGCCAAGGTCAACAGTCTCGTTGAGTGCTATCGCATACTGCGCGAAAAGTGCTGCGCAGAGCAGCAGGTGTAACATTCCTCTCGTGCTCGTGCGTGAAGTTTGAAGAGTATCTTCTCCGAGTGTTGAGAGGTGTTTATGGAACCGTACTCGGTAATTGTCAACAACCGCCAACAGGATGGTCCTTGGTCACCAATAGGAGGATCGCTATGGCAAGCAATACCGGCGGGGACTGTTCAAAGGCGACAACAAAGAACACGAGCGAGATTCAACTCCCGACGAAAGCATCACAGCCTCATGGTGATCCTCGGCACAGAAAGATATCTATTCTATTTCTGTCAGCAAATCATTTCCATCCGAGGCTCTGCGGGATACGAACATGTTGTGGAGACTTGAAGCATTAGCAGAACTGCTGGGTAGTACGCAAAGACGATGAAGTCAAAATGTCTCACGATGATGCTACGAGGAAGCCATTGGCACATGGGCAGTGCCACCAGAATATAAGAGACACCTGCGATGCATTCAGTCAGCCTCTTATTGTCGCGCGCTGCGGGTGCCTGACTTCCAGACCAGCCAGCATGCATTAGGGGCCAGGGGCACCTTGTGGTCTGGACCTCTGTCAAGAGCTTTGCCGAATTGTCCGCACGCGCGCGCACATGGCACCGGAGGGGCTGCGCCTCCATTGGCCCGGAATAGACCCTGGGTATACCTTTCAATACTTGCCAGTCAAATGCTATTCTTCAATCAATGAAACTAATTGCACTGGCACTCGGCGTTGCACCGAATTGACGACATGATGGAGGCTGTCCAATGTCGCGATGTGATAATCCTTTGGGGGCCAGTCAAGTCCCTGCGTCTGAATCCTTGATCGATCAGGTCCCACACGGGGAATCCTTTTTTTTTTTTGGTTTTGGGCAAGATCATCGTGCCAACGTGCCTGAAACCGCAAGACCGGAAATTGAAACAACGTCTTGGGTCTCGTCTGCAGTCATTCACCGTTTCTTATTACTAGACAGTGGAGATGTGTTTCTGCTGGCGCTGTCGCCTCGCTGGACTTTCTGATTTAGCGGTGCACCCTGCTTCTAGAAGCACGGCTCGTACTCCGGAGAAACTGCTCACGTCGCCATATCCGAATAGCGTATGGAAGCCACATTGAAGCGTGCTTTAAGGAATTCATTTCATTGGCCCAGCCCATTAATATCTGCCCCAGCAAACGCACATTCGGTTTCTTGCGACCCCGCGTGTGCTGCTTCGAGAACATGTTGTGCTTAGTTAAGCTCGCTCTCGCCTCTTGACTTGATCGGTTTTGCTTCTCTGCACCAGTTTGGCCTTATCTCGAACAATGCAACTCAGGTTCCTACGACGCATCGCAACCACTCCGAAACTAGTTGACGGCGCCGGTGTGCTGTTACGACACATTGTGCATACTGCGGGGTAGTCAGCTAACCTGGGGATTTGCACAGTATTGAACATGACGAGGGTGGAAGCGTGGTGGTAGAACGGAAAATTAGAAGTACCGTTGTCAACGGAACCAGGTACTACAAGCCATCAAGCCACAATGAGCGTTCGTTTAGAAGTTTCACCACTGCTGTCATTACCTAGAAAGACGCATATCTAAAGGATTCCGGGGCGTCAATATGCGCCGAATTCCTTTCGAAGCAACCTCGCATGGCGGAGCCAGGCTGTCAGCCGTAGGAAGGATTCCGGTCTAGCTTCGATATGTACGGATTCTATGAACGTGAGCAGATTAAGTAAGAGTTGTGATGCCTCATCATCTCGTATCCGGCACACATGTTCCGCGGTCACATTTCAACGTGTCTCAAGACATTCGCTGAGATCCACAAGGTTCATGCATAGTAGCCTTCTTTTATCATCCTGAACCAGCCCTGTAGGCAAAATCGACCCTCTCTGATACATACCACACTTCAAGGTTCCCAAATACTCGCTTCGTGCCTTGTCAATGCAATGTTCATCATATGCGTTCCAAGCCGCAGACAACCATAATCACGAATGAATCTATGAGTTCCATAACTTTGATCTATCGTCAATCTCTCCATGCCGCGAACTCGAAAAACAAACTTACGAGCGAGAATTTGTACTTCTTATTTGTGAATAAATTCACGAGTCAGGAAAATCCGCACATCTTCGCTGCATGAAGCTGCAGTCGTACACATTCATTCCTCTTGATCTCTTGCGCCCTTGTACAGCCTTCAAGTATGACCTTTCGTAGTCTTCCTACGACGCTAGTTATCTTGCTTTGGCATGCTTCCTGATAGATAAGCCACGATCAATGCCATGCAATCCATTTAATACACTTCTTCTTGAAAATTGCTGGTTCTTCATGACATAAGCCCTGGCTTTAATAACGATTTCTTTCAAATCTTTGTATGAACCAAACCCTTCTACAGTCCTATTTGATCAAAAGTCCGTAACCCGTCCATTGTAACTCCAATCTCCTTCCACCCCCCAGCGCAGTGGCTCATTCTTCGGACCCCCAACTTCCCCCGTCTTGGGATTGACATCGCCTTCAAATTCGGGGGGCGCGCCTCTTCTCAAATTAGGATGGAGATCCTCGCCCTTTCTGATTTCTTCACCGTTTTCAAATCTGATCTCTGTACTTGAGTCGGGCGACTGGTTGATCTGGGGACGCGAAGACGATGGTGTAGGCGGGGATATAGTGGTAGAGGGATTAGCATCGGGCGATTGGTTTATCTGCGTGCGTATGCTTGGCCTTTCTGAGGGTGCTTGTGTCTCCTCACGGGGCGTGCTAAACGCGCCGGTACTTTGCCGCTGTAGTTTCTCGAACAACTCCTGCTCTTCCTTAGGGAGACGCGGTGGTGCTGGGCCGCCGCCGAACGGTGACTGGTTGTAATGGGTGGAATTGCAAAACGCACGACGGGACAGTTGCCGGGGAAGTTGAGCAAATGTGCACCGCATTATGAAAGCCATTGGAAGTGAAGCCGAAAATGATGTGCGCAAAGCTTTTGCTTAAGAAGTCGGATGTGATGACAAGTGAATACCGAAGGCAAAACAGAAGCTGAAGGCATTCGTCATCATCGATCTGGGCCGCGGCTTTGTGGAGCCAATCGGAGGCTTCAAGTGGTTACGGAAGTGCCATTGGGAAAAGGCATCACCATTGTTACAGCTGAAAAATGTCGGAATAAATTTTCTGAAAGCTTTTGTCTTGTTGAAGTTATCCAGTGCGTTTTCACTCTAACTTTTGGCTAAAAGTTGTCAACCTTCGTTGAACGCCCATCCATCAGCCCAGTAGCCCTTACCTCCAAACGCCAGGCTATCGTACACAAACATCCAGAAATGCCTACGCAATATACCCATTCGTCTGCGCCAAGTTCTGCGCACTCCTCCTCGCATCCAAGAACAGACTCTGACATTCCTCTACGTCCTCTACAGCGATCTCCTTGTTCTCCCGTCCGTTGACTTCGGCTAACACACTAGCCGGCGCAAGCAGCTGCAGCGCGTACCTGAGACTAATCTTTTCCCCAAGGCTGCTGATCGTATCTTTTGCTGGCCCGGAGATATTGAGCTTCTCAGTGGTGACACGCGTAGTAACGATTGACTTGATTTCTGCAGGTCCGTAGGGGTGTGTGGGGATGATGAGAAGGCGGGCGAGCAGGTCAGGGGGAATGCCGTGCGCCGAAGGGGGGAGGTTGGAGCCGCCGCGAATATGGGTGTTGCCACGATTAGAGGCGAGGATGACGAGGGGCGAAAGGGGGGACTCGAGGGCCCGGTTGAGGAAGGTAAAAGCTTCCAGGTCCAGCATGTGCACCTTCGCATGTCAGTACAACTCCTTCAAGACAGCTGGGCGCATTCTTACCTCATCAATGAACAGTACACCAGGAACCAAGTCGGCAACGCCTTGGTCAATATACCTATTGACCACCTTATTGATTTCTAATCGTAGCTTCTCCGTGATCTCCGTTTTCTTTGGCTTCATCAACTGGCCCATCATGCTCATTATGTCCTGCCCACCCTGCGGCCGTGCATTCGCAACATCCAAATCATGTAGTGTGACATCTTGCACAATCTCTTTTTTCTTGTGCACATCACCCTTGGGTATCGGCACGTACTCTTCCGCCTCGAGATCGAATTCAGTCGCGTATGCGTCTGATCGGCCAACGCGTTTGACTGCACCCGTGTTCGCCTCGATGTAGACGACGTCTCCTAAACGGACACGCTCCTTTTGTATCGCTTCGTATATTGATGGGTCGAGTCGCAGCTTCTTTGTTCCCTTTGCAGATTTGAGGGAGATGAGAAGATGCGAGATTGTGCGGCCATAGCCCCCAAGCGGGTTCTCGGCTTCCTCAGGTGTGAGCTCTGTCACCTCGCCCTCGTAGACTTCCTTAATTTCCTTAACGCGAAGGCCTGGGAAATAACGTGTTAGCACTTCCATCCAAATGGCCAGCAATAACTTTTGACCATGGCGCCTCGTTCTCCGCCCTGCTATGCAAAATGCGTACCTATAGCTCTTCGAAAGTTTTCCATGAGCGCCTCCGTCTTCTTGACCTCGGCAGAGTATATCTCGCTGCCAACAATGGGGCAGAAAGGCACTTTAGTACCCAGCTCCTGGCTCACAGCCAAGGCCAGCGCAGTCTTGCCGGTTCCAGGTCCGCCTGCAAGTAGGACAGCTCGTCCTGACATCTTCTTCGCCTTTACCAGGTCGACGACAAGACCACATGCCTACGCTTGTCAGTACTGTCGTTGTAGGTGGATGTACCTGGAGAAAGTACCTCTCGAGCCGCCGCTTGACCAACGAAACCACCTGCTGCAGGTGTGGCGCGTCCATCGCTCGACAGGCCCAGGCCTTTGATATGTGAATGTGCAGCTGTCCTGAACGCGAAATGTCAAATTTAGATCTTCCTGTGTACGGACACTGGCCACTTGCCTACTCTCGCGCGCGTTGCTCTTCACTTCGCTGACAGGCACCGTCGCCATGTTTGCGATTGCCACTCTGGATCGTCTCTTTATCAATCGGCAAGTTGATTGTGTTGCAAATATACCCCCGGCTACAGATTCGATGATAGGACGTCTGGATGCGCACGTGTTTATGTTTTGAGGTGCTTGAAGGTCAAAGTTTTGGGGATCGCAGGTTCGCGAAAGACTAGCGCGCAGCTGCTGCGCCAGGGCAGGGCAGGGCTCAAGTCATCCGCCTCGATCCCCACCTTCGCTCCACTCGCAGAATCATGGCAGCCGCTGTCTCTGGGCAATCTCAGCCTTTTCTTCGTTGAGCACATGCAGCGACGAATGTCTCTTGATTCTGTGGTCATTATGGACTAATCAGATCATCTTTACGCCTGTCACCTCTTCCTCTCCCTCCTTGATCGTCCTGCCCTCTGCCCTCGCACCGTTCATTCACCACGGACATAGCGACACTCTATGGTGGAGCACAGCAGAATGTACAGTGTTGCTAACCCTTTCTGTCGGGCGCTCAACTAACAATGACACAGATGTCCGCCACGAAAAATGCTCACTGCGATATGCACTCCCCCTCGGTGACCATGGCCCAGAGGCCCCGTGTCCGACGGCCGCTCTTTCACCCTGGCGCTGCAAAATGACCTGGCGAGATCCATGGGCAACGCATCGGCTTGCACCAGTCGCCATATTGAGCAACCATCTTTCTCGCAGCTTGGGACATGGAAGCTGCATGCCTGGACCAAGCTCCCGCAAAATGAGTGCATATCACGTATAGGCACAGAGAACAACTGAAAATACTATCTGGTATTCATTTGGGCTGTCAACTCGGGCAGCATATTCATACAGTAAACTACCACCCGGAGGCCCTTATTTGGATGTCCTCATTTTTGACTGAATCTCCTCGCGCCTCCACGCCACATGACGGTCACGGGTGGGCTGCCGATCCCTCAAACAAAAAGATCCAAAAAGACAAACCTCGTCAGACTCGTAATCCGTTGCCGGCGTTAGTACCATTGGTACTTCTAAGGTAGGGCGATTGGCAGAAAGAATTCTGTACAAGCGATGTGTATTGGTTGTGGATTGGGGTGGGGGGTGCTATAGGCGCTTGGTTGCAGAGGTGAGAGTGGAACGCGCAGTCATGAAGCACACGCTGACGATCAGTTCCGAATCTTGTTGTCGACCCAGCCGTGGTCAGACAGCAACTGCTAGGTCCTGTCGATAACAGGTCAAAGAAGCGCCACGAGTATGTTTTCTATGCAAGGAAGAGGTAAAATCCGAGCGACCGAGGAATGCAGCAGATCACGTTCGGGAAATTGCGGTCAGCGCCAAGAAGTCACGTCAAGATCCAGATGCGTTTTGCCAGAGAACTTTACTCCTCCTCGCTCTCAGAACCGCTTGACTCATCATCATCACTGGACGCATCATGTGCTAAATTGGTCAGTTTGAAATCATGGAATGGACGTACTGACAACTCACCAGGTGGAGACTGGCTAGATCCAGACGCGCCGCCCTGGAACGACTGCAGTTTTTCCTGGATCTTCCGCATATTGTCTTCTTGTTCGGTCTTGCCCATGGGCTTGTTCTTCTTCGGCCTGCTCGTGGTTTGTTTCGACACTTGCCTTGGGGGCTCGAAGTCATCATCGGCGACAACACCACCTTTCGGACCGCGGATAGACTTGATGAACTTGAAGAGCTCTCTAAGCGTCTCATCATTGATCTCGTCCATGTCCAGTTCCATTTCATCATCATGCACGTTCGCGAGATGTGGACATCCATTCCTGATTATTTGGACCGCGCGTCGCATATCAGCATCGCCCAATGTGCTGATACCCTCGGAGATCTCTTGCTTTTGTGCAAAACTCAAAGGCGCCGGTGCCTTGGCACGCTTCGCTGCCTTGACAGGCTTTGGAGGTGGTGGCACGGAAAGAGGCAGGCTCTTCCTCTTTGTTGGCGGCGCTACAGACTTCTTTTTCTTACTCGGCGCTTTCGGCGAAGCACGCTTGCCACTCGTTTGCTGCTGAAGGAGCTGTTGCGCCGTAGCGTTCAACGCCGCAATCTGCTGCTGGATAGCTAGGAACTGAGCCTGAGCAGGATCAACTTCCTCCTCCTCTTCCTCCTCCTCCTCCTCCTCATCAGAGTAGAGTTCACTAGGAGATTGCTCAGGAGGAGGCGCGTGCTGCGCGAGCCAGTCCGCCTTTTCCTTCCAAAGGCTCTCGAAGAGATCCTCAAGTTGATGACCCATTTTGTTGACAGCATCGCCTTCCGGGTTAAACTTGTAGCAATTGTGAAAAACCAGCTGAGCATCATTGTAGAAGTCCTTAGCGCTCTGGTATACACCATTCTTCATGTTCTTCTCAATCGTCCCGAAGTCCATTGGCTTCTTGATGATCTTGAGATAGGAGGGGATATTCAGGGCCACGGGATCTACGGGAGTTATGAAAGGGTAGGTCACAGTGCTGTACTTTGGCTTCATGAGTTCCGTCAAAACGCTCTCGCAGAACTTCAATTCTTGCTGATACTTCTTCCTTCTCGGCTTAGCATTGGTGTAGGGCAAATCCTTCGATGGTCTATGGATCTCTCGCTTCGGTCGACCATCTGCTGTAGACGAATCGCGACGAATTAAAGGCGTTCCGTCTTGCTGGAGGGGCCAGGCAGCTGCCTGGGGAGATGCGGCTGCAGGAGCGGGAGCCACAGGAGACTTAACCGTAGGCGGTACGACCCTCGATTCGCGCCGAGGCTTTGGTGCCGTAGTTACTGTTGGTTTTTTGACTTTTGCCTGCTTCTGTGCCTCCTCAGTGGCTCCTCTGGGCATCTTCCCCATACCCTTTAGGAAATAAGCGCGTAGGTTGTATCCCGCCTGAGTGACTGGATGCTGCTTGTTGTTGAACAATTCGCTATTTTCGACCAGTTGGTCAAGATCTGCCATAAACTCTCTGACATAGGTATAGCTCTTCTCCTTCAGCTTGTTCTCCATGGTCGATAAATCCATTGGATTTTTCACGATATCAGGGTACGTAGGAATGCCAAGAGCCACAGGATTAACTGGATCCTTGAATGCAAGGGAGACCTTGATTTTCTTTGTGTTTCTTATCCTCTCCAGTAGGAACTTGTTTTGAGCATCAGTCATGGGATTCGACGGCCACTCTTCGTAATCGACAGCTTTGTGCACCCCTGAGGTCTCTTGGGCTTGCTCCGCAGTCATAGTCGCATTCACACCATTTTCGCTGGGGTGCTCTGTATGGGGCGGTACTTCTGGAACCTTGAAATCGGACTGGTCGATCGACTCTTCGTCTGTCTTGGTGCGCTTCGCATCGGGGACATCATCATCATCGTCTTCACGCGGACGCACCTTCCCAGAAGGGGGCGCGTCTTCCATTTCCCGATCCATAATTGCAGGTGATTGGTTCGAATCGTGTTGTGGAGCAGCCGCGTCAGAATTCGTCTGGATTGAGAGGTCGTTCATTGGTTTTGTGGGAGGCGCGGATGGTTGGGCCAGGTTCGAGTCCTCGGGTGTGTCGGTAGTAGTATCCATGATGTCTGTAGCGGATACATCTTGTGGCGCAGTTTGGGTCTCGGGGACTTGCTGTGTGCTCTCGCTCGTGGTCTGGGTCGCGGACGACAGCTCTTCGGCAGTTGCAGGGGCATCGCGTACGTCTGATGTTGGCGCTTCCAGTGCGTTCGCTACTGTCGTACCGATGTCTGAGTCGCCAAATAGCGAGTTGGTGTCTTGCTGGCTATCATGTAGAAACTGTGCGACGCCATCAATTCCGCTGGAGACGTTCATTGTAGGTTCAACGGCGGGCTCGACCGCGGGCAGCGAAGCATCCAATGCAACGTGATTTCCGTTTAGTGTTGGTTTCGGTTGCGCCGGGTCGTCGAACAGCACATGGTGGACGCTGGCGAGGGTTAGTAAACCAGGCGCATAGTGAGAGCAGGGCGACAAGGGGTATGCAATGATGCGATGAAAGATGAAGTGAAAGGGCGACTCACCCATTTGGCTCGGTATCAACGGCCATAGCGTCGGCCGGCGCAAATGCGGTCGCCTTTAGGTCCAAAGGAGTATTGTCGACCACAGATGATGTCATTACTGCCATAGGGCCATGAAGGTCAAGGGCGAGTTTGCGCGCGGCTGACAAGGAATGAGGAGGGTTTGGTGCTATTGCCAATCTGGGATTGTTAGCGACTTCCATATCGGGTGCGCACGCGACTGCGCAAATGGCGGCGTGCATATAACGGACCCAGGATGAGCGTAGATTGAGGGTAGTGGAGGAGGATGGTGGGGTTGGTTGGATAGTGTGGCTTGTGTCGGCAAAGTGGTCGAAAGTAGAGAGAGGGGCAGCAGAAGATTATAAGTAGGCAGAGGCTGAAACAAATCTAGACTCACGTGACGTAGAGTGGTGGCGCGAGAATCAAAGAGGCTCGCGGGCGGCGATGAGTCAGACTTTTATGTCCGAAGCGCCGACGCGTTTGTTATGACGGGGCAAAGGGCGCGTCCAGGGAGGCAGAGGACGGGTGGGTGCAGGTGTGCGCCGTGTGCAGAAGCACAACAACAAGACAAAAGGTCGACGATGCAGCGCACGGATGGTGACGGCGAGGTGAGGTGAGAGGGCGGGCGGGCGGTGAGCGCTAGCGGGCTGCAGCAGCTGGGGGATGCGCGTTGATAATAAGTATGCGGTTGATTTGCGTGCGGCGACCAGGCCTAGGCGCGGTCGCGGAATGGGTCTTGGGAGGGTGAAGGTGGTGGGGTGCGAGTAATGGGCGGGATCCGGAGCAGGCGCGTGTTGATTGGAAGCGGATCGGAAAATGGACGTCAAGAAGGCGAGTTGATGAGCTGGGCTGCAACCACCCTTTATCAATCCCGGAGCGCCGACCTTTCCTCGCCCAGCTTGGCAGCCCCTGAGGTGCACTAAGCTCGACTGGGTACGTGTTCTTTCCGGAACCATCCAACCCATCCAGCGAAGTCGCCTTTGCAGCCAGGCGGGGGGGGGGGGGGGGATTTCTCGCGGCACTGTATGGAGCGCGAATGGATTTGGCTGCCATGCTCTTTGTTTTGGCGTGTGCAAGACGCGCCGGAGAGTGGTGTGCAGCGTTCAGAGGCAGTCGCGGTCCACCATCCCTGCCGTGGTCCGTGCTGCACAGGGATGGCGTGCATCGCTGCTTCTCAAATTTTTGCAACACAGAATCTTGCCTTTTGCTTCAGGCAGCAGAATTTCCCCCGCGCCACCGCACCCGGCCAGCCTGCAACCCCCTCCGACACGGCTGCACCAGCTCAGCGACATGCCTGCCGCAGTAGCCTCGCGCGCCCGCGACCTCACCACGACGAGGAATCGCGACGGCGCCCCACCCGCAAAAAAGACCAAGTTGGCCCAGTCGCCCGCAACAGTCCGGCAGAACGGCCTCCGGGCGCTCATCAATGGCACTCCCGCACAGAAGCCCGTTGCAGCCCCCCATCGAGCCAAGCATGCGCGCAAAGACCGCGTTGACGAGGCCACCGCCGTCGTCGGTGGAGGTCCAGCCGCCCATGGTGACGTCGACATGGAGGATGCCGGAAAGCCCGTCATCGAGATCAGCAGTGCTGAGGAAGAGAGCGACCAAGCCAGCTCCGACAGTGAAGAGAATGGCTCGCCGCCCGGCCATGGAACTGCAGAACCAGACGAGCTCTCGTTTGGAGACCGCTTGCGCGCCCAGGACCCGGAGCCTGTGCAAGAGTCGCGAATCGTCGATGTAGAATCTGCATTTGCTGGCCCAGATGCCGACTCCAAAGCACTCGCAACTGCAGCTACCACGCGCCCGCTCTCGGCACCAAACGCTTCGTCTTTGGGCACCGTCCTGACCCAAGCACTACGCACAAACGATACCGAGCTCCTCGAATCGTGTTTACGAGTCATCGACGTCGACACCATCTATGCTACTGTCGAACGTCTACCGTCCCCGCTTGTCGGCACTCTCCTACAAAAACTCGCTGAGCGCCTTCACAAGAAGCCAGGACGAGCAGGCATGCTCATGGTCTGGGTACAGTGGTCTCTTGCGGCACACGGTGGATATTTGGCTAGCCAACCCCAACTAGTTAGACAGCTTACAACACTGAACAAAGTGCTCAAGGAACGCGCCAGCGGACTACAGCCCTTGCTCTCTCTCAAAGGCCGCTTGGACATGCTACAAGCACAACTGGAGCTGCGGAGACGGAATCAACGACGAGCAGCCAACGACGACGATGACGAAGCTGTCATCTATGTGGAAGGGGAGGATGACTACGTCTCATCGGTCGAGGGAGATGATGTCGACGTCACCCACCTTAAATCTGGACCACACAAGCGCATACGGGGCGACTTTGACGAGGACGAGGACGAAAGCTCAATCGATGAGATGCCTACAACAATGGAAATGGACGAGGATTCTGAGGAGGGTAGTGAGGATTCTGACGCTCTTATTGACGATGAGGCTGAAGAGACCGATGACGATCTTGGCGACGATGTGTCCGAGCCTATGAGCGATGGTATGGACGGTGGAGAGGGCGTTTCTGAAAGTGAGGAAGAGCCCAAGCCAGAAAGGCGGTCCACCGCTGCTCGTACTGGGCTAAAAGGTCGACGTTGAATGTAAGAACATAAAAAGACTGGAGTTCTTGTAAAATTTCATTGGCGATCAGCGATCATCTGGAGGACTGCTATCCATTTCGAAGTTGTCGGAAATGGCATCTCACTCCGTGTGTCAACACTTGACGACTCTACTACCCCCATTCGCATAAGCACGCAGGTGTACTTCGTGTCCTAGCTCTCACTCTATCATGACTCTTGTATTTGACGACCTTTCTATTGCATAGCGAGGAATAGATGGCGTAGGCTTAAACACGCTTCAATGTCACAGTCTCTTCTCAGCACTTTGGTCCACATCACCATTTTTTTTCATCTCCACGTCTACACTACGCTGTTCCTTCACTCACATTGTCGCTTCGCAATGCGATTCACGCGCCAGCCATAAGAAAAGTATCAAAATCGTTGATATCTTCCTCACTAACTTCCCGAAAACCAATGCTCATCACTGACCCAAAATAACCTCCCAGTCCTATTCGCAAATATGAGCATTACTCCCATGAATGCAAAATGACAGCTACTCCTTCGTCTCACGATTTCTAGTCACCATTTTAACATGTCCAACTCAGGCCGAATCCCAGCCTCCATCCTCGACATGAATGACAACGCCATCTGTGCTGATCAACCATCGCTGATTCTCCATCGCACCGCCTCAGGTCACCTCTCCCAACCGGACCAAGTCTTTGTTCATAAGCTGAGATTCCGAGGCCCCGGTATATTACCTCTACAGCGTGTTTGCAGACGCTGTATGTGAGGCACACACTTCCCCCAGTGGCCCTAAAAGGCCAAGAACTTTGCTAACGATCGGTTTTATACACAAGCCGTAGCGCGGCCTACTCCTGCTAAGCAGGCTCGAGTTAGGCGTAGCTGGGCCTTTGAAGATGGTTCTTCATTAGCGGCCAAGGGAACGCCGAGTTGTGCTGCATTAGTCAATTCGCTTGGACGGAGACTTTTGCTGGCTGTCAGGATGCAGCCATCACTGAAGGAACAGCCAAGGTCAATAGGCATACCTATGAGGATGTGTAGATGCAAATTGCTAGTAATTAGGTCTGTGACGACCCGCCTTTATTCTTAAGTTCCACTAGCAACACCAACTTCCTACCCTTCCATTCTTTTGATAGACGGTCATTTACTTCTTTCGTGCTCCCCATTATCAATGCACTGCCATTGCTATACCGTACGCGTTAGGCTGATTCACTCCTGAATCTTCTTTGCACAATGTGGCCAGTTTGACAGACTGCATTGCGCATCAATTCCTCAACGCTGTTCACCAACAACGCATCAGACGTCCATTGGTAAATGGTGTCTGCGATATAATACTGTTAAGTATCGTATCGTCAGCACTCACAGGCACCACCCTCGACAAATATGAGCACATTCAGACGAGAACAATGGAGAGCATGACTAGGACCATCGTTCTTGGCCAGATTTGAGGAAAGTACGCCGAGACACTCAGGACCTGCATATGGCCTTTCACGCTAGCGAGGGTCGGAGGATGGCAGCTATGACGATTTGGTCCTCAGTCTCTGATCCTGATTTTGGCCCCGACATCAATACTGATGATACCCAAGGAGTCGTTTTTGACAGCCCAGAAGACCCCAAATTTGATACACCAAGTTGCTGACGGATAGAACTTCAAGCGTACCCTAAGTACGTCGGTTCATGTTCCTTCTAGCCCAATTCGTCTAAGCCCAGACCCGAGGGCTTCTTCGGTGGATATTAGCGACAGAACAGTGTCTACAGAGACATTCTTTTCAAAGGCTACCGCTTTCGCTCCTCAGGCAAACCAACGCAACGGAATTCCTGGGCAAAACACGCATCACGGCACGCCATGCTGCTGTGGCTCATGTGTCAATGCTCTGAACAAAAGGAGGCTAAATGTACAGGAAACATATCTTCTAAACGTGCAGTGGGAACGCGGCGACTTGCGGTCTTTTTCCTCGTCCAGGATGAGGTTGAAACACAGGATTCTACCGCCCTGATGGACATTATTCTTTCCCATGCTTACCAAGCTGCTCTGGAGTGTGTAACGTTCTGCGTAAATACCCAACACCACAACGACTCGCCTGCGATGTATGATCTGATAGCTATTCCATCACTGCTTCAGCGCATATAGAAAGCGCAAAAGAGCTTGGTCATTGTTAAAGGACCAGTATTCGATCCCCTGTTGGCTCCGCATCGTCGGTCGTAAGTCGACCCTGGTATAAGAACGAGAGGAATATGACACTTATGAGCGGGGGAAACGCTCAGAAATTCATAGAAAGGCTCTCTGGCTTCTAAGTACACTCTCCTTGGTTTGAATATTGTGGATGCAAATATTCGAAACCCGGCCTCTTTGTTCTGGCGCAACCTAAACGTACGCTCCTAGATTACTGTCTTTGATAGAAGAAGAACCTTTATCCCTGCTATATTGATCCCACACAGTTTTGCCTTTGTCATGGCTACAGCTTCTAAAACAATGTTCTTTTACTTTTTGGTGATGCTTTGTCTTGACCTATGTACTAAGATCGACAGCAATACTCTTATTATGACATATATATTTCGACTGCTTTCTCAAAATTGTGAATCATTCGCTTTCCAAGCATAACTCATAATAGTAGCTTGAGAACAATCTGCACCTTCCGAAGAATGTCATTTTGCATCTGTCTACCAAAGCGGCGGCAACCATGATCGCACACATACACTCCCCCACCGATCCAGACTTCTCACAGAGGCTCTCAGAGAAAAGCCTGTACAAGCCTACAAACCTTCTCGAAACATCGAGTTCAATCCATCCGCAAACCTTCCTGTACAGCCCGAGCCCAACAACCACCAGCTTCCCCATAGAGTCCCCAGTCCTTGCATGCTCTGAGCAACTGTTGGCGGAGGACGCATACTGCACAAACAACGTAGGAGGTGCTTACCCTAGCCGTTTCCATCAACATACCTTCCTCTGGAGTCCTTCAGAGGATTCATTTCACTCGTCCTGGTCTTTACAGTCGACTGTCGTGGAGAGACTGAGCCCACTGTTGATAGCCGACCAGATTAATGACTTAACATCAGATGAGATAGACATCTATGATGAAGCCTTCAACTATACTGCTGAATGGAATGTAGTAGCTCCGACAGAAGGCCCTCACATCAGGGCATATGCTAAGACACTTTTCACAAAGCCCGAGTTCGAGCTGCCTCCCGTCGCGGATGACGGCTTTCAGTATTACCCTGAGTCCAAAGGACTATCTCGTACGACTCCCACAGATAAACGAGTAGAAGCAAGAACTAGTAGTCAGTCGAGTGCTTGGAGTAAGAAGAGACATGCGAAGGGGTTCCTGGTCCGGAACTTTGTGAGGAAGATTCTAATGAAAGCTGGGGTCCGCGGGTATGTGTAAGGCACTGAGTGAAATTGAAATATTTCTAGCAATCAAGAATCCACTGTGATTAAGAATGTATTAGTGAGTTCCCTTCATCTAGACTCTCGTGTTTTTTGTTGGCGTTTTTCTTAGAGATCTCCCTGGAGCATGACTGGCATTGCGCATTGGAGGTAAAATTGGAAACGACAATCTCTTCCAATAGGAACTCAAGTATTGATTGGCCTTCTGACCATTGTTGCTTTGTCCGAGAATATTCACAATATCAGCGAAGTGAGTGCATACACAATGCCATTTTCTTATATAATTTGACGCTATGTACTAACTGAAAGATAATGTCTGAAAGATAATGTTACAGCTTGCCATCCAATTCACCTGGTATCTCAGAAAGACGCCCAAAGAGATACCAAACGCATTCACCTGGCACGGCTCACTCTCATAATCCTTTATTCGCAGCTTAAACTCCCACTACATGCTCAGGCCGACTCTTCGAACATGCCATCGCACTACTCATCTTCAAGCCGTGGTGATGATTCAAGCAAACACTCATCCAGCAACTCTCTTGGCCTACCAGATGACGAGTTCCGCATGTTTCTGAGGCGCCAAAACCGCGAACGTCTAGTAGACCACTTCTCACGTCGCGGTAGCAACCCAAACTACTCCTGCCTAAGTACCCCTTACCAAAATATTGGTCTTTCACAGAATGAAAGGTGCCGTATTTCGGAAGTAAAGAATGCCACCCGTGCCGCATTAGGCTCGGATTTCAACTACACTGACAATAGTTCTGATAGTCCGCATCAATGGGACACGGTTTCGACACTTCCAACCGCTCAGAATCGACAAAACGTTGGCAGTCGTGAGGAGTCAGTTCCGCAGGAGTACCTCAATGAGTACCAAAATCGATCACATGAAGACGATGAGAGCCATGAAATTTTTCAGCACAGCTCGGATCACACTTTTGGAGCGCATTGGCGTATCCACAAGCAACTGGAATTCGATGCTGCAGCCATGCATGCATCCACATCGCACCGTGAGACGTCCCGATATTCGGCGCGTCCTGAACCAGTGTGTTGCATCATGATTGACCAAGTTGACCGTGCCCAGCCCCCGCTCGTTAGTAAGTTCAGCTTCGAGAGCGACGTACAAGGGAAGCGTAGCTTCTTCTCCCGCTGGCATTATATTCGACCAACAAATCATTGACATAAATTCATGATACCCTGACAAAACAGTTCTGATCGTATCTCACTCCTCGGCCTGGAAGTCTGATCTGAGTTTAATCGAAATATTTGTAGAACAATAAGAATCGCGAGCCTGAAAGTGTCCTCTGAACCATGGTTGATTATCTACACGTGACCTAGTCAGGGCGAAAATCGATAAGTGTACAACATATCCTTGGAGGATGATGGCTTGCGGAGGCCTTTTGAGGTATTATCGTGCCAAGAGACTCATAAAATACCGAGGTGGACCTGGTCAGAACTTCGGATGCTTTGAAAATCAAACGTATCAGCCGTCATTGTTCAGCATCCCCACTTCTGCCAACATGTACCCATTCCCCATCATCTTGGACTTGCCACCTACTCGCAAACATAAAACACTTCGCATCATCCCATTCCTCTCCTTGCACCTCAAGACACCACTCTCCCCAATTTGGATCCCACGTCCAGTCCTCCCAAGATCCCAGTGCTTCCGCGACTATTTCTGGCACTAGCGCTTGAAAGGTTACGTTGACATGTTCCCATACGTTCCTCGCTTCATTTAATTTCCATTTGGAAAGATAAACGTACGTTTCGCAAGAAGCGAGGTAGGTATAAAATTCTTTCCACTCGGGATCCCATTGCCATGAGTAGGCCGAGAAGGAAGATTGAGGCAACAATCCGTGAGAAGGGTGCGTAGATGTGGCTATGTGAGTAACGAGACCAATCGCACTAGAAAGGTCGGACATGTCGAGAATAGTTGGCATTGATGCACTTGCGGGATGTCTTGATTGATTCCATTGTCCGCTTGAACGAAGCTGCAATTCCAATGATTTGAGCTGGCCCTCAAGAGCCCTTAGTTCATTTTGCACTTCATCACTGGCAGAAGTGAGCTGTACTATGATTTGTGCATCACGTTCTACAGGAGACTGCCACTATCAGCAACATTTCATGCGATAGGGGGCAAAGGAGATACTACATTGTCCATTTCGGTGGCCACGAAATCTGGTCGACCATTTGTAGCATCCTTTAGAAATTTTCTCAGCGTATTTTGAAGTATGGTGATCGTTTCCGTCAGTTTCAGTTCCGCTGCCCTTGCGTCAACTCGCGATGCAGCGACCATGGAGCATCTATCCGGACGCTCTTTAGAGCGCCCAATCGAGACAGTTGTTGCAAGACGTGAAATCCAAAAAATATATGGGGAAACTCAAGGGTTGAAGGACGGTTACGCCGCAAACAATGTGTTGTTGGGTGGCGGACGTGACTAAGCCTTTGCACTGAAGTACTCTAATTAGTTGTTCTGTAAAATGGTTCTAGGATAGTAAATACAGGCGCAATTGGCTACTAGTACGCTACACTCTTGAGTGATGGCTCACAGTTTTTAAGTTTGGCACAGTACAAAACAAAGACTACTGTGGAAGCTCAAAGCGGTTTAAACAGTTCTGTTGAACTGCCGGGGTGTTTAAATGACGTTTGCAAGCTTGCGCCAAGCTTCTCTTATATATTGGGCGCTAGTATAAATTCGGGCTAGTCTCGTCTTGTGCCTCAGCGCAAAGTTCGCTCTTGTCCAAGTGTGCGTCGAAAATGTCTTTGCTTGATGCCACATCTGATGATTAGGCCAGTGATGGAAAAGGGAAGATTTGGTGGGGATGGCGAAAATGTTAGCTTGAGTGCTCATATGCGAACAGCGCCTCTACTACAAATCGCAATTCGTCAAAGAGTGAGCAGAAAGAAACCACTTAAGGAGACGAGCCTACTAACAGAACAGGATCTCATGATACTTTACAGCTCCTCCACGTCATCTCTTAGATCCTCATAAGTCACAGCAGGTATAACATCAGTCATGGTGCCCTCAATGCCCAATACGCTTTCCAAATTCTCTCGTGGTACCATCTCTAATTACATCCACATCTCCCTACCCAACACTATATTTGTACGACTTGGGTAGCTTCCTGCTAGAAGATAATTTTAGCATCATTTACCTCATGTGACTTTAGTCAATGAAAGCAGAAAGCTGAGTACCGGGATCGCTCCAATGCTTCAAATCCGTTTTGCCTAGCGGGCTAGAGCAATCCCAACAGTGAGCACTTCAACTTTAGACTTGTCAGATTTCAGCCGCACTCAAACTGGTATTTTCAAAGCCAGTTCATTGTTCGTGGATCATGGAGGACCTAGCGGATACGCATCAGAAAGCTTTGCGTTCCTGGCCCACTAATCGGCAGGCCTGACAGGCATCAGTGAGTCTAAAAAAGGGATCTTCTCGACTCCCTACAACACAGCACAAGGCGATCGATACGTTCGCGCCCTCAGCCTCCTTCTCACCCAACAGCTTCCTGCATCGGAAACACTTCGTACCCATCTACCTCTTGGTCAACATCAACAAACAAACAATACAAGTACTCCACATTACTACATGGTGGAATACAGGCATGTAAGCTGCACTGTGCTTTTGTAGGTTGACAATTCGAAAGTAAGAATCTGGCACTGAGAATGTTGGAATGATCACTGGGGACTGGTCGTGCGCAAGGGAGATAGACAGACAATTTGGCCACTGGGCGGACTCGTTCTAAACTCTTCAAAACCACAAGGTGTTTGCTTCTCATATGGATCTCAGAATTGGGATAGACAATAAGCATTCATGTAAGCCCCTCCACTTTCATGTCAGCGCTCTTGACCGACGAGTATCTCAACTATACCGCAGAATATTGCCGCTATGCTAAGTATTGAACGTTAGAATATCAGAGTTATTAGTCAAGAGGTAGTTTGCTTTCCAATTTAGATGTATCCACAAGCGTTTCAATACACCCCAAGAGCGCAAAAGAGAATAACATCATCTCTTATCAAATATATAAGCGGCAGCAAGCTACCTTGCACAAGGTATATACGAATATATTTAGAAGAAGATATGTAGGGGGTATATACATCGACAACCTCCGACGCTCCTTATCGCGACTTGGCTAAAACCACCCGATTAAGTTCAACATCACCATTCCTCGACTCATTACGAGTCAAAAATCATTCACACATCTACAAGAAGAGTGCGGCGACAGCACCAACTCCAGCAACGACACCGCCCATCTTAAGACTGGAGGCAGCACCGGTGAACTCAGGGTAGGGCGCCGAAGAAGCACCAGTTCCAGTCGGCTTGGCAGAGCCAGCAGGCACACGAGTGGAGTACTCAGACGCCTCAGGAACGGAGGGGTAGCCAGTGCCACTGGGGACTGGGGCGACAGGGTAGCCTGTGGTCGGGTATGGAGCGGGCGCGGTAGGAGCAACAGGTGCAGGAGCAGAAGGGGTGTGCTTGAGAGTGCTATGATCAGAGTTAGATTTATATTGTGGTATGCTTGATGAATGACAGAAACATACTGAGTCACGGTGACAGTGACAACAGAGTCGCAAGTCTCCTCAGCACCGTACTGGGCGGCGACGACAGCGACAAGGGTAGCGGCGATGGTGAAGAAACGCATTTTGAATAATCTCGTTTGATTGAAGAGACGTTTGAAGGTATGGGTATCGAGGAGAAATTAGGGCGTTGAGATCGATGATTGAGAGCGTTGGCAAAAGAGTGACTACAGTAAGTACTGTGAATTATTGGATCGTAGGATGAAGAAGAGAAGGATGGCGTGTGGGTGATCTTTGTCTTATACCATCTGTATATTAATTGAGATGAAGAGCGGGCTGGGACGCGCCAGCCTTGTCCATGATTTCTCCGTTGAAAAACTGTATTTCGGGGCATTTACCATTCAACACCATTTCTAGATTTGACGAGTGATTTAATCCCTGCACCATCCTTGAGATATAGCGCCCTTGGCGTGTACATCAAGGATTGAGCGATAGCGGAGATTTGGTTAATGATCTACGCCAGGCCAAACCTCAAGGTTCTGTATGGAACGGTGTAAGTCGTGCGACACGTACTTTTAAGTGGAGTGATTGCGTGTCCAATGCAAACGATGTTCTTGACCTGTCAGTGTGAGAGAAGAAGTGGTTTACGGACATCGATGACGAGTGTCTCAGAGCCAGAGATGGTTGATAGACGATTGAGCGGATTTGATGTCACGAATCCCAAGATACTCCTTGATTAGAGTAATCTTGATAGGCGGCCGACGATGATTGTTTCATTCCTCTGAAACAAAGGCCGGCCCATCGCGCTAACTGTGTGTGGTTAAGCGGCTCATAAACTGCGGCTTGAGATGAACGTCCCGGCTGATGGAGAAATGGGGCTGTCGATCTCACGGCAAGATGGGGTCCACGATTCTGCGCAATCGCTCTCGTCGAATCTTGAATATTGCTGGTCGTGGAGCCGCATACGTCACATCATGAAGGGATTCATGGCAATCAACACTCGACGTGAAACACAGATCGTCATAATCGATTAGGGGTTGAATGAGGCCAACGATCTGAGGGTATATCTTCAGAGATCTAGTAACTGCCATGTCAAATGATACATAAAGGTAGGACGCAGTGAGACTGACCAACTTTTCGCACGTCCTCGACTCCAGACTACCCGCATCTACAGCTATTACACTCTTGCCAAAATTTACTTGACCCTTCCCATGATCGGATCATCTGGCGCACCGTCCGCTACGCTCTCTGCTGCCTTCGCCTTTACAGCATTCAACATGCTTCTCTCAAAATCATCTCTACTCCGAAGCACCGCCTCCACCCACCCAATACTTACATCTCGATAATTCTGTTTGAAGTCCACAAAAGCAAACTGCACTTGCGACTTGTCCGACTCGAGGAGCTTGAGGAAGAACTCGACGGCGCGCCAGCGCTGCTTAATTTCCTGCCCCTGGGCGCCAAAGGTCAGGAAGAATTCAAATGCGGTGATGAGATCATCTTTCATTTTGGCCGCGAATTGATCTGTGCGGCGGAATTTAACGCCTTTGTTGCGTACTGCAGAGAGATATTGGATGAGCAGTTCGTCGGCGAGACTATCAATCATGAGATCCCGTAGCGAACGATGTATTTGGTCTTCGTAATCGCTGAGGTAGTCCTTGAAAGTGATGATAATAGATGCCATGTCTGTTCTGCTGTACCATTCTGCTGTGAAGAATTTTGATAGAATAGGCTTGAAGTCTGTGAGGAAAATGAGCTGGCAGAAGATGGCGATGCAGCGAGATGAAATATCGATGTAGCCATTCTTAAGCTCTTCGATTTGGCTTTGCAGCCGGTCGCTCAGATAGGTTTGTGAGACTAGAGGAGTGACTTCACGTTCGAAAACGGTTACGAATGATGCTCGGCCACCTGCATCGATATCATCGTCGATGCATATGATCTGGTCGTTTGCAATGGCAACAAGCCACTCTTGGAAAACAGCTACACCTTCGCCGTCTAGTGTTGGGTTAAGTCCAGTGTACTTGTCCTTTTCATCATCGATCAGTTGGTTCCAGATCCGCTGCCGCGTCATGAGAGCACGGAACATCGAGTCCACGACACCATCGGCAACATCGGTGCGCTCGCTACTAGCAGCTACCGAAAGGTTTTGACTGAACAATGTCCATACATCGCCCAGCGACCTCGTTTGGAAGATACCGTCGGGATTGATCTCATAAGCAGCTCTGTCTTGATCCAGGAAGCTCTTCCTGTCCTGGGCATTGATGCGATCCATGTACTGATCGACAGCCTGAATAATGACTTGTCGGTAGGTACGAATGAGCTCTGGGCTACGGTTATCGATGACATGTGGCTGGAGCTCTTCTTCTGAGAAGCCGAGCTTGTTCATTTTTGCGTAATACTTGTCCACCCAGTTGATAACAGCCAGTAGAAACTGAGGGCCCAATCCCTCATCTTCGGCAAAGCCCATCAGAAGATCGTGCATTTGCTTATGATAGATATTCGTGTAGGTCTCGAGAATTTTCCACTTCTTGGGCATAAGCGTGACCATGCCTAGCTTGACCGTATTGAGGTTGTTGAAGTACCACTTGAAGTACTTGTCAATCTTCTCTGGATCCTCAATGAACTTTTCCTTTGCGTCTTCTATTTGCGCCTGACAAACATATTCGATGGATTTTATGAACTTGTCCTTGTATCCGCGGATCTCCTTGGGCCCTTGTGTGATTGACTTGAACCGAGATGCAAGGTCCTTGTACTCTCGCTGAGCATTTTGTAGAGCCTGCACTTTCTTGTCCGTCTTCTCCTCCTCCTCCACAATGACAGCCAAGCGCACCACCATGCCGTCATTGCCCGACTGCACCAGTTCAATCAGATTTATGCAAGCCTCTCCAATGTGTTTATCGAACCATTCAATAACATCGTCCAGCCTCGCGAAGAGATCCTGGACCGTCACACCATTTTCAAGTGTGAGATTGTCGATGAGCTCGGTGGATGCGTCTTCGGTGTTTTTGATCTGGTCCATGGCTTCGTCGCGGATGTCTCGTAGCTGAGTCAAGCCATAGTGGATCTGAAGGAGGTGTGGCTGGTTCGCCGGATCCTCGTCATCCTGTGCCAGCAGGATCTCGAGATTCTCCAAGCGCTGCTCGAAGGTCTGGATATCGTAGCGCATCTTCTCGACAGATTCGAAATTCTTATGCGTCTGGGCCACCAGGTTGATGTGTGGGAAGTCCTGTATCATGGTCTGGGCCTCTGAGCACAGCTTATCAATCTTCATCATCTCGTCTTTGATGAGGTTGACTGTCCGCTGGCCGTCGGTGATGCTGCTCATGCCCGACTGGGTCAACTCGAGCTGCTCTTTCAGCCCATGGCGCAGTTGTCCATCCACGGCGGCCTTCTTGCGCGTGAACTCGGCTTTGAGGGCGGGGATCTTCTCGAGGTCCTCTGGATGGCGCAGGAGCTCCGCGAGCTTGGCCGTCGCGGACTCGACGTCGCCCATGATTCGTCGCAGAAGGTTAATTCGGTCGCGTCAGGCCCATGGCAGGCGGCAAGGCGGGTTAAGGCGACTTTGTGCGTGAGAGCGAGCGCTCTACGTGTCCCCCCGAGATGGTGGAGGCGGGCATGGCCTGGGGCGCATGTACAGGGATGCTTAGCGTCGCCGGAGGTGCCAAAAAGTTCCCCGCGGCGGCTTGGTGGACAATTCAAGACTCACCTCTGCGACCACTCACCCGAGCGCAGCACCGACAAGATGGCCGACGAAGAGCTGAACCTCTACGATGAGATAGAAATCGAAGACTGCTTCTACGACGAGACACTCCAGATATACCACCACCCATGCCCCTGCGGTGACCGCTTCGAGATCTCCATCTTCGATATGAGGGATGGAGAGGACATTGCACGCTGCCCCAGCTGTAGCCTCATGATCAGGATTATATTCGATGCAGTAGGTGCTTGCGATTCGATGTCTTTTGATCCCACGCCGCGCCGTTGTCTAATATGCCTCTTAGTCTGATCTTCCCCCCGAGAAAGACGATGCGCCTCAGGCTGCTGCCATTACCGCATAAACCCGTCGTGGTGGGTTTGGCGCGAGGAACAACAAGGCCTCAATAGGATGAATCCAAAACGAAAACGCCCTGGGGTTGTTTCTAGCATTTTGTGTTGCTTTAGCATGGGTGGTTGGTGGGGTTGACTTGGTTGTTATTGTTGCATCACCAGGGTCGCATATCACAGGCGTTTGGGCATTGTGCAGGGGAATTTAACCAATACCCATGGAACTGGCCACAGGGGCAGTCATTGCAAAGGAATGGAAGCTCATAATTGTTGGCATTATCTCCCCAGAAAGGCTTCCCTAGCACGGTAGTGAATACAGTGGGAATGCGCACGCTCTCTTTTCGCTGGAAGGAGCGGCATAGTCGACGTTGCCTTGTCAGCGGGGGACTTCATCGTCCACACTAACATCGACGCCCAGCTCCTTCCTCAGTAACTCGGTGAGCGAGGTGCCATCTCTCAGATATATCCAGCCGCCAACGCCACCGCCTTCCTTGAAGTTGATGCCCTCCTGCGATACCACCCAGTCGTAGCGCTTGGGCCCGGATATCGGCGAGCTGAGCCAGATCTGCTTATTTGGTGGCTGCTTGTTGAGAACAAACTTGTTCTCTTTGGCTGTGACTTCGAGGACGCCAGCCTATGGTCGTGGTTAGCAAGCACGGCATGCTCGTCATGGGGAATACACGTACCGAATATTCTACATCAATGGTAGGATCCTCGTTTTGTTGCTCTTCCAGCCTCTCGACAAGCTCGTTCAAGTACTTGTCCGCTCGCTCATGGAACTCGGACGTTGGGATATCCGTGGCAGCGGTCGGGTGGTCGGTAGCTTCACTCTTTGGAGGCGCAGGGTTCTCTGCGTCCGGCATAATGCTCCTCAGAGCCATTGATGGACGGTAGGCTCGAACTGCGCTGCCGGCGACCGAGGCTCTGGCGATGATGCAATTGGCCGGCGATTGAGCGCGCAGGCGGGTACGCATAGCACGGCCGAGGACGGCATTACCGAGTCGAGTAGCTGGCCTCATGTTGGATGGTGTAGCACGGGAAGACGGGACTGAAGGGGAGAGGAGGGCGTGTTGCAGTGAGTGCTGCCGAACCTCTGCCAACGAGAGCTTGGTCCTGGTGGAAGCAAGCTCCGCGCGCTTGGGCCCGCCCACTTGCATCACCTCCCCCCCGCATTCCTCAACTGAAGAGGCTCTAAGCGAAGGTACTGCAATAGCCTTTACCTTCTACTGCCGAACAAGAGGTCAGCGCCATGATTAATGCGGTGCTTGTTTTCAACAATGCAGGCCAACCGCGGCTGACCAAGTTCTACACGCAGCTGGTTCGCCCCTTCCTCGCATCGCTCTACCTCGTCTACTGACCCGCCACCAAGGAAACCAGCGTTCAGCAGCGGCTCATATCTGAAATCTTCACCCTCGTCGCCAACCGCCCAAACTCAGCATGCAACTTCCTCCCGTACGCTCGCCGCCCACCCTGCAGTGACCGCTACTGACATGTCTAGTCTGCCGCCCCTCCTCGCCAGCAGCTCTAAATCCAGCACTCCCACGACGCCCTACAATGACACGCCTTCCCTCGTAACCTACCGCCACTACGCAACCCTGTACTTCATAGTAATCTCCACCTCCACCGAATCGCCCCTTGCCCTGCTCGATCTGATCCAAGTCTTCGTCCAGGCGCTCGACGGCCTCTTCGAGAATGTATGCGAGCTGGATTTAATCTTCAATTTCGAGACGTTGCACGCGACATTGGGAGAGATGATTGTCGGAGGCGTCGTCGTGGAGACGCAGCTTGAAAATGTAGTCAAGGGGGTCAAGGCGCAGGGAAGAGTGGCAAAACGGCCCGTGAATGAGGGGAGAGGTGGAGGAAGCGGAGGAGGAGGAGGCGTTATGGGCGGGTTGACCTTCGCAGGGCTGGGGAGAGGAGATGGAGTATGGACAGGAAGATGAAGACGTGCATGTTCCATGACACCAGTTTCGCCCTTCGAGACAACTGTGAAATCCGAATTATGGACGACTTCCAAGACGGAGCTTAAAGCTCGGGACGAGTCACAGGATATGCTGCTATTTGCAGTCGCAGCGTCGCACGAGCTGCATTTTGACGACGCAAAGTCAGGAGAGGTCTGCGACCTTGACCATCTGCAAAACGATGCGAAGATTATTATCCATAGCCATCACGATGTACATGGCGACTTCCAAAGTCAAGCGCGTGTTACATCTTCAGATGACAGCCTCTCGCAGCTTTCTGTTTCAGACCCCGTCAATATGATTTTCGGAGCAGGGGATTGCTCGACTGCTTCGCTTGCCTGCGGGGCCACCTGGTCGCCATTCCTTAACTGGCAAATTGCCATAGTAGCCGTGATTCACCCTTCTTATGTCGACGCAATGCCGAGATAGCCCTGCCAGCCCTGGAGAAGCAATATAACATTCATCACACTGAATTACACCATGGCTTCACCGCCAATAACAGTTGACACTATCTCGATTTCTTCCTTTCAGCCAAGAATGTGGGGTGCTTGCATACTCTATTCACGCTACATGACCGTGTTTTCAGCTTTTTAAATTAACTGACCGTTGGATAAAGTTTCTGAAGTAGTCAAATATCACAGCTGTTCCTTTCCGCCGCACCTTGAAATCTTGTTCTACCTCTCTATAAATTCTCACATTTCCAGAATGGCGGCATCGAACACATTATATTATCCCAACTCTACCACACCGGCACTATGCGTCTCCTTGCCCGTCTCACTTCTTACCTTTCGGTAGCCGCAGCGGCAACGCTCGGCAGGCGCGCTCCAACGCCAGGCAGTCTTTCTCAAGTGACATCATTTGGCAACGCTCCCACCAAGGCTGCATTTTGGATCTACGTACCAAAAAACCTTGCAGCGTCGCCTGGTATCGTCGTTGCCGTCCATTACTGCACTGGCACTGCACAGCAGTACTTCAGTGGCACTCCGTACAAGGGGCTTTCCGACCAATACGGATTCATCGTTATCTATCCCAGCTCGCCACACTCAGGAACTTGCTGGGACGTCAGCAGCAGGCAAACACTAAGCCATGAAGGTGGTGGAGACTCGAATACCATCGCTAACATGGTTAAATGGACTCTCAACGAGTACAAGGGAAATGCGCAAAAGGTCTTTGTGACTGGAACCAGCAGCGGTGGCATGATGACGGTATGACAAGTTTAAATATGCAACTGTTGTGAGGTATTGATGCTGAAAGATGATAGAATGTTCTTGCTGCAACTTACCCAGACGTATTCAAGGCCGGCATCGCCTACTCCGGCGTCAATGCAGGCTGCTTCATGTCTTCCTCCGGCGGCATTGCAGCTTGGAATAATACCTGTGCGAATGGACAGTCTATTGCTACCCCGCAAGCGTGGGCTAACGTCGTCTTCAACATGTATCCGGGGTACAATGGAACACGGCCGAAGATGCAAATATATCATGGATCAAGTGATGCTACCCTGAGGCCGCAGAATTATCAAGAGACAATGAAACAGTGGGTAAGTGAATTGCTTTCTAGCGTTGATAGAGTAGTTTGTAAGAATCAAGCTGATTAGGTCACAGGCTGGTGTCTTTGGCTACAACTACGATAAGCCTGAGAGTACGAAAAGTAATGATCCGCAGAGCGGATATACTAGGACAACGTATGGGCCTCTTCTCCAAGGCATCTATGCACAAGGTGTAGGCCACAGCGTGAATATTCGAGGCGCGGACGACATGAAGTTCTTTGGCTTCGCTTGAAGAATGTTTAGTTCAGGCAAATTGGAGGTCCCTATGCTGTAGAATGACGATGAGCAGAAGGTGTCTTATCTGTAAGCGAACATATGTCGTCTATTAAGCCAAAGGAAGAGAAAGAACAACGAATATAACGTTTCTATCTACCAAATATTTTCTTACGTCGTATTTAAGCTAACGATATGAATAAACAATCCTCAGTGAATGTTTACATTTGAGTTCTTGGAACAAGCCACCGCATCTTCTTTCCACAATCCCAGAGATAAGGTTGCTTGTGCAGAATGATAATGCGAATGGATTCGGATACCGGGATCGGTCCAAGATTAATGAGAGAGCGAACGGATCTTGATGAAGTTTATATACAGCTAAACGAGCCTGCATATGATGAAGCCGTGTTGTTTTTCGTTGAGGGAAGGGAAGACTTTAACTACCGGAAGTAGATGCTTTCTGAGAGTTTTGTCTCGCAAAGCTCGATTAGCGTCTAGTACCGTACAAATTCCAACTCATAATCGTTGAAGAAGCCTAGGAGAGGCGTTTTAGATTTGCTTTTGTTAAAATGGCAGGCCTAGGGACGCAATGGGAAGGAAGGTAATGGTTATGTAATATAGCAAGTTGCAAACAGACATGTTGACCGAATTGGGTTGCAAATACCCGCTGTCAGATCCTTTGATGAATTCAACGATTACGCGGTGTATCTGTATGGGTTCTGCAGAGATTAATGAGTGTCGTTACCCTAGGATTACCAAACGGCAAACGTGGCTTAATATAATCTTATACGTGTACCAATTGCGCGGAGTCTCATTCCCGATCAGCGATGTAGCTGGTGGGATTTGCAGGGAGTATATTCAGGATTACGGAAAAGATGTACGCGGGAATGGAAGAGCATTATGTGAATACTTGACATAGCACACTGAGCCATGTCTGACTTGTATCTAAAGGATATCGTCACCCCAGCTTCCACTATTGATACAGAGTCCCAAGAACGCCAGGAATGCATAAACCGTTAGTCCCACAGCATACACCAAGCACACCCCTATCCGAGACTTCATGATCTATTCAATACTCCTTCATAGCCTCGCCCGCCCTTTGCTCAATGTAATAACCCGGATCTGGACGTCTCGCAGCACGCATCTCGTCCCTGCTCATCGGATTCTGTACTTCTTTGACGTCCACAAGCTCCTTTACCCTCATGATCTGACCGGCAACTGACTGTGTGACGGGGTGGTAGACCGTGGTCATGCGCTTGCGGAGACCGAGTGCTTTGAGAACGCCTTGGGTTTTCAAAGGCATACCAATGCCGGAGCGCATCAATGTTATCCGGAAATATGGCATTGTGGAAGTAGCTTTGAGGATAGGCGAGAGGATAGTGAAGGGCCTCCGCCGCGGGTAGTGGGTGCGTTGGTGTTCTCTAATGCGCTTGGTAGTCTGACTGCCGCAGGCGGTCAACGAGCTGTTGATGGTCAATTCGGGGGCGGCTTTATGGCAATGATAAAGGTTGAGGCTCACTATTCGTATTGTTTGCGACGCTCGATGGCCTTTTGCGGGCTCAATACCAAGGGTCGTAAACTTTTCGAAGTCGAAGTAACAAGGCGCCTTGCTTAAAGCGGTATGGTCGGGCCGCGAAGTCGAAACCGATCCACGTGAGAGGAACATTCACTTCCTGCGCCATTGCAACTCGTAGCGACGTCCATGATGCCTAAAGCATCGATGATCATCATAATCATGTCGAGAAAGTAGCGGTGAGACGGTTTTGACAGGTGTCATTAACGGCTCACAGCAACGTCTCTGCGCGTCTGCACGCCTTCCTGGTTCAAATCTCTGTTTCCACCATGTCTCACGGACGCGCCGCCGCCCGCGCTTCGGAGGCTGGTATTGAGATGGCCATGCCTGTGATCTTAGCTATTGGTGGCGATCTATCTATGATTTGCGACGCGTAACCGTCGTGGAAGAGACGACAGTCCGTTTGTGTGTACGACGCGGGTGCTCGAAATAAATCGGATCGAGAAGCGAGCTTGCAGCGGCTGGTTACCTCGACAAACTCAAATAGATGAGAGAGATGGCGTAGATTTCATTTGCTAGGTTCTATATCGGTGGATTGCAGAATTGTCTCGCGATTGCTCACTTTAGCCAACACCTTTTTGGTCCGACATGATATTTCTTCTGAATAATCCCGGCTACCTGTCTTTATACGCTCTTTCTAATGATATTTTGACAGCAGCAATGGGTTTGCCTTTTCGCTTTTTACCTAGCCGTAGTTTTGTTGCGCAGTAATTCCTCGTCAACCAAGAACGCTCTCTGAGACAAAGTAAGCACATAACCATCTTCCCACGACATCAATAAAACATGCTTCTCGCCGTAACTACTTCACGGAGATCTCGTATGTTCTCACCCCAACCTATAGCAGTCCAGATCGTTTGCAAGTCAAACAAATAAAGAGTGGGGCACCACCGTCGCAGGCAACGGTATCGAAAAGCTCGTACAACACGAGTATTCATGGTTGCCTGACGCAGTATCCCAGTGAAAGGTATTATAATTTTACTGTCACTGTTTCATCGATCTGGCACAGCTCCCGAAACCCTAAACTGCGAGGAGTCTTCGTTCATTTGTTCGCTCATCTCACATTCGGTAGCCTACGTTTGCCAACTCTTCGACTCAGTCGCACGTGAAGACCCCAGCAGTCAATACCGCTAATTTCTTGCGGACGGGGACTTGATTTCACAATGACCAAGTAAATCCTGATTCAGAGACACACATGCCGTGGAAGCGGATCAATTCACCGCTTCCCGCTTAGAAAGGTACTAGTAAGAAAAGGACTTTCTGTTCAACCCAGTTTCGATTGCATCCCCAAGGCAGTAAATGAAACAGTGGGTCCATACACATAAACTACGTCTTTCCTAACCCAAGTCTTAATATCTGCTGTTCTCATTCGTTTCTCTTATTCGATCCGTCTTTAGTCTGATTGACCATCAACCACTTCAAGAATTGCATTATCGACACATTCAAGCAAGAGACCCTGCTTGTAAGGCCAGCATGACAAGTAAGCTGTTCTCATTGGCTTCCAACTTCTAACACCTTCTGCTAAACAATCTCCGAGCCTCCTACTCCCTAACCCCCTCCCATCCCCTCTCTGTCCCGTCACCACCCTTGGCACCAACCGCTATTCCAAACCTGGTCTACCGGGTGCACCGCGTCGGCGCCCAAACCCGGTACTCCTTCTCCAAGGGCTTCAGCGCAAAGAACCAAACCACAATTCTCAACTATACCTCTGCTTTGTCGCGGTTCGGTCTGGCACATCTACACCAACAAACCAATATTTCCAGCCCTCTGATCAGCGTATACGATAATCTTACGCATGCAGAGAATGTGGCAAAGCACTGGGCGCAGAAATATAGTGAAGATACGTTTGTGGTGTCGGTAGATACGCGGCATCTAGCTAGGGGGCCGGTGTTTAGAGCGGCGGATCTGTTGAAGGATGGGACCCATGACGGCAAAGAGGCGGAGGGAAATGAGTGGTTGCATTGGGGTGAGTACCTAGTAATGTATCGAATCCCTGCGCAGGCAATCAGGGATCAGACGCCGGTAGCGAAGGGTGAGGATCAGAGGTGGAGGGCTGTTGGCGCGATTGGTGGTTCATGAGTTGACGGTGAGAAGTCCAGGGGTTGTCGGTATTCAGCTGGTGCTCTGTTGTAGCAAGTCGGGATATCTTCCGATCATGTATGATTGTGAGGCTGCACGTTTCGTTCCTTGGCTGAAGTATGTCTTCCTGACGCCTCTTTTACCTGCACTCCCGAACGAGCAAAATTCAATCCTTTCTCTTCCTCAGACTGAACTCTACGCCAGCCTCTGCTGACCAAGAATTTTGCATTGTCCCAGAACCGGCTTTTCTGGTTCGAGCTGTTTTTAGGAATGTAGTTCTTTTTGTAACTGCTGATTGGAGCGGGAGGAAGGCATTTGAAAGCACTCGGGGGTTTATCATGGAGTGGTAATGGTGAAGGGGTTCCATTTGACCTTCAAGTTAGGTTTCAGTCGTCAGTGTATGCGGCAGGAAAAGGCAGCGCGTAGAAGGGAACGACTAGAGTTGTAGAAGAAGCCAACTTAATGGGCAAGAGCAATGAGATTTTGGGTCCTAACCAGTCTCCGCGTATATAATTGGCGTCCAACACTCATACACATGAAGCTCATTCGAGCAATTGGGGTTATTGGAATCTATTTCTACGGAGCTAGCACGCACAATTAAGGATTGGGCGAGTCTTAAGTGGCCAGATTCGACATTGGCAATGAAGACTACGGGTTTGCCAGCGACATAAGCAGGCGGCCATACCGTCGAGCTTGTTGTTTCTTGGGGGTTGGTATGAGTGTCAAGGGCAGAAAGCCCGATAATATGAGTGCGTATCGTGTCTTATGAGTGGCAGGCCTCCTCAGCTGAGTTTGCAGAGCCTCTCGTGTACCTCCCGAATAGTAATTCGCCGAGTAGCACACTGCCAGTGACGGCGAACAAGAAACCGATATTGTACGTCATCACAGCCAGCATCCTAACGATGTTGTTAGCTACATGGCTTTCTTTCATTTTGGGTATTTGCGAAGCGCGTACAAGATGTAGCCTATCAATGCTCGCACGAATTCTAGAGTAGCACTTATCCCGTTCCTCTGAATGCTCCAAGGCGCATTCGCTACCCAGAACTTGGGCAAGGTATGTTGGGTTGAGTGTACGCCCTCCTCTTGAGCGTGGCCTAGTTGCAGCGCTGGGCTTAGCGGCTCTGTCTCTTGTCCATGATGTTCTTCTAGTCTAAGGGGCTCCAGTCGCACCTTCCGACTCCATTGTCGTGCATGGCTGCGGAGACCAGCGTCATGGCGCTTTTCGATACTTGCGGTGTGCATCGAGTAACTCTCAGAGCGGCCTTGCGCGCTCCACTTCCTCTCAAGCTGTGACCTCAGGGCTCCCAGGAAGCGATTTAAGACTCCCAGCAGAAATAGGCAAAATATAGCAAGCACGTATGTAGCAGGTGTTGTCGTCGTCCAGTTGGTGAACCAGAGCGTCACGTGTGTACTCGCTGAAAAGGTAGAAGACATGCCTGCCATTGCATGCGCCGTTCCGCTAGGGGTGGGTGAATGCATGTCCATGAATGGAAGCGAGAGGCTGGGAAGGAGAGGAGGGAGCAACAGTGACGGGAAAGCTAGAAGAAAACGACTACTCGAAGGCGGCCATCAGCTGGCATGAGAAGGGAACGAAGAAGTCGGCGCAGTGCTCGCTCGCCCTCAACGCCTCCCTCGGGCGTGCCGTTGGATGAGCAGGTTTGAGAGAGTAGGGTGGCGACGGCCCGCTATGCTGGGCAGGTGAGACCCATGATGACAGACGGACGGTGCAAGCCTTCTGAAGAAGAGCATGATTGGCCAAGTCTACAAAGTTGGGTGAGTTCTCAATTTGTGTTTGCGGTGACAAGGGCAGACAGCATGTTGGCGTGTTGGCGTGTTGGCGTGTTGGCGTGTTGGCGTGTTGGCGTTAGCGGTGGCCGTGCTCGTCGTGGAGAAGCGCCACAGGCATGAACATGGTAATTGTGATGGACATGGACACGGCGCACATGGATGCATCGTGCACTTGCAAGGAAGGCGAGTCATGGTTTTGGCTTTAGAGCGAGACCAGGTTTGGGACAGGTGGATTCTTTTCTCTCTTTCTCTCTCATCTGCTTTATGGGTTTACAGTGTCGGTGCCATCGTTGGTTGTCGAGTACGCCCTGGGTACCGTATGTCTCCCGTCTACACTGCGTGCCCTTGGCTGCTCATTGGGGCAGCCGGGCCAGGGCATGCTGGCCGTCTATTGGCAGCCCATGTCTGTGCTCGGCGCTGCATGCAGGAACGGCTGCTGCCGAGCACAAAGTCAACGACTTTATGTGTGTCCATGTGTGCAAAGGGGCCTCGCGCTGCAATCGACTTTTTCACTAGCCATCTCAGCCATCTCCAGTCTCAGGCCTCAAGTGTCCAAGTCTCCAGCGCTGGGACGTGCCCCGCCGCGCCCGCTTACCATAGTCCGGTTTTGGCAGAGCGCAATTATCCCCAGATCTCAACCCAAACACCATCAGGGGCATCCTCCGCACCATTGCTGAAACCATCTGCAGCACCCGCCGCCGACATCTACCACCACACGTCGACTGCGCGTGATGCTCGCGCGCCGACACCCCCCATTATAGCCCGCCATCGTCTGGTGCCATGCCGAGCTGGAGACCGCTCCCGCGAATCGCCTTCGCCATATGCATATACCCGTTCCAGCCCTCGTCGTCGGCCGACCTGCCCCTCGAAATCGGTGACGAGCTGTACATCATCGAGCAGGGCGGCAAGGATGGCTCGTGGTACCGCGGCTACTTGGTTGCGCCGCCCTCGCTGCTGGCCGGCCTGACCAGCGTCAAGGGACAGACGCTCGAGGCCCGCGTCTTCTCCGGCGTCTTCCCCCGCTCCTGTGTCGAGGTGCGCGAGGTGCTGGGCGAAGCCAAGGACGCGGCCGCCCTCGAGCCAGTCCATGACGCTCCGCGCGCCTCTCACTACGCAAATGCCACCAACGGCGTTGTCACCCCCACCGAGAGCACGCGCACCACTTCTCCCTCTGCAAAAGGCTCCGCCGTCGCGCCCCATGCGCGGCGAGCCTCCAAGACCGATGCCGTCTCCGCCCTGCCCTCGTCCGCCTCCCGGCCCCTTTCGCGCCCCAAGTCGAGCAGGAAGCGCGCCGGCAGCACCACCTCGCAGTGGACCGCCCGCGAGGAACACCTCCAGCAGCTCATGCTGCCACTGTCGCCCGTCTCCGACCCCAATGCCCCGCGGCCCCCGGCTCCCGTGCCCATGCTGAAGATTGGCGACGAGACGCCCACGTCTGTCCAGGAGCCATTGGTCGATGAAATCGCCTCCTGCTTGCGGGAATGGCACTCTACAAAAGTACACGACCTTTTACTCGCACGCAAGTACGGCTCCTTGGACCGTATGACGGCACTCGTCAATCGCCTCGACACGGCACGCCGCCAGCTGTTGCACAAGGTGCTTACTGCCAAGGAACTGGACAAGGTGCGCGAGGCCACTGTCTGGGACCTTGTCGCCGGGAACAAGATGCTCTGCGGCCAAGTCATTGTGCGGAGCCCCTCGCAGCGCGGCCGCATCTTGACAGGCGATGACTCGGCGATTGAGATCACAAAACTGCAGTCCATGATGAGCTTGCTCGACAGCCGGCCTACCCCTCAGGTCGACGAGCATAACCTACACCACCTGTTTGTCAGCCTGAAGCACGTTGTGGGCGACGTGGTTCCGGGTGCCGCTCAAGTCAGTATGCACTTGTTCTTGAAGCCACCCGGTGCGGCCCCTCACCCACTATCTGAAGCCTATTCCTTTGATTTGACCGGCCGTGATGGCTCGCCAGTCTCGTTGGCCGGCGACAAGCTGCGAGCACTTCTCGTCGACCTCAGCTCAACCGACATAGGGGAGGGCGCGGGATCCGGCTCCACGCTGTATCTTGTCTTCAGACTGATGACTAACGAGCCGATGCGCACTGCATCTGCAGCAGACAAGGCAAGCGCCACGAGAGACAGCACGCCGAAAGCAGGCTCCAACCTGCAGCCTTCTCGGCATGAAAGCATCAAGGGCGGAAGGCGCAGTGTCATGTTTGGCTCAAAACGAAAAGAATCAACAAACTCCCGGCAGACCACCTCTTCGGATGGGCGCCGCACAAGCTTCGATGCAAACCGGTCCCAGACGTCTGAGGCGCGCCCGGAATCTGCTACCACCAGAGCAAGAACGCAATCAAGAGATCAGAAGACGTTGAAGAGGGCCGTTGCAGTAGGTGTAATCCGCGTCAATCAGCTAGTGCAGACCCAGTCGGAGACTGATCAAGTCGTGACCATGTGGTCTACCGCAGCACCACTTGACGAGATGTCTGAGGATGATGGGGGATGGGACAGTTTACTACCCAGCATCTATCCAAGCGCAAGTGGAAAATACAAGCGGAATGCGCCCATCAGCCAACTCACCGTCCATCTAAAGGCCTTCGTCCACCCTGATGCCGAGAGCCTGATTGCAAAAACCCCAACTCTGCTTCATAACATCAAGCAGGCTCGGAAAATTGGGTTTTCAGGTGCACCAACGAAGCCACGTAGCGACATCTATTTGACGCTTGTTGAGCCTTTTCTCCCGAAGAATGCATTCTTGGCCCATCCAAAGACTGGCACCGTTCCGCTTGTGCAGTCATCTGCAATGGGCAACCTTCAATTGACCATCGAAGTCAGGAAGAGTTCTGGCGAGCGCATTGAAGGATGCATATATCCTTCAACCAACAGCGCAGGACACACGGCTTGGCGTACCACAGCAGTCGAGCGGGGCGAGGGCTGGAATGCGACTATACGGCTCGCTATTGATCCACAAGACGTTCCCGGATCGCATTTGGTCATGAGTGTCGCAGACGCTCCAGGTTTCCCATTTGCTCTATGCTGGATGCCGCTCTGGAGTCGGGATGCATTTGCCCGTGACGGAGATCACGCCTTGACATTGTATAGATACGACGAATATACATCGGGCATGATTGCTGGAAAAGGCGCCTATCTGGGCCTGCCATGGAGCGCAAAGAAGAAGGATGAGCACGTCATGGGTCCAATGGCGGCTGTACACGTCAAAACTTTCCTCTGCAGCACGCGATACTCGCAGGATCCAACTATTCTAGGTCTCATCAAGTGGCAGGAGCAACCCCCCGGAGAACTCGTTGGACTCCTGCGACGCTTTAATTTTGTTCCTGAAATCGAGATCGTCAAGCTGTTGAACGAAGTGTTTGATGCACTCTTTGCAATTCAAAGCCACTATGCTGGAAGCGATGAATATGAAGACTTGGTTTTTAATGCCATTGTCATCGTTTTAGGCATGGTGCATGATCGTCGCTTCAATCTTGAGCCACTCGTAGATCAATATGCTCGGACCAAGGTGTTTCATTCTCTCGTCACGTCATGTCTGATGCAAAGCTATGGCCGACTACTGGCTAGACCAACTGAATCGGCCAGTTCTCGACAACTACGAGCAACGTTCAAAGTAGGCAAGCTCATCATGAAATTTCTGGTCAACGCCCGCGAGAAGCAGAAAGCCAAAGAGGAAAGCATAGGCATCAAGGACCGAGCCCAGTTCAGCAAAGAAATGAAGGTACTCTTCACCTCACTGGAGGCTCTAATGGAAAACCCATCTCCAGTACTGATTGGCACTAAGACCCTTCTGGTGCAAAACTTTCACTCTTGGCTTCCAGAACTTGATGGTTGCATGCCCTCCATGGAGGTCTTTAAGTTGGCCGCAAGCTTTATCGAGTCGTGCTCCAGGGTTCAGGGTAAGCTTGTGCTCTACAAATTACTACTAGTACATCATCTCTCAGAGCTCCAAATTTTCCGTACACCCGATGTCCGCCGCCTGCTCCTCACAAACACGGTACAATGGCTCGCGCCTTACTGGGGCAAAGTAGAAACAGTTACAGATCAGTGGAAAGACCAGGTACGGCTCTGCTGCTCTGTAATTGCATCTCAGGTGGAAGAGCTCGGACAAGAAGCGTGCGAGTACATGCCGAAGTTAGTGGACTCTTATCGTGCGATACAAGCAACACCTCGGCCAGCGAAGAAGACCCTCTCGCTGCTGTTCCCGACGACCTACCCATTCCAGTCGCGGGCTACAACGACTGAAGCACCTTTCGACGAGGCTATGGCTGAAATATCGGCTGTACTTGCAGCAATGTCGAGTCTTCCTACACTCATACATGTCGACTGGCCTAAAGACGATACTGCAGAGTTTTTGTTCTCGGTCTTGCAAGTCTACATCTCGATCCTCGATTGCGAAGCGTATCCCAGCTCGTGGCTGAGCGTGCACATCTACCATCACAAAGCAACTATGCGCGCTTTGGAGAAACTGCTCAGCATCTTACTCGACTCATTCCTACCCTTACCAGATGAAGCGGACCAGTTCAATACCGAACTGTGGCGGGCCTTTTTCGACGCGCTTTTGAAGCTTGTCGGAAGTGATGCCCTTGCCTTGGAAACATTTCCAGAACAGAAGAGACGGGCCGTGTGGAAAATTGCTGGCGATGTCCGCGAGCACGGCGCCGATTTACTCCAACGCAGTTGGGAGGCGATTGGTTGGGAGAGCAGTGTCGAAGATAAGAACCAGTACGGGTTGGAAAAGATGGGTGGTTTCCAGGTACAATACGTGCCTGGTCTAGTTGCACCCATTGTGGAACTATGCCTTAGCGTGCACGAGGGTTTGCGCAGTGTGGCAATCGAGGTCTTGCAAACAATGATCATCAGTGAGTGGACATTGAGCGAGGACCTTTCGCTTATACAGGCTGAGATGATTGATTGTTTGGATCATCTTTTCAAGACAAAACACCTCACAGAAGTAGTACTTCAGAAACACTTCATTCAGGAGCTTGTTGAGCTCTTTGAACCTCTGGCCCAGGATCCCAAGGAACCACTGCTGGCCGCACTGAAGAACCTTATTGCGACAATTGATGAGCTTTTGGACCTCCTTGTGGCAGTTCACAGCACCGAGGCAACGGGCGAAATATTCCATATCATGGACACTCTACACTTGATGGAATTCTTGAAGGACATGCAAAAAGAAGACATTTACATCCGCTATGTTCACCAGTTGGTCGAGCTACAAGCAGAGGCACAGAACTTTACAGAGGCCGGTCTTGCCCTTCGGTTACATGCCGAACTGTATGAATGGGATCCCAACCAGACAGTGGATCCCCTTACCGAGCCCAACTTCCCGCCACAATCTTCGTTTGAGCGGAAGGAGCAACTGTACTTTCAACTAATCGAACATTATGAGAACGGACAGTCGTGGAATAATGCCTTGAGTGCTTACATGGAGCTTGCTACACAATATGAGCATAATGTGTTCGATTTTGTCAAGCTGGCCCGGACGCAGCATGCCATGGCGAAGATCCATGAGAGTATAGCCAAAGGCGAACGCTCCAACCCTCGATATTTCCGGGTAGTCTACAAAGGACTAGGGTTCCCTGTGGGACTTCGCGACAAGCAGTTTATTTTCGAGGGGTCCGCAAATGATCGGCTTGGTTCTTTCACTGACCGTATGCAGCAACAGCATCCTGCAGCACAGATTCTCAATCCTGGCGCAGAGCAGGACCTTGAAGGACAATATTTGCAGATCTTCCCTGTCAGCCCACAAAAGGATCTTACGCATCCCATCTACCAACGTGCAAAGGTCTCACAATCTGTCAAAGACTACTACCTGCTCTCCAGGCCATCGCATTTCACATCAGCATCTCGCCGCTCACCGTCCGCTGCTACGACCAGGGAAGCCACAGTGGAGAAGACAGTGTACACGACAGCCGAGGCGTTCCCAACAATTCTACGTAGGACCGAAATTATCGCTGTCGGTACGATTGCACTTGCTCCTTTGCAAACCGCCATTGAGCGTACGTCACGTAAGACCGTGGAGCTCCTCGCCATTGAGAAGAGGATCAACGATGGAGACGATACGACGTTTAACACCTTGACCCAGGAGCTCATGTATGCTGTCGACACAAATTCGGACAATTGTGTTGCGAATTATCATGACTTGCTGCCCGGCCCACAGGACGATGGGGCAGGGGTAGATGATGGAGAAGATGGTGTGGACGCTCAACCACCACCGAACCCGTTAGAGAACGGATTGAGGGTAGCTCTGATCGACTATGCTCTGGTCATTCGTCGCAGCTTGGCATTGTATGTGAGGCCTGCTCAGCAAGCCACCAAAGCAGACCTTACACAGCGTATGTTGCGCGATTCTTGTCACTGTTGCGAGGCTAACATCAACTCAGGTTTCGAAGCGGCGTTCCATCGAGAATTGTCGGTCCTGATGCCGCCAAACATGCCGCCAGCCGTACGCTCGCCAACGGGGTCTTGGCTGGCGGGAGCCACGTCTCGGTCTCAAGTGGCAAGTCCGACGCCAGAAGATGCCCAAGTCAACGGAACACGAGTGACTTCTCCAATGCCGGATGGGAGGGCTTCGCGACAAGATAAAAAAAGGCTGAGCCTCGCGTTCTTGACCAAGGGAGTTTTGATGGGCGATGCGGACAAAGAGAAGGACAGCAAGGTCGAGAAGCCACCCACGGATGACGACGTCTCAGTCGCGGCGTCGACGCGCAGTCATAGCAAAGAGATCAGCAGGAACCGGCTCAGTCTCAGTTTTCTGAATCACACGCCCAGCTCCCCACAGCCAGAGGCGTTACCGTCCTTCCCTGCCAAGAACGTCAGTGCCTCGGGCCAGAGCCAAAGCAGTCTTCAGCGAACGCCTAGCCAGAAGCGACCAGAGACGAGTAAGAGCGTGAAGAGCGATAAATCGCTAGTTTCAAGGACAGATAGTGTGAAGAAGCGGCTGAGCTTTATGAACATTTCGAAGAAGAGCAGCAAGAATAGTGTTCGGGGACGTGTTGATGATACCCTGGTGGAGGAGTGATTTATACGCACTGGATTTACGGCTTTTGATTCACAGCGGCTTTGTGAGGCTGCATAATGCTTGGGCACGCGACTATTTTGGCGAGTTACAAAGGCTGTGGTGGTGGACACGAGAAGGCTTCCAATTCTCTTTTTGCAGTAGAGATGTATAATCTGGCAAGTTTCTGTACGATTACTAGAGGAATTTTTGTTTATACCCAAACTCAGCTCGTCCGTCGAGAGGACCCCACGTAGATGGAACGTCAATACCTGCAATGATACATTTTTTTTGGCTCAACATGGCATTCATTTCACATGGAAGTTGGTGGTGGACGGGCCGACCAATGAGAGGACATGGGGTCGGGCGTCTAATCGATAGCCCGCCAAAGGATCCCTGTCATGCCAAAAAAAAGTTCGAGGCCAAAATTGAAAGGCGATGGTGCAGCGACACGACGACGACTCGACCGTTGCCCACCATGTCGCTCCAAGAGAGACTGACCAAGATCCGGGACAACCCGAAGCTTCAGGGCCAACAGCAGGTAAAATTGCACCACCATCAGCCCTGGAGGGGTGCTGGATGCTGACCAGCGGCCAGACACATGCGCTGCTCACTGCGCTTGAAGAGACGCTTCGCCAGCAAAAGTCAGACTTGACGCCGACGGCCTACTTTGCCGCCCTGCTGTCGCTGCTACCCCGCCAGATCACCGCCCAGGGCATTGCAAACAAGGAGACTGCAACTGCCACCATCTACCTGCTCGACCTTGTAACGCCCGACGTCCCCGCCCCGCTGCTGCGCTCCAAGTTCACCGACATCCTCACGAGCCTTGCACCCGCGCTCACGCACCAAGAAGCCGACGCGCCGCTGATCCGATGGTCGATAGGGTGCTTGGAGTCGCTCCTTGTCGTGCAGGATGCGCGGGCGTGGGAGCTGCCGCAGACGCAGATCAGCCCGCGGCGGGCCGTCGCCGGGCTGCTGCAGCTCGCCGTCAACCAGAGGCCCAAGGTGAGGAAGAGGGCACAAGAGGCGCTGGCCAAGGTGCTGGCCAACCCGCCTCCCAGCCCCGCCCTGGACCATCCGGCAGCAGACATGTGCGCCGAGACGGCGCTCAAGATGCTCAGTGACATCGCCGACGCCGCGGCCAAGTCGAGGAAGCACAAGGCACACAGGGACGCACAGAGCAAGGACCCCGACCTCATCCATGCCTTGCAACTCATCAAGACGATTGCGACGTCGTCTGGCGGCTGGCCGAGCAGGAAACTCGACGTCTTGTGCGAGCTGCTGCTGAGCATCTCCAGGTCGACCAACGAATTCCTCACAATGGCTGCATTTGACATCTTCGAGGTCATCTTCGCAGGCATGGCCGATGAGCTCGCATCGGCAAAGCTTCCCCGCCTCCTCGAGGTCATATCAGAGCTACAGCCCTCGAAGAACGATTCACAGTTGCTTCCGCCGTGGATTGCAGTCATATCGCGAGGCTACGAAGTCTCTGCTCAAATCGAGCCCGAGGACACCTTTATGAAACTGCCCGAGCTCTTCAGCATGGTGGCTGAGTTCCTCACCTCGTCATCGCACAATATACGCATTTCGGCATCTGAGTGCTTAATCTCTTTCTTGGTGAACTTAGTTCCTGATAACGTCATCCTTGAACCCTCCGTGTACGACGAGAAGATTTTGGAGAAAGTGGCAAAGATTGCACAGGACCTGCTGAGCGTCAAGTACCAGGCTGCTTGGATGGAGGTCTTCAGCATGCTGTCCGCCATGTTCGAGACACTCAGATGGCGCTCAGATCCCATCATGAGGCCGGTTCTGAGGATTGTTGGAGATTTGCGGAGCAACGAGAGCTTTGCAGGCAAGAAAGAGGCAGATGCCGTCATCTCCAAGGCCATCACTGCAATGGGTCCAGAGGTCGTGCTTGAGATCCTGCCGTTGAACCTACCGCGGCCACCACCAGGACAGACTGGGAGGGTGTGGTTACTGCCGCTTCTCCGCGACTCGGTACACAACACCAAGCTTGGGCACTTTCGAACTACCATGGTACCGCTTAGCGAGGAGCTTTACCAGAGAGTCATCGACCATGGCGAGAGGGAGAAGACGATGGAAATAAAAGTTTTTGAAACGGTGGTGCAGCAGATTTGGTCGATATTGCCCGGTTATTGCGATCTCCCACTGGACCTCATCGAGGCTTTTGATCAAGGATTTTGCGAAATGTTGGCCAACTTGCTCTACGCCCAGGCTGATCTCAGGACGGACATTTGCCGCGCACTACAAAACCTGGTCGACAGCAGCAAGGCTATTGTAGAGCTCGAAGCTGACGACGATTTGCTAGCACAAGCGCGGATCTCGAAAGCTGGCGCGCAGCAAAACCTCGAGCATTTGGCCAGACTTGCGAGCAACATGCTTGCGGTCTTGTTCAATGTGTATAGTCAAACTCTGCCGCAATACCGAGGTACGATACTCAGAACGATCAATGCGTACTTGAGTATCGTTCCCGAAAAAGAACTGATGGAGACATTCGAACGAGTCGCGGCTAACCTGGAGGCCTCCCTCCCAGAGACTGGCTCACAGACACAGGCAGACAAACAGAAGCAGGACAAGAATCAAAACAAGATGCCGCCGATGAGCCACACTCTCATGGATTTGATCATTACAATAGCACTTTACCTGCCGCGAGACAGCTATCGCTCCCTCTTCCGCATGGCCGAGATTATGATAAACAAAGACAATGACCCACAGCTACAAAAGAAGGCGTACAAACTCATTCCTCGCCTTGCAGAATCCGAAATTGGACGTGCTGCGTTGAAAGACCGGAACGGTGAGTTGCAACAGCTACTGCTTGCCAGCGCAGAGAAGGCATCGGCGCCCGCACGCAGAGATCGGCTCCATGCGATCTTACAAGTCATCGAGTCCCTGCCGCAAAGTGACTTACACTTCATCCCGTCAATCCTATCCGAAATCGTCATTTCTGCCAAAGAGACCAATGAGAAGGCGCGAGAGGCAGCGTACAACCTTTTAGTTGCCATGGGAGAGAAAATGGCAGAAGGCGGCAAAGTTGTGCAAACCAAGGTGCCCAACATGCCCGCCGATGCTCCGACCGTAGAAGCATCTCTCGAGGAGTATTTCACGATGGTGTCAGCTGGTTTGGCTGCTTCATCCGCACATATGATCTCTGCATCAATCACGGCTGTTACCCGGATTCTGTACCAGTTTCATGCCAGGATATCAGAGCAGACGATCACGAACCTTTGTGATCTTATGGATATTTTTCTACAAAACCCGAACCGCGAAATCGTGCGTAGCGTCCTTGGCTTCGTCAAGGTTGAAGTTATTTCACTACCAGAGCCGCTCATTCGACCGCGTCTCAGCAATTTGCTTTCAAATTTGATGGTCTGGAGTCATGAACATAAGGCACATTTTAAGGCCAAAGTGAAGCACATTGTCGAGCGTATGGTCCGCAAGTTCGGCGTTGATGAAGTGGAACATGCCTGTCCCGCTGAAGACCGCAAGCTTATCACAAACATTCGCAAGATGCGCGAGCAGCGCAAGAAGAAGAAACAACAAGCCGAGGAAGATGGTGAGGCGCCAGCAGAGAAACGGAAGGGTAAATTCGAGAGCGAGTATGATCAGGCTGTGTATGGCAGCGATAGCGAGGACAGCGAGGCTGACTCAGAAGATGAATTCATCAGAAGGCAGAGTAAGCAACGAAATGGTAGTGGGAAAGGAGCCCAGACATATATCGTGGAAGACGAAGATGAACCTCTTGACCTTTTGTCTAAGCGTGCTCTGGGTAACATCTCCTCGACCAAACCGCTTCGTCAACGCAAGCTACCCCAAAAGACGAAAGCCCGGACTAATATTGATGGAAAACTCATCTTGGGCGAATCGGATGGAGAAGATACCGTCAAAACCAAGAATTCGAGAAGGAACGATGCTGACGAAGAAGACGTTTTGATGGATATTGATGACCAAAATACAACCTTAGAAGCCGGCATCAATGCCTACGTCGACGCAATTCGCGGCCGTGACGCCGCGCAGCGTGGACAAAAGGGGAAGTTGAAGTTCAGCAACAAGAAAACAAAAGATGATGATACTATGGATATGGATGATGATGGTGGCGAGGCGGAATGGCAGGAGGTTAGGAAAGCTAAGTCGGGTTCTGGAATGGGCAGAGGTGGGTTGGCGCTGGGTGGTGTTGGTATGAAGACTCAGCGGAAGGGTTTGGGGGTAGAGAAGCAAAGAGGTGCGAGCGGTCCTAATCCTGGTACTAGTAAGAATGGGAGGGTAGAGAAGAACAAGAGCCCTAGGGGCAAGAGCTTTGGGAGAGGTGGGGGGATGGGTGGACGTTGGAGCGGACCGAAGTAAGCTCCATGCCAGAAGTCAATGCATCACGGTGTTAAGGTGTAGTGAATTTGATATTGCTTTCACAGGAATAGATACCAATGCCTAGTCATACCGGATGTCGAATGCGAATTTCTCGCGAAACAATGCATGTGAGCTTGACCACCGGTAGCTGGGATGCGCGGGGGGGCAGCGGGGGTTGCATGTTATCTCGGTTCAATCCCCCCACTTTCCGAGGAGTTCCACCACCAACGACTGCCAACAGACAATCACGATAACCTTACAGCGCAAAACTGCTGGCATGTCGCGTTGAAATACATCGCGATAATCTCATGTAAGAAATGTTGTCGACTCTTCAAAGTTCGGTTTACTGCCTATAGGATCGCGCAACTACCTTCTCCAAGAAGTCGAACCCTTTCCTCTGCGTATTCCACGTCTTACTCCCCTTCACCATAGTCCCACAAAATGTATGCGGCTCCCCTTCTACTGCTATAAATTCAACTTCGACTTCCTTTTCATTCAATGCGCTCTCAAATTCTTTGCTCAGTCGCATCGGGATCATGGTATCAGCTGTCCCGTGCACAATAGCCACTGGCGGCCACTCTGCGCTGACGTTCAGGATTGGATCGATTTTTTCCAACTCCTCTGGCGTAGATGGCCATATCGCTTTGACAACCTTACCTGTTGCAATTTGATGCATTGCGAATCCTTGTCGAGCTTTGGGATCGGGCGCTGATGGTGAAGGATCAAATGCCTGGCCTTCAAGGGATACACCGCCAATGAACGTCGTCTTCTCTTCCATCAGGGCAAGCACTTCGTCATCAGGCCGTGGTTCGAAGAAATGTGCTGGCATTTTCGTAATTGGTTGGGACCAGAAAGGGTCCCTGAAATGTTTTGCGCCGTAGAAATCAAGAATGGCGAGGGGCCGCTCAGCAACATCCCAAGCGGTGCTCAACGCCAAATGCCCACCACTGCTCGTCCCCATAATCATTACTCTGTGTTCATCTGGCACACAATCCTTTTCTCCACCCTGCTTCAGACTTTGAGCAAGTGCCCCGTTTTGCACCCATCGTAATGCATCTCGTACATCTCCAATTGGGCCCTCCAGAACGTCTACACCCGGGCAGAGACGGTGCTCAATGGCAAGGACTATCCAACCTCGCTCTAAACAGTCTTGGATTTGATCTTTGTTATTCATGCCGGCATGGCCGAGCATAAATGCACCACCGTGAATCATGATCAAAACTGGACATGGCTTCGACACGGACGACGGCAGGTATACATCTGTCGGAATTTGGACGTTATCGACGGTTTTGTAGGGGATGCGGAGGGTGGAGGCCATGGTGGTATGATCTCGCAAGAAGCCCAAATGATACTGCGATCACGATATTTGTAAAGTCCGAAACGGGGGGCCTGCCGTTCCAATCAGAGACTTGGTCTCGACTCTACTTTTTCATCAGTCGTCATCCTCCGCTAGTTGCATTCGCGGTTGTTAAAATGCCTCCGGGGAACTTGACGAACCAGACCTCGGTAGTTGCCTCCACACTCCGAGTGAGACGAGGCTACAGTATGGGCTTTGGCTGCGCAGGCGGTAGATCAGAGAGTCTGTAGCGTTATTTTCTCGACGTACTAATAATTGATGCCTTTGAGTAAGAAAATGCAGCATTTGAATTCTGATTTACTGAGTATGCAGAGGCTTTTGTGGATGGCGGTTGCATGTTGATGGTTTGGTATGTAGTGGGAACGGGGCTTTTACGGAGCTCTCTCCGACATCTCCGACATCTAGCCAAAATCTGAAGTCTAGTTTCCCCGAAGTCCTAACTCGAGCGATTTTAATTGGGTTTGAAAAAGGCGAGGCATGTCCTATGACTGTCATTCTTAACGGGAAACGGTATGGTCAATGGCCGAGAAACCTTCCCGTTGAGACTACCGAACAATCACGGGTGGACAAGACTTCTGAAATAAAATGTGGAGGACACCCCGTACCCGTCCACCCGAGAATGTCCACCTGTCCAGGCGATACTCAGCCGAGCATACATACATAGGAGGAGTACTGCATTCTCTGCTGCAATAAGCTTGTTCGATTACCAACCCGCTTCTCTTACAATCCATAAACCGAGACGGCTACTGATGTAGCTTTGTCCTACGATCTCCTACTCTATCCTAAGTCCATCCAATCCTTCCAAAAATGGCCACCAATGGCACTTCCAGCAAGGCTATTCCACGGGTTCAAAAGCCCTTAGGCAAACCAGCACCCTACATAATCCCCGCTTACGAAGGCGAAACCATGACCATTCCGGGCACCAAATCCACATTCCGCATCCTAGCCTCCGCCGCAGAAACTGAAGGGCTTATGTCCGTGTTCGGTATGGATGGCACTCTCGCCGACCCTCCAGGCTTCCACTATCACAACGCTGCCCACGATGTGTTCATGTGCACCAAGGGACGCCTAAAGGTTTGGGCAGGCGATAAGTGCAAGATCTTGTATCCTGGAGATTTCGCATATGTTCCGCCAGGGGTTGTGCATCAGCCTATGTTGCTGGACAAGGGGATCAACGAGACGGTGGGGTTGGTGACGCCAGGCCAGTGGGTGGACTTCTTCCGATTTGTGAGTGAAAAGTATGACGGCGTCGTTGCCAATGAATTTGATACCCGCAACCCTGGTGCTGTCTTTGGACCCAAGATTAAAGAGATCAAGGAAAAGTACGATGTTGTATTTCAGCCACAGTTCAAAGGTGCTGAGGTATCAGACTGGAGTGGCGAAGATCAGAATATACCAGAGTCACAGGAGGCGTACTTTTTGAAAGCTAATACCGGACCTTGTCATTTGCTTGAAGGCGTTTTGTCACGACCGTTCGTCACCACGAAGCAAAGCGCAGGACCGACGGGCAACTTCGCAGTCACAAGTATTGAGTCGAGTAACCGTCTCAACAATTCGATACTGAGCAAATCATTCTCATTTTCCAAGGTGCACCAAGTATATCACGTCCTGGACGGCGCAATATCACTTACTGTGAACGGTGGTGCGGGGCATCTGGTGAAATCAGGCGAATCAGCGTTCATCCCGGCCGGTACTGGCGTGACGATCGAGTTTCTTGATAGATACGTGAGATTCTGGGCGTATTCGAGTGGGAACGGTTTGGAGACATTGATTGCGGAGGCGGGAGGATCGTTTGACGGGACTATGGTGCCTGATCAGATAAGAGAAGCCGATCTAGAGAAGGTGCGCAAGGTGGCGAAGAACTTGAACGTAAATCTCGAGTTATAGATCCGATTCTTTTAACTGCACAAATTTGGAGCTCTTGCCGGACTAACAGAGCTGTTGATCCCGTCGCCCATATCGAGTCACGTATGCATACAATCTCGCGGCTGTAGAAACATAGACGTTATCCCTTGTGGATATTTCGAGGTTTTACACTTCTTCGTGACTGCATTTCTACCTTTCTTTCCTATTCTTTTACCTAGGACCTTTACTAATCGCTGTAAAATACTCATTTTACTCTACAGGAACAGTCTCAAGTATAAGGCGAATTCAAACGCTGCTACGACTATAGGAGCATATACAAATTTCTTTATCTTAAGGATATGTGATTCTGTTGGGGATTCTGGAAATAGAAGGTTCCAGAACCTGGCAAGCAGAGGCTGCAAAGCCGACAGTGGAAGGTTTTTGTGAGTATGGTGAGGGCAGGTTAAATCACCTTCGTTATTTGAAACATGAACAGCTTAACGGTAGCCTCCAATTTGTCAATTTACAGTCCTTAGGCGTGGGGTATGTGGCGTTTGGGAGTGAGATGCCCATCTATCGCTTGGAAGCTCCGTTGAACAAGCAGGCGATGCCCTCCAATATGATTGGGACATCAAACTCACATGCTGTTTTCGCTCGGTTGTAGGTTCCATGAGACTTCCGGGTGAGATATCGTATGCGTCTTTGATCAAAAGTCGTGGAAATAACAGACGTATATGCATAGCTGGTGGTCGATACCTTTGGTCAGCTCAGCATTATGGCTACAATATTTGATACACTAATGTAAGATAGCTGTTCAAGGTTAGTTGTAAAGGACTTCTCTTGACATTGGGTCGGATAATAAGTCTTTCCGGCTTCCTGGATAATATCCCAAACTTTCACAGCCAATACTTGAACTCTGAATGCGTAGGCATTAGCAAATGGTACAAGCGTGAACAAAACGATGCCTAACGTCTAGAATATATCAATCCCATGATCATCGTCAGATCTTGCGCGTTGCCCCAGCCCAGCAAACAATTTTGCTTGGAGTTGCTGATGGAGGGGGCCAGCTGGCAAGTGGATGTTCAATTCTGAGAACAGCTTTGGCGTTTGGATAGGATTATTGACGTAGGCTCTGCTTGCGAAGCGATGATCCTGACCGAATGGCGCCCGAAATTCAATGTAACGCCACTGCATGTGATTTTCATGGACCTCGGCGTTTCTCTACCCTCGATACAACCATGTTGGGTTTGTGTTTGCGAAGTGCAATACTTTCGACATTGGAATTGCATTGAGCCGGGAGCCCTGGCCGCATTTATCCAATCATAGCCAACTGCACCCTTGATTGATCTTCGCTGCCGCAGCAAGCCAGACAGGTCGACGGAATATGTTCCAGCCGAGGCATGCCAACCGTGGACCAAGTCACACGCATCAAAATGTTTCGATATTGGCTCTTTTCACTTCCCGAGTTCGACATAAACGCCCATAAGCTGATACAAGAGACTTTTAAAAATAATCTGAAGGGTTCAATCTTTTTGGAGCTGTATGCAATCTGCATACTTTTCACAGAATGGAGATAACGCTATTCAATTTTGCCCTCACATCGCTAGTAGAATCGGTCATTACATTCTGTCTTTTCCCTCCCATCTTGTCGATAACGAAGTTGACAACCCTTTTCTTCATTTTCTTGCTTGTGAATTTCTCTATCCTTCTTGTTTACAGACTCGTGCTCTATCCTTTTTGCTTCAGCCCTCTCAGACATTTTCCGGTAGCCAAAGGCTTCCTTCCGATTCTCGGACATGGCATGATTTTGTTTCAGCGCCCAGGTGGTGAACCGCACCTAAAGATGATGAAAGAGACACAAAATGACGGTATTATTCTCACGCGAGGCTTCTTTCATAGTGATAGACTCAGTAAGTAAGCCGCAGTACACATGTCCTTAGTGCTTCCAAAGTTATGGCAAGGCTCGTGGAGCACTGCAAAGCTCACATGAAAAGCGCACAAGTAGATGATGTCCTTTCCCCTTAAAGCGACCCTTTGCTGACTATATCACCAAACTTAGTCTTGACTAGTCCCTCAGCTCTAGCAGATGTCCTCGTGCATCGAAGCTACGATTTTGAGAAGCCCCCGTGGGCTCGTACCTTCCTGAAGAAATTCCTAGGTGATGGATTGTTGATGACTGAAGGCGAAGAACACAGGTTTCACCGAAAGCATATTATGCCCGCTTTTCATTTCCGACATATCAAGCAGCTTTACTCTGTGTTTTGGTCGAAATCGATCGAATTCTGTGACGTGATCAAGAAATCGCTTAGCGATGATGGGTCTGGAGTAATAGAAATTGGCCATTATTCTACGCAGGTTACGCTCGACATTATCGGTCTTGCAGGTTTAGGCCGAGACATTGGATCTTTGCGGAACAGCGATGATGAACTCATTGAAAATTACGAAGAAATCCTTGAACCAACCACGGAGAAGGCCGCATATTTTGTCTTTCATCTTATCTTACCGCCGTGGCTTATCGCTATGCTACCTTGGAAGCTGAACGAGAGGGTAAAGATAACTACAGGTAATTTGAAGAGAATATGCAAAGAGTTTGTGGTAGAAAAGAAGTCCAAGATGAAGCACGAAAGCCCGGAGAATACAGATGGCCGCGACATATTATCCATTATGATTCGAAGCAATGACTTTTCTGATGAAAACTTGGTCGATCAGCTCTTGACGTTCCTAGCAGCAGGGTAAGTTGCCCAAACTCACCTCTTCCCAAGTCTAACAATCTCACATAGCCATGAGACCACATCATCTGCACTTACATGGGCGTCTTACTTGCTCTCAAGGCATCCTAAGGTCCAGACGCATCTGCGCTCAGAGATCCACCGAAGCATCCCAGACCCGAAGTTTCTCCTTGACCCTAACTTCGATGTCTCCAGCCTCTTAGAGGGTATGCCGTATCTGAACGGCGTCTGCAACGAAGTTTTACGCCTCTTCCCAACAATCCCAGTCAGCGCACGTGTCGCTGTCCGCGATACTACAATCGCTGGCAACTTTATTCCCATCGGTACGATGTTGTTTGTCGTACCTTGGGCGATCAATCGCAACCCGGCTCTATGGGGTCCGGATTCTGAGGAATTCGTACCTGAGTGGTGGATTGACAAGGAATCTGGACGAGCAACGATGCATGGTGGTGCTGACAGCAACTACTCTTTTTTGACTTTCTTGCACGGCCCACGCAGTTGCATTGGCGAACGGTTTGCAAGAGCAGAATTACGAGCCTTACTAGCAGCTTTTGTCGGGAACTTCGACATGAAGATGGCGAATGAGACAGAAGTAATTATTGTGGGTGGCACTGTTACAAGCAAGCCCATGAACGGTATGAAGCTAGACTTTCGGCGTGTGCAATGGGGCGCATGAGGTTTGGAAGACTGCAAAACATGATTTGAGCCCTAGTATTTTAAGTGCAGAACAAAGAACATGATGAATCACGAATAATTAGTCTTCCACCTGTCTACCTATTAGTGTCACACCCATCCAGTGTCACTTTCCCAAGATAAGTGCTCACCAAAAGGAGAGCTGTTCTGGAGCTCTAATGTATCCTAGGAAATGTGCATGATTTTCCGTGGCCGAGCCAACGCGAATCGGTCCATTCATTGCACGATGCGGGGAAGTGCTTGTTTGAACCAATAAGAGCAACCGTAGAGCATCGTCCGCGAAACACCTCGGTTGGGCCACGCTTCTGACTCGTAGCCTCCTCGAGAGTTTGTAATTTCCAGAATGTGTGTACCTTATACTCGCCTCGTAGACCACATGCAGAGAGATCTCAGAATCTGGCTTATTATCAAATTCTTGATCGAAGTAGGAAAATTGTATATATTTACGCTCACAAAGCAGAACGATGGCATTCACACTTACCTCTGGAGTTAAGACTGCTGTTAGTGAACCTCTCGTAACTGGAGCACTCCTCTATATTCTAACCCGTGGACCACTACCCATTCGCGAACGACTCCTTCGACCCTTTCAGACTAGCTTGCTTTCTACAAATGGAGGCGTAAGACTTGCAATGTTTATCACAGTCCTCAAAGCCCTTACTGGAATTGGTATACTGAGGCGGGTGAACCAAGCCTTGAATAGCTTGGCTTGGAATAACTGGTCATTAAGACGCCCAGGTGCGGCTTTTGAATTCGGGCCTGGGAAAGAGGAACTCGTTATTATCACGGGTGGCAGTTCAGGATTCGGGTATGAGATGGTGAAAGGCTTCGCGAAGGTGGCGAGAGTCGTGGCATTAGATATACAGGAATGCCCTGCAGCACTGGCGAAGTGTAAGCGCAGCCACTAGATGGAGTCACGATGGTACTAATCTGAATATAGTGCAAGATGTTCATTTCTACCATTGTGATGTCACTGACACACCCGCCGTTGAAGCTTTATGCAAGAAGATCCGACAAACCCACGGTGATGCCAGTGTACTGATCAACAATGCTGGGATTGGAATTGGCAAGACTGTGCTTGAGGTAGTCACCCTGGTATATATACAACATCAACCTCTGACAGCATGCAGACAAGTAACTCCGAATCCGACATGCTCTTCAAGGTGAATCTCACCTCACATTTCGTGTTGATTCGTGAGTTCCTTCCTGGAATGCTGCGCATGAAGAAAGGCCATATTGTTACTATCGCGTCTATGGCTTCATTTATTGCGGCTCCGGGACTTCTTGATTATTGCTGCTCCAAAGTCGGAGCACTCTACATCAGCGAAGGTCAGTTGCTCTGGAGAGCCAGCTCTCTTATATTCCAAACATTAGCTGATTATCACACTGCCTGTAGGTATCCGAGCAGAGTGCCTGGCTCGCTATCCTGGCGGTGAGGGCATCTGCACGACATCTATTCATCCATCGTGGCACCAAACGGGTATCATCAAGGGAAAAGAGGAGCTACTGACCAATTATGGCATCGTTCCTGATCCACCGATCAACGTGAGCAACATAGTCATTGATCAAGTTCTAAATGCAAAGAGTGGGAGAATTTGTGTTCCAAAGAGTGAGGAGGGGAAAACAAGTATACGAAATTGGTATGTGAGAACCATGCATAAATAGCCTGCGTGGCATATGCTTACTTCATTTAAAAACTCTAGGCCTAGATGGGTGCAGGATATTGCGTACGGGCTAGTATGGCGAAGGAAGGATCAATTCGAGTTTGGCACGAGTGAGGCCTCCAAGTTGGATTGAATTTGATTTTCACCTCTTGCAGGGAGAGCGGATTAGAGCAACATTGAATGTAACATTGGCTTACGAGCTGTAATGCATTCCTGTCCTTCCACAAGGCGGTGATCCGTCCAACTCTCCTCTACATCCTTCTATTCTTGAACTGCCATTTTGACCGCTGAACTTCGGTCAAATCTCCATGCACATATGTGAGCAGTTCTTCTATATCGTCAGTCGATGCCTATTGTAGAGGATTTTGAAAGATGTGAGCAGGTAATTCGAGTCCACGATGATATGTACGCTGCATCGAACTTTGGTTTAAGAACGAGAAGCATTTGATACCAGGAGACCATTCCTGTATTCAGTTTTAGGTTGTAGGGGAACTGACTATTAACCATAGAATTGGACTTTTGATTTCTATTCAAGGAGCTGACGCCTCCAATCTGCTTGCAGTGTAGCTGGCCTTAGCACATGGAAATAGAGTCACTTTGTGAGCAGGAAATTCTCTATCTGGGCTGAGGCCTATAATGTAAGATAGCTGGAGTTTAGATTGACAGAAGAAAGAGGTCTCACTGGTACATATTAAACTCACCAACACTGCTAGGAGTATTTTCTAGACGATGGTACAGTATCAGGTCATATTTCTCTTGGCTCTTTTAATGCTGGTCTAAATGTAGTCTAAGCATCGTGATTTCTATTGACAAAGCACGGGGCGATATAAGATGCCTAGGCTTTTAAAAGTGGGCGTCTGACTTTGGAGGAACTGCACATAAATCACGCTCGTACAAGCGATAGGATTACTCGGTATAAATGAAATTAATAAAGCCAGGAGTTCCAATGGACAGAAGATTTGGATGGACAGAAAATATCATGACCGAAGCATATTGATAAGTTGCGAAGAACGAGGCACTCGAGTCCTGCAACCTCTCAGGGAATTTTCATACCCTATTGTTAGCGAAGATGGATTCCATACATATGTATTGCTCAAAAAAGTTAAGTGGGACGGTCAAGCTATTGCAGAGCCAGCGAAGCATATCCAAATGTTGAGCTAGAATCGCAACTGGAATATCGTGAAAACTATGGGACCGCTGAGCCATGAAGTACGTTTGCCACAACGTACAAATATTAAGTCGTCTAACGTCAGCTTTCGCCATCAAAAAGTAGTTACTAGTGGTCTAGTAGGTCTATCGCCGCTCACGTGGTGCTACATGGTATGCTGAGGGTAACGACTAGCAGAGCATTACCATCTGTGAGTCGAGCGACCGAAGCCGTCTCGAACGAGCGTTGCATGAATACACAAGATCTTCCTCTGTCCCAGCCCATTGTTGTATAGTTACATTCTCTCTGGCCTGTTCATCGGTGAGCCCCTTCCTCGTTTGTCATCGAAACACAATTAAAAGGCCCGATTGTGTTCCAACTTATGAGTCTAACCGAATCCAGCAGGGGGGGCCTCCTCCGCAGTGAGGGGTTAGTCGTCACTTGACACGGGATCTACTGCATGCCAACGTTCACACATGCTGGGCCATTCGTAGTGGAAGTTTCTCTGGCCGGAGATGCTGGACATTAATATAGCCGGCGAAAAATGCCGACCGGAAAAGGCGGTAGGCTGAAAAACAGCTTGTTTCGGAGAAAGCTACCGCACTGCGAGTGTCGACAAAGTCAGTCAGGGCGCCTTGGTTCCCAATTCATGTGCAATCTAAGATCAGCATGCCATCAGAGCATAAACTGGTCGAAACTACATAGGCTCGATATAGGTACACAACATACGTTGAGTAATCGGAAACGTGACTTGGGCCAATATTCTTTTAGAAGACATTTTGGGTAAGCGACAAACGAGTTTACTATTGGTTGCTGCAGTTGGCATTCAGCACCAAGCCTGAGGCTTGCAACAGCTGTATACTAAGGATGACGTTAACAACATTGGCGATATAGAAAGCTTGGTGTAGTGGCCAAAGAGAAACATTTTGACGGAGTCCGTGATTGCGACGCCCTGGCTCATGATCCCTAAGCGATCAAAGGTTATGCTTCAAAAGTTCTTCATTGTTCTAGCTGCTACCAATGTGCGGCTATAGACTTTCGCGGACGCTTGACATGTGGGAAGTCTGCAGCAGTGAATCCCTGCTCTCTCGCATTAGCTTCCGCGGGGAACCGTGTCGCAGACAATCCTAGAAGTGTTGTAGTATGCTTGAAAAATGGAGTGATTGGGGGAACATTCGTGTCTGTCTGCCACCATTGATACGTCGGAAGACACCCGGTTCCTTGAACCAATTAGACTACGTTGAGCAGACTCGGGTCGATGCTTCTCACAGACAGTCCGAACACCGTTGTTTGCCCATTATGACTTTTACGAGTTGGTGTATGAAGAAACCTCATCATCTAACGAACGCAATAGCAATTTCACTTATTTCTTCTAGCAGTAAATATATTTGTGTATCATTTGGTTAGCATACCGCTACTATACAAGTCCACTCGAAAGACTTCTAGCCCAACTTCAATTTTTCAATTTAACAGGTGAACGTCTTCGCGTCCTGAACGGAAACTGCCAGAAAACCCCAAATTCCCATAGCAAGATGTACAAAGACTGAACCAGTCCTTCGCGTTGTGCCTTGATCTGAGCAATTTTTCTGGACTTGACCTGAACTATACCTTCGTAACCACCAGCACGATCGCGATCTCAGACGCGGCACTAGTCCATTCGAGCCAAGAGTGGCAGACGCTGCAGACTGTCCAGCCACAAGGACGCATGCCACCCGAAACCTCCATATCTCATCGCGCTATCCTATAAAGGCGTGCCACAAAGACTTGGCCTTACGTGGCTCAGACAAATGATGTGGTGCTCGGTATAGCAGGGCGCAATCGCCGTTATACACTGAGGCGTTATGCCCTGCACACACGGAAAGAGACGAGGCGTGAGCGATGGTGGGTGCATCAACAGAAGAGCCATATCCTGACTCTGGTAGTGGGGTTTAGCGCAATACCTTTCTGCTGTTCCACTACGACAAGTATGGATCCTCAATTGCCCAGAATATCTCGCCGTTCCAGTCGGGTCTAATACGGTGTAAAGGAATGCAGCAGGTAACTGGGCATGCGTTGCTGCTTCCCCAAACTGCACACAATCCTGGCCTATTGCAGCAAGCGAGACAGCGAATAGAGTTTTTCGACTCATTCTGAAGGCGACAATATCGTATTTGAGTAGCTTGATCGATCGGAGATATGATTGTGCTTGGACTGGCACGAGACTTAGTGAGCTAGTCAAATGCAAGGTAGTACTCACAATTCAACCACAGAACAAAATCAGTACACGAAATGATTTGGCTAAGCAATGGTGCGCCCCAAAGGTCGTAGGCTCCACGCATCAGACTTTTCGAAATGCGATGGAACAAGGGAGTTACTGGGATGTTTTCTGTTGGCGTTCTCATTGGTCCGGCGGATATTCCCAAGCGGCCTGAGAGGGTACTGTAAGCTTCGTTGAGCGAATGTCCTCACTGCGCATGTAATCATCCAGGAACCCGGCTCAGCCCAGGGCATTGCCTTTTAAATCTTAATCCGTGCTGGCCATCTCTTGATCGATATCGCTTATTAGATCGGAGCCGCATGCAGTCGCAACCGAAGCTCAGCGGCCTGTCAGTGATCCCAACAACCAAACAGCAGCTCGGCGCCCGTTGCAACTTTAGCAACTATTTCTCAGCCATATCAAATGGGCAATGGTTTTTGGGGGCAGCAGCACAATCCTTCGGTCAGCGCAAAGCGCTCTTGAGCCATGTCTTCGCACGCCCTGGGATATTCATCAAGCTATGCGACCTCGCCCCTCGGACAGCGCAAGGTAGCAATTCCACGCTTGCAGCGAACCGGCCAAGGACCGGGCGCAACCAAAGACAGACGTAGAGTTCCTCGGGCCTGTACAGCAGTGAGTACAGACCATGGATAATCGCACTTCCGAGATGGTGGTGCCAGACATTGCGCCTTCGGGAGAATCGTCATTGGCATTGCCATCGGCCGATAGACTGTAAGCCCTCTTTCTCAGTCGTATGAAACTGACTGTGCTCCTCATGTTTAGTGCCGCTCCCATAAGATCAAATGCACCGGTGAACGGCCCCACTGCAGACACTGCGCGACCACAAACCGCGAATGCGTGTATATAATGCCTCGCAAAGACAGATTGAAGGTGTGAGTATGGGCGCTTGATGCGACACTCACCGTTGTTTAACAAAATCCAGCGTTACGGAGCGATGCCACCAGATGGCAGGTCTTTTGAGGGCCCTGAGGGCCAGCGCAAGTGTAGAGGACAACGCCAGGATCGCAGAGGCATTAGAAGCTGTGCGTTTTGTTCTCGTGGCGATGCCACTGTTGTTGTAAACTACAACGCTAACATGCCACAGATTGAGGAAGATGTGTCAGAGCTCCGTCAAACAACAGCACCTTCAAATCCTGATACCGATACCCATGATTCCCAGGGCAGCCGAGAGTTCGGCGACTTAGACCAGCATGAAGAGCTCGACACCGAATCACTCGACCTTTTAGATGAAGACCTTCACAAAGACGATCGTGCACGCGCTACTGGATTTGTAGGAAAGAATTCTGAAGTTCAATGGCTCCGTGCAGTTGCTTTGGCGCAAACAGAACGAGTGGACGATGAGGCAGCAGGACTTTTATCTCAAAGACGTGGTTCAATTGCGCCAGGCAATGAACAGGTGACATCTTTCAGTTACTGGGCCGATGGAGAGAGCGTTGACATCGATTTCTTTGTGGATCCGTACGAGTTGCCACAACCGGAGACGGCTGAGCGCTTGCTCCAATGTTATATGCTCAGAGTTCATGACTCATTTCCTATCCTGCCGCGCAAGACCTTTGAAGACCAATTCCGGAAGTACTTCACGGCGCTACAGAATGTGAACGCCCCGCGTCTCAGCCCCAAGTGGCAAGCCATCCTGAATATGGTGTTTGCGATTGGCGCAAAATACTCGCATCTTATCAAAGCCAGTTGGCGAGCGGACGAGCGCGACCATCTTATCTATCAAGCGCGAGCCCGGGGATTTGGTCTCAACGAAACCACCATCACAACCCATTCGGATGTTCCACAGATCCAGAGCTTGGGGCTTCTGGCATTCTACTGGCTGTCAGTCGGCCAAGTGAGTCGGTAACATACCCTTGTCCCTTTTTTCTATTTGCTGTAGGTATGGCTGCTAACACAATTAGTGCTTGGACAGTTATTGGTATAGCACTTCGTTCCGCTTATTCACTCGGCCTTCATGTTCGAAACGAAGACCCATCTGCTACAGCCGCAAAGCGAGAGACATTAGTGCGTACATGGTGGAGTCTATACTCGCTTGAGAGGACTCTTAGCATTGTAACTGGTCGGCCCAGTATCATAGTTGACTCGTGCTGCTCTGTTCCGTTGCCCATGCCAGTCCCGGAAGAGAACATTTCGGAAGAAGTGGAGACTGTGCATCGCATGCGAAAAGGAAGTACGACTACGCTTTTCTCGATGACTACTTATTCCGTCTCCGGTGCCACAGCCGAACATCCTCGAACTCCAGTAGGTCCCAGCACTGCCGACGCCAATTCAGGATCTTACTTCAAAGCTGTCGTGCAATTGTCGATATTGACCCAGAATATCCTCACATCGCTCTACTCTGCGAGCACAATGATCCGGCCTCCAGGTGAAGTACAACAGGACATGGCTCAGCTGAACCAGCGGCTCGACCAGTGGCTGATTTCGCTGCCTGTGGAGTTCAACTTTCAGGAACTACACAATGGGACGAATGACAAGTTTATCCGCGAGCGTTTACTCCTTGGTTTTCAGCTGAGCAGTGCAAGGATACTGCTCACCCGCCCATGCCTTAGTGGGCGAAGGCAAACTTGGAGAGAGAGTAACGAAGCGGGCTTTGCCAGACGTATGGCAAATAGTTGCGTTGACGCAGCGAAAACAATCGTAGCATTTCTACCCGATGAGCCCCATCCGGACTTGTTATACGATCATGGTCCCTGGTGGTGCCTCATCCACCACATAATGCAGGCAATTTCCGTCTTTTTGCTTGCCCTCTCGTATCCTTCGTCCACCTCTCAAGACAGCATGGTACTTGTTCACTACCTAAAGAAGGCCATACGCTGGTTGCACACCATGCAGGATCCTGTGGCTGAGCGCGCCCAGAACGTGGCCCTGCGATCATTCGAAAGCGTGGCAAGACGATATTCAGTGGATCTGTCCGATCTTTGGGCCAATAGCTTCGAGGAGGGGGTAGCCCTTGGAGGCAGGCAACAGACAGCCTCTAATGCAGATATTTCAACTTATCTGCCAGCTCAATTCGTTACCATGGCTCCACCTCTGATCGCGAATTCTGCCATAACAAGCCGTGCGGTGTTCGAACCTGTAATGGCTGGTGGTCGCTTCCCTCCTCAACACGAGACTCCAGTTTTTAATGAGGCCTACTATGTGGCTAGATAAGAGGTAAACGCTCAGACGATTAGCGAATCGCTAACAGCAGGACCGGTATGCGTGTTACATTTTGGGGAGGACGTGTCGTCGAAGCTGGATAGTCATGGGTTTCCAGCGTTGAAGACGCTTATGGTAATGAAGGGCATCAAGTGGAATAATCAAGCCAATATTTCGAGGATAGGGGAATTCTATGGCGATGGGATCTAAGTGACAAGGCGTAGGCATAGGCGTTCATGATGGATAGAAAGGAGTGTGAGCGGCTGTATTCGCTTGAGCTGCCTTTGATTGGCCTAAGGGCATATCTTGACGTCATTCGTCACTCGAAACATAGAATAGAGAGGCGCACAAAAACTCCACATTCAAACAATAAGCACAGAAGTCCACATGTATCCTTAAGTTGGAATATCTACGCACTTGTGGCTCATCTCTGCAACCAGAACGGATCATAAATCAGCGAAGGACTTGGAGCATCAACCAGTGAGTCTATGGATCCTCACTCGCTTGAATTTATTTGGATATCCAGACCGCTATACTGGAGGCAATGTCGCTAAGATGCTAATAAGAATGGCTGTTTTTTTGAACATCAGTGTTGAACTGAGTGGAGCACGTGACGTCGCCGCCTGAACTATCGGCAGAAACTCGGCGTGTGGGTGCCCGGTTTCAATCACGTGCCCGCTAGGCAACAGTCGCTAGCTTCGCCTATATAAACAGCGTCTTTCCCTCCCTTCTCAACTTTTCTTCTTCATCTAAGTGAGTCAATTTCGAAATCCACTGATTTGTCCATTGCTGACAGATCATAGGTGCTCGGGCTTTACGCTTACCAGTGAAGATTCGTCTGAGGTAGCGTTTTTGCTAGTTGAAAACTACAACTATGACCGCTCCAGTTGGTCTTCGGATCGGCTGGGAATTTTTGCCACATTGTACGCTTTGCGCTGCTTTTCGTTGATTGTCGCGGCTGGCCCGCGAGATTGAAGAAGAGAGCGCATATGTCACTGCAACGCTAGGTATAAGTGCCCTGCGTCACCTTGTGCAGCCTCGACAAGATTGGGTGTCGCGTTATGTTGTGGGCGCAAGCGCGCTGAAAATCTCTTCTGCTCTGCGCCGACGCAGTGACGGGTTCGCGTCGTCCCTCGCCTCTTTTACAGCGCCTCTTTCGCTCCTTCGCTCCTTGTGCCTTTTATCCAAGGTACTTCAAGTCTGTGTCTTGTGCCTGATGTCGGAAGACGGCCGTGTCGCAGCTGGCCGCCTGCACGTCCATACACACGGGTGAAGGAGCAGGATGGGCTGGGGCATGCACAAAACTCTCCATCGCAAACACGCGATTCGCAGGGAGTTTTTGCCGTGTCACAAGAACTGCGTCACGTTGCCCGTTACCAAATGGATGTTGAAAACCAGGCTGTTGCTCCAGCCGTGTGAACCGCTTACCTGCCGTACACGACCTTCACTTGGCGAACAGATCCTGATACCGACCGAGACGTGGCTCCCACCCCGATCAAGCGATGCAACACGAACTACTCATACCTCGTCATCCTACACAGATTCTACGCAGAGGAATATTCGCTTGTGATGGTGAAGCTCAAGCACAGCACAATGGCGATCGCACAGTGGCGAGAGCTTGGGCGGCAACGGAAATCACGTCGCGTCCAAAATTCCAACGAGTGTGAGCGGCAACAGACCGTGCAGGGCCAACATCAACATCTCATGCTGTGCGGTCAGCGACAGTTCTCTGTCATGCTTTCATGATGCTATTTACGCTAAGACTCGTTGCTTATATAAGATCATAGAAGTTGTGTATGCGCATCTTCTCGCTCACAATAGTGTCTGACTAGGAACCTGGCTATAGGTGTTGCAGATGGCAGATCTCGTTACCGGAACGTTGTGGCCGACCCTCCAAGCTCACCATGCTCAAAGTCTTTTGTTACCGGCTATATCCCTGCACACCTCGAAGCGATATCTCTCCGAGCCCAACAACGTTCGTCTATCATTGCTAGAACGCCGATCCCCTCAGTGAAACGCTCTATCATGACTGAGGCAATGGTTTGGCAAACAGCAAGACTGATAGCTTAAGGCGAAAATGCATCACGTCGTCACATACCCAACAATATGTCCAATTATCATGCATACTGCGCGTACATCTTATGCGCAGTGATAACCGAAGTGGCAGGCTCCGCGGACAGTCGGCCGACCTGCTCTTCCAGCCGAGCAACGCCGTGACAGATAGTTGTCACCCAAGATCCTGGGGCTCGATGGAATTCATGACCTGGCGCATCTCCTACCTTCTTTATCCAAAAGTATGCAAGGACTCCAGGCCTCCTGTATTCAAGAGAGCAATAGTTGCTTGATTGTGTGGCGGAAGAGCGAGACACATCAAACATCTTCCCTGGCCGTTCGCGAAACATTAATCCCAATCACATATGCTAGCCAAAAATCTCGTCTAGTACCGTATATCATTGGCCGGTTTTCCTTGGCTCAATCGTTTTGGATCATTTTCATACCCCTTAGACATTGGCGGTATGCACACAAACAACAAAACTCAGGCCACAGCATAAGGAGGGGGCGACAACCTCACCACTTGGCTGGAAAATCTACGCCGGGTAACCCTTTATTACGAATTTTAGTCGCGTCCTGTGCAATTGAAGCTTCTTCTGGGTGGGTGGGTAGCCTCGCTATGTTTGTTTGTCAATGCTTCAACAACGCTGTGATAACAGGTTGAAGAACAATTACCAATAGCTGGAACATCACGGGATGTTGCACTCGAAGCTCCCAAGATCCTACAGGTAGGCTGAGAGGCCTTCAAAAATCCAATCATTTTGTCATGTCAAGATACAACAGTACAGTACTCCGAAGCAAGCCATACGTCTACGGCTGACCCCGTGCGTCCCTCACTCGGCTGGCCGCTTACCAGTCCGTTACCGACCTTGTGGTAGCTATGAGACTGACCTTGCTTCGGCGTCCTAAAAGATCCCCACTTCACTCCGGCATGGCTCGATATCCGGTCACAGTGCGAATATGCTCCAAAGAAAGCGCAGTCCTCGATATGCAAATGGCATAGAGCCGGTCGCGACAGGGTAATGCGCATAGAACCAGCGCGCAGCTCAAAGTTTTCTATCATCGAGAGTGTTCGGTTGTGTCGATGTAGCACATCCATCTGACCATGATATGATGCTGCATTTGAAATAAGCGTAGGTCCTCATCACATGGCTGGCTAAAGGTCACGCCGTGTCAGAGAATGCGACGAAGGCCGTCAGGGAAGTTAGCGTGCAAGTTTGTTGCTCATTTCAACTGATTTTTGGGGCGTGCCGATGCTTGCAGTTGAACACCATTTACGGTGTAGTGACGGTTTTGGGAACTCGCCACATTAGCTGCAAAATAAAGTTCAGTAGTCTTGTTCCTGACAAGCGGGTGGCTTGAACTCCGACGTACCGTATAAGGATGGAAGCTTTCTTGCAGCTGTGTCGCTATATGTGGTGGGGAAGGAAGAAATCGCTTCTAAACAATGCAATCCCTATGTTGTCGCTACTCTTGCTCTGTCGGGTGCTGAGGACTTTGGCCAAATGATGATCTATGGAGAAGAAATCGGTGCAGCCTTAGGATAGTTTCAGAGCCGTAAGAGATGTTTGGAGCCCGCATTTCAACCCCGGGTAAGCTTCGGCGCACGTCCCATCTCGGTTAGATCTGCACCAGGGGACTTCCACCTTTGCGCCATCCCGTTCCAAACTCTTGCACTAGACGTGGACATGACATGCAGGCACGCGCTTTTAACACGTCCAACGCTGCGACTCCCTGCATGATGCGTCAGCGAGGTGACCAGAATCCTTGAATTGATTTTCACACGGCATACAACGTTATTGATAGCCGCTTCTCGCCACTAGATTTGCGACGCCTATTCACGCTTCGCCCGGCTTCTGTAAAAAAAAAAACGGCACCAGGCTCTGTGACACGCAACACCAGCAGCCCCTCAGCCAAGCTCACGCCTGGGGTGCTAGCCTTACGGGGCCAGTGCTCGCTGTATTGTGGCGGCCACGAGTCCTGCCCTAGGGCTATAGCTGCAACATTATACCCCTTGTTCACAGCTATTCTTGCAGCTCACTACCAATTTAGCTCCTTTCTGACCACGCCGAGGCAGGCCCACAGGCAAGCCTTCGATCTGGACGTGTTCTGCGACTCTCGTCACGCACATGATGGGTCCCTGCAGGAACATTTGCCTGGAACGTGAAGGACACCAACATCCTGGGACGGCTCCGCGCTTCCAAATCTGGACTGAACATCTGGAACTTGCGTCTCACCCCAGACCAATTTGTCCATCTGTAGCTTCACTAATGATGGTAGCCTTGCCCTTGTGATCTGCGCCTGGAAAATGCGACCTTCCGTTGTCAGGCCTTCTACCATCCCAGAGACCAATCCTAGCTTTGTACTATACCTAGATTGCACTGCGCCTTTTGCTCCTATCTCTACCCATCTAATTTCACCAAATTTGCATTTGAATAGCTCACATATGGTGTCGTAAACCATGAGACGTTGGGCGGTCTTTTCTCTCTCTTTTCTGCACGAGTAGTCGATCGTCACGACAATATGGATCGTTACATCGCTTCATCCGCTGGTATTCGGGTGAACACCATAGTTCTTGCATTCACGCTTGTTGCCGGAATGATCGTTTTCCTGCGCATTTTCACACGGCTCGTTCTGACGAGAAGCGCTGGCTTCGAAGGTAAGAACAATGATCCAACTATATGAAGGCATACCCTGACATCGTATACAGATACATGTATCCTTCTCGCCATGGTAAGCCAACCATAGCACTATCCGTCCTCGCTTATACTCACAACCCGAAGGCCTTGTCGATTGCTTTAGCAGTCATGACTTCGGAGCAAGTATTGCATGGCTTGGGGAAGCACAGCTCGCGGCTTTCAGCAAATGAACTAGACGTTTTATTGAAGGTAAGTGGAAGCCTGAGCTTAAGAGGAGAGAGTCTTGTCCGGAAAGCAGCTCGTGGACAAATGGCTCCAAATTTGGCGGATCCTAATCCTCTTTACACTATTTTCGCATTTTCGCACGTAGTAACACACAGCCTTGCCTGCAAGCCGCCCTATCAGTCGTGTCTATTCATCAGTCATTACAATGGTCCGCATCCATTAGACACTCTATTGACTATCGTTGTAGGCATTTTGGGCGAGCCTTTGGATCTATAACCTTATTCTCACCGTTACCAAAGTATCGATTCTCGTACAGTTTCTTCGAATATTTCCTGTGCGGCGCTTTCGCAAGGCATGCTTCGGCGTACTTGGGGTGGTGATAGCCTATGGAGCGTGGACCATCTTCAGTAGCATCTTTATATGCAACCCAATCGCGTTTTCGTGGAACAAGTCGATTCCGGATGGCCACTGCATGAATCAACTTGTCGTTTGGTTTACAAACGCTGGTATGAATATTGCACAGGACATAGTAATCCTACTGATGCCGATGCCGGTCATCCGGACCCTCCAGATACCTAAGGGGCAAAAGAAAGGTCTAGTGACCATGTTCGCCTTGGGGACCAGGTATGCCAGATCTATGTTGAAGTTTTCTAGAGGCTTACATCAATAAAAGCGTGACACTGGTTTCCGTAGTCCGGCTCCACTCTCTGGACAGAATCTCGAACTCGAATGATATTTCTTTCGATAATATCGCTCACGCGACGCTATCGGCAGTGGAGGTCAATGTTGGGATCGTCTGTGCATGTCTACCCGCCATGCGACCACTCCTAGCCTTAATGATGCCCAAGTACTTCTCGGCGGCCACTCAATACACTAACGTCCCGGTTCTGGATGTTGAGCAACTGAAGCACCAACAAACACCATCAGCCAGTACTAGGACGAACACGGCTCGAACCATTACTCCACGAGCCGTCACGCCCAGAGCAGCTTCGAGTCATCAGGCTCCGAAACCAACCCTCTCTCGTACTACTAGTGGCAAGTTCTCTGTCATTACGAATAGCCGCCCACATACGCCCGGTCATAGCTCAGCTGGCCACTCACGGTCAGGCAGCAACGTCTCGGTGGACAGTACAGCAATGAGGCAACAATCTTCGCGTTTCCAGGGGCGGATAAACCCTCTGAAAATGTCGCCGGTCACCCCGTTCAACCCCCCTCTCCCTGTTCGACTCTCTACAATATCCCCATTGGCTCCAGGTTCGCATACTCGACGTCCCAGTGATGTGAGTGCAACTACATTTTCATCGTCACTTCCCCCGCGGACGCCAGGCTCTGCAAAGCCTCTACCGATTACACCGTTTCCTGTCAGCGCTGGCGGCTGAGTTCACGATGCATCTTACAAGCGGCTGGAGGCTCCCAAACCGTACAGTTATCTGGACAACCTCAAACCTTGTTCCATCAACACGGCTGTTGACTGCATAGTGGTTTGAAGACTTTACGTTGTGCCGTCAATCTATAAATCTTCTTACTCAGTCGTTCGTTCGATTGGCGGGATATTCATGACTGAACCCTGTGCTGCTTCATCAGGCGTCACACAGGGCAGCTTGCTCTGGCGGAGGTAATTGCGATAAACCACCGACCACGCTCAATAGCAAGCTGTGTTCGTCAATCTCCATTATGAGTATCCTTAAAAGCTCAAAATACCGCTTCATGCGACACTCTTCAACTACTTACCGCCGAAAAGGTTCAGTTGACAAAGTAATAATAATGATTTCCATTCTCTCAGAAAGATACACTTCACGTTCCACGAAACGTGTTGGCTATTGTTTGGAAGTTGAGCATCATGCAGGAAGAAGTCTGCTGCAATGGCTGTTACCAATGCATGGCATTCATTGTCGAGGCAATGAGGAGTTCCTGTAAATATCCTGTAATATAATGTAATGAGTCGTTGCTTGCTAAGGGGAGCATCCAGGAATAAAAAAAAATCGTGCGGTCGTCTGGTCTTTTTTCTTCATCTCACATGTATATGGAGGGGCGCACCACACAACAGCACTTCAACAGTAATGCTGGTGTAACTGGTGGCATATGCATAGATTCAACGCAGACAGGTTGAAGATGAAAATGTTTCGATGCGGTATGGGGATTTAGTAATTACACCGCGTAGCCTAACCCAACCAAGTGCACAGTCTACTCCAAACGCCATATGCAGCCGCTCCTCGCGTAACGTACAGTTATCTAAACTTGCTGAAGATGACGGCAATGATGAGCAAAACCAGGACGGTAATGATGGCAATGGTGATGATGCGGTTCGTGGCCATTCTAAAACAAAGCATGTCAGCAAAGCATTCGTTATCCCCTCAGAAGGGATACCATCTAGATCCTGCATCAACAGGGTGGGATGGCAGGGGACACATGGGCACGCACCGTCTCGCCATCCCCCTCAATGTCTTGATGCTCCGGTCTGTGTAAGTCTCGCTCTCAAGCAAGCGCTCTCTGGTATTGGTGATTTGTTCGCGCTGCTGGTGCAAATCGCTTAGGGTACCTGCGCCAATCTGCTCGGTCTCCAGGGCAATGCGCTGCGACTCCCTCAGGCGGCCCGAAGACCTGTTGAGGCGGTCGGTGCCAGACAGCAACTGCTGGCGCTGCTCGAGCTGGGCATCTGCACCGTCTGGGTTGTCCGTGTAGCGACCGCCGAAGAGCTTGCTGCGGTCGTTGGTGTATGTCTCGAGCTTGCGTTTGGCTGAGTCGAAGTCGTGCTCGAAGTTGCGAAAGCGGGCGTTGTATTTTGATTTGAGCGTCGCGGGGATGTTGGACTTTTCCAGGCGCATCTGGCCAATCTGTAGTGTGGGATGATTAGCAGCCATGTACCGCCATGGGTGCAGCGCAATGCGAGGGTAGGCGCCCACTCACCAGCTCTTCGGCCTCCTCCAGCGCTCTCTCCGCTCGGCTGATAGCTGCTTTCCGTGGCTCGCCCGTCGTCTCTTTGATCTGCTCTATTTGCTGGCTCAGGTCCGCCTGCACCAGCTTCAGCTCGGCTTCATAGCCGCTGAAGCGTTCGGTGCCCGCCTCGGCATCCACAAGGTTGGACATGCTGTCCCGGGTGTTTGATATGCGCTATGGCGGCCGTCGAAGTCTGTGTCTCTGCGATCCCAAGGACGGGTCTTGCGGGTCTGCGGCTGCTGATGGTGATGTCGATGTTGATGTCGCTGTGGCCGTGGCCGACGTCCGCAGGTCAGGTACAAGGCATTACGCAGTGCCAAGGGTCGTGTCACGTGCATCGGTCCCCACGCCAGCCACCAGTTCCCGCCATACTCGTGCGCTGACTGTCCAGGTCCTCCAGGGTCTCGCCGGGCCAGACGCTGAACGCGCCGCGCTAAAAGGATCCAGTGGGCCATGAGCCTCCCAGGGCCTCGCTTGCCGCCATTCAGAACTCTCTGTTCCAAGCTCACCATGCGTGCGTCGTGGTTTCCAGCGATCGCAAACAACCTGGCATTAGTCCGGTATCTGCTGGAACGGAGCTCGCTTCAGAGTCGATGACTTCATGACTTTGACTCTACTGTCAAACGCTGACCATTCCTCTGTTTCTCTAGCTCGTGGCACACGCTTCGCTTGCCTGCTGTATTCTCGTGTTTGCAAACTCGCCAATTCATTCCTCGTGCTTTCGCGCTCATGGAGCATCCAGCAGCCATGGAGAGAAAGCGGATTGCCATTGTCGGCAGTGGCATATCCGGCCTCAGCGCACTCTGGACGCTCCGCAACACTTCACATCAAGTCCATCTTTTTGAAAAAGAGGATCGGCTAGGCGGCCACACAAACACTGTGACATGGACTCACAAAGGCCGCAACACGCCCGTCGACACAGGCTTCATTGTCCTGAATACAGCTACATATCGTCCGTATCCTGCCCTTCGCGTGTGCCTAACCCAAGCACCCCACTAACCATCATAAAGCAAACTTCATCGCGTTCCTTAATGCCCTTCGCGTCAAGACAGTAGCTTCAGAGATGACCTTTGGCATCTCTCGCGATGCAGGCGCCTTCGAATGGTCAGGTGCATCCGTGCAAGCTCTTTTCGCACAGCCCGAAAATGCCTCGCAGCCCTCCTTTTGGCGCATGATTTTTGACATCATCCGCTTCAACCAATTTGCCCTGGACTTACTCTCAGATGACCCCGGCTCACCGGCTGCCAATTGTACAGCCGAAATGAGTATCGGCGAGTATCTGCAAAAGGAAGGGTATTCAGCAGCGTTTCGGGATGATTATCTAATCCCAATGACTGCGTGCGTGTGGAGTACAGGGGCAGATAAGTGTGCGCTGGAGTTTCCGGCCCTAACGCTTGTGAGGTTCATGTGGAATCATCATCTCCTTTCTACGATATCCGAGAGGCCGCCTTGGTTGACGGTCGAAGGGGGTGCGAAGACGTATATCGATGCTGTGATGGCCGAGTGCATGAACGCGCATGTGCATCTTGGGACGCCTGTTGAGGCTGTTAAGAGGGCAGATGGACATGTCGAGCTGAACCTGGGCGGGGAAGCAAATAGTAGGACCGAAGTATTTGATGAAATTATCTTGGCCTGCCATGGTGATCAAGCGCGCTTGCTCCTTGGAGATGCGCTCACGGCGGACGAGAAGGAAATTCTGAGCGCGTTTGAAACAACACCGAATACAGCATATTTGCACTCGGATCTCTCTCTCATGCCTAAACGCCTAAAAGCCTGGTCCGCCTGGAACTACCTTACAACTACCTCCTTGTCACCTCGTTCCAACAATCCAACTGGAGCCCTTCAAGCCGTTTCCCTGACGTACAACATGAACATCCTCCAGCACATCTCTACGACCACCTTCTCCGACGTCCTCGTTACCTTGAACCCTGAAACCCCACCTTCACCATCATTGACGCAGGCTACCTACAAATACAGGCACCCGCTCTACAATTCAGCCATGATAGCTGCACAAGACAAGTTAGAGAGAATCCAGGGCAAAAGTGGAGTTTGGTACGCAGGTGCCTGGACGGGGTATGGATTTCATGAAGATGGATGTAAGAGTGGCATTGAAATTGGGGAGAGACTTGGAGGAAGCGTGCCGTGGAAAGTGGTGAATACAAAATTTATGAGGGGCTTGAAGCCGGATCTAGAGTGGAAAAACATTATTGTTCGAGTCGTGATTCGGGTCTTGCAGTTTTGGATATCGATCTTGGAAATGGTCATGATAGGCGTCAAGGGGCAAGACATGTCAGGAAAGAGGAGCGGCTTTGCGAATGGCGACAGCCCATTGAATGGGAAAGTGAAGGGTTCATGAGAGGTGAGAGATCGGAGCATCATGCTTTCCTTACGTAGACGCATCATGACCATGATAAGGCCTCAACACGTAAAAGGAGTGCTGTCAATAATCATTGTGAGCTCTTCAACAAGAGCCGCCCATTACTTAAGGCGTGGCCTTCATCAACGAATACCTTTGATGTTGGAAAGCGTGGAAGGTTGGATGTGTGGGGTCGGCCAATTGTGCACGTGGGGCACCAAGGAGAGGACACACCTGAAGGGAGCATGAGTGTATATATACATGATGAAGATGACTGCTATGGAGAAATGTAGATGAAACCCTACATATGTCCTTTTGTGAAGATGCATCATTCTTTGCGCATCCTCCAGACCTGGTGTAACCTGAACTCGGCCGCGTTCTTCTCAAAGCATTCATTCCCCATGATGCTGGCCGGGAAGCGCAGTTAGCCCTATATCCGTCTATTAGCAGCTGTCAGCCCCCCTAAAAAGTACAATAACTACTCACATGTCTCATCTCCAACATCTTCCTGTACTTTGTTTTCAATCGAACAAGCGTTCATCTGCTCGATGCTTTGGGTTCGCATACTTTGGCATCCAACATAACACTCTTCGTCCATAATCTTCTGCAACGAGTCATCCTTCCAACCAAACACATAATCGCCATGATTACCAAAGCCCGTCTTGTCACCAAATGAGTATACAAAGGGCTGACTACCATCTTCGGGCCAGAGAGATTGATCGTTGAAAGGAGCGGTCTCATAGATGACTTCGTACATGAGCTGAGGCATGCGCACTGGGTGGGAGGAGGGGCAGGGGCCTTGGGATTCAAAGGTGCCGGTTGCGGTATAGGCCTAGAAATTGTTGATTAGGCAGGTCTTTCTTCAATCAGGAAAAGGTTGGCAGATACCATGTGAGACATATGGTCTGGCGAGTCGAGATTCTTGCCGTCCCAGCAACTAGTCCGTTTAGCTGAAGTGACTTAATAGATAGACCCATCAAGACTCACGTTGGAAACCGCAAATTGACCATGATCCCAGCGGGACACGGCTTTTTGGGGAAATCTTTCGTCTCTGGGAAGCGGGTGCCCATATCTTGAAGGCACGTATAAGTAAGCTGCGGATACTTGTCGGCCTCGGCTCTCGTGGATGCGGTTGGAGCGCCGATCAGCATTCGAAATCCCTTTGATAGCGTAAGCAAAAGTACTCTTACTGCCAGGAGGAGGTGGTCAGACTGGCTGAAAGGCCTTGACTTTTGATTTTTGTTGGAAGTCGGCTAGTTGGTTCTGCATGTAGTAAACAGTCATACCGCCATTCTGGCCCTCGAAGCCCGAATTTCCCTTCTGTTTGACGCGTTTGTATGTGCCGTTCCTTGCACGAAAGTAAAGCGATGCCGTCCAATAATTGGAGAAATCGTCTGCCGGCTGGCAGGTCGTACACGTAGAGAGCTTTGCTGGATCATGCTTGTCCGGGCTCATGTCAGGAACAAAGGAGTTTCCACCAATGATCTGATGGAGATGAGCCGAAGGACTCCTCCCAGGTTCGACCAAAGGATCCAGGCGGTCAACAACAAGCTGTGAGCATCCGAAGCGTATAAGTGCTTGACTTTGGCCGGCAAGCCCAAGAGCGATGATCAACGCCCAATGCATCTTTCCAAATTCTTGAGACTCTGAAGGGTAGTAAATGTAGTTGGATGACTGAACAGATTTCATGAATCCGCTGGATCTTATAACAAAAATAATTATGATAACATGTCGCTGCTTTGAATCCCTGCCATGTGCCACATGCGTTCCTGATATTGATTCATAGACCCTAACCTGATAATGATTAAGGCTAGTGATATTTGCTTAAGAGCAACCAAAAGCCAGTAGACTGCTAAAATCAAGCCTACTAAGCCTATCGAGAACTGTGTTTGGAATAGTGGAGCGAATTTGTCTGAATGAAGAAGTGCCGGTTCCCGGAAATCTCCCTTCATATCGCCTTGCTCAACCCCGTTTAGTATTAATTTCTGCATCCCTGTCATACACCAATACAACAATTGTTGGTACACTTAGCCGAGAAATCCATAGTGAGATATTACTCGATCTACTGTCATTCATCGACCATTTCCTGGATTGCCAATACACTATACATTGCATAGAGCTTGGAGGTCTGTGGGTGATGGAACCCTTGAAGCCGCATTCTTGGAAAAATTCTCGGTAGATCAAAACGGATTTTACATATTTCGACATAGAAAACCTTGAGCCCCACAGACTGGCCATTGTGGAAATAGCTGTGTGGGGCGTTGTCGGGTGCCATTTAGTATCTGGGCATGTCTGAATGAACTTTTTGTCAACGACGTGTCGTGGCATTAGAACATACCGCTCCGCTGCAGCCGTTTATCCAACCTCGCACGCAACTCACCAAAGCTTGATTATGTTGCTGAACATGGCCAGCTGTTGGACTGTATGTAATGCATTCTACAACATTTCCTTCTATCCTCTAATGGAGACAGTCTGATGCGAACCAAGCCAGAGGTTCATGTGAGGAACCTGCAAGGACAGAAAAGGATTTAAATTAGGTCCGAGTCAATTGTGAAGCATTGCTCAACCCTTTCTAATCGCTTATTCGTCCTTCCGCTAGTTGCCATTCATGAGTCCATTTAACCCACATGTAGACATGTAGAGTAGCCTAACTGCAGGAGTGCTCAACGCGTACGCTAATTTGCGCATTCGCGTTACGAGGATATGTGTGCGCGGTGACCCGCTCGTTCTTATGAAAGGCCGGCCCAAGAAAATAGCCCCGAAGACTTGAAATTCTATGACATTTCCTGCCAGTGGCACCATGAGTCTTAATATTCTTATCGAGGTTCACCAAACAGAGCCTTTGATGCAGCACGATCAGTGGCACTCTTTTTTGCAAATTGGGTTGATTTGTTAACGTGTGTTCAGCAGCTGCGATGGTGCCGCCCAAGCGCAGGAGAGCTTTCTGGACCTAGTCTGTTCAAATTTCTTTTGTGAATAATGGCTAATTTAATTTCGCCATGCCTCAATACTCTAGTTGAGCTGGATGTGGAAAACAGCGACGAACACGCTCGTGCGTGAAAATAAAAGGTGGCCGTGAGGCTGCCCTGGACAGGTGAAATGCACTCACAAGTATTAGATGGCGAATCAGCCCAAGGAAAGGATCAAAGTGGTTGAAGTGAACGATACAGTAATGGTCGTGGGAAGCGAATGTGCCTTTCAACGTTGCGAATTAACTCGCAAATCTCGATTAAGAATGTCATACTGTATCACAAATATTTTCCCTGTGAATCCATCGCTAAATCACTACGTCTAGGTGCCAGTTTTCGTCGTCATATTCCTATCCTTAGCCAAAATGCGGAGAGTTACACCAATACGCCATTTTCTCCATGACTCTATGGCGGATCAGGGACCCCATGAGAACAACGGTGATGGCTAGTCATTACGACACGAGCTTGATCGTATTAGAAGCATCATTCACACTGGGTCACATCGTCATTCTATTCCCCTAAAATCCCTCAAAACTTCTACAACCGAGGAAATTTGGACCACAGGGGCATCGAGGTATTCATATACTGGACATGTGTTGGAGTGGAAGAGTAGAAGCCACGGATTTCGACCTTTGGCGATACTCAATGAACCGGACGAAGATTCATGGGGGTAAAACAAACTCTAATGGGTATGGTCGGTATAAGTCTGGTGACCTGGTGAGAAGGGGCTGGGTCGGCGAGATTGGCAAAGTGGCACTGCTAGAAATTCAAAGCCTTTGATGTGGCTTGTAGCGTCATTGAGGCTAGCCTTTGTGCATTGTATTTGATGTTGATTCATCAATTTGATGCTGATGTACTCAGCGTAAAAGTCCCAAGCATTGTACTATCGTGCACGTCCGCAAGACCAGCATGTGAACAGTCCTTCAACCCCCAGCTGTGCGCCTCCAATAATTGTCGAGTGGAGCGAGGTCTAGAACTTCCAAAAAAAAGGAAAAGGCCTCGGATACGCACGATGGAGGAGCACTGTTCTAACCAGGCTGCACGACGTTTGCACATGGGCCTCGAGGGGCCAACGATGATGTCTCCGTGACGGAGATTGGTTTAGCCAATCAGAAAAGCCTGCTGACCTGTAGGAGGCGCCGCGGCAGCCATCATCAGTCTGGAAGAGCAATCTGTTTCCCCTGAGCTTTACCAGCTCTATTCAATTTCACATGCTTACCTATAAGTGAAAATTGATATGGCTCGTTCTCTGAAACAATAGCGCGTACAGGAGGTGTGTTGCAAGGTTAATCTACTCCCGGTGGATGAAGGTCCTGGGGACGAGGTACCTTGGGTAACATGGTTGAATCACGGCTTCGCAGTAAACGAAGAAAGTGGGACAAAAATTGCCACTCTATGGTGGGTTTCAACCTCACGTTTGACGGTCGCAAAAGGCACACGGCAGCAACGAGATTCAGGTTCACAGCTCCATGTGTAACGTGGGCATTCGCCAAACTCTGGAAGCCTGAAGGGAGGGAGGAGCTGCCGCACTAGAAAGAATATACACGTGCTCGTGCAGCGGGTGTTCCTGGATGAAAAAAAAAGCCCAAGCGCTCAGAGATGTGCTCTTGACGAAGTAGCTAACGCTGGATGCTTGGAAGTTTTCGAAAAAGCCAGCCGCACTATAATTCCACATGTTGCCTGTCAATAATTTCCCAGTCCGAGCTTTAGATCCAATCGGACAGGTAGCGCGCCCTGGGTTAGAGGAAAAGTCGATCTTAGCTTCCACGATCGGAAGACCCCGGCTGGTGCGGGGAAAGTTCAGCTGAGGCCCCAGGCTGAACAAACACATCGGCAAGGTATTGCATAGTAAATGCCGAAGATAAGGTGTAGGAACACGGTGTTGATCCACTTGGTTCAAAGTTGTGCAAGGCCGTGATGAAGAGTCATGTCTCGCAGCCACAACAAGATCACACACCCCCAAAAACCACGAGGCCGGTTAGTATGATCACGGGCCCATGGTTCGGTTCAAACTTCGCATGCATGCTTCAGTAAAATTTAGTCGGCGCTCTAAGTCACTTCTGGGATTTAAGGTCGAAATCAGCGTTTGGACTAGCAGTTGGCAGTAATGCACGGCACACACGGCGCAAACTTAATCGTGACAGAATGCTTGAATTGTCACAAGTGGTACGCATCTGTGAGGTACATTGTAAGGCACATGTAGGTGTTGTTACTTTCCAAATCTAGTTGCGATGTCTGGGAAGCCGAGCTACGACTCGCATTTAGCCCCGGCAGTTCAACTTGTAGCAGTGTGAGCATGTAAACCTTGGGACTGTTGAGCGGACGACGTAAAAGCAAGCATGGCAAAACCTTACGCCTGTTGCCCCCTATCCCCACCCCGTCTACAGTTGAGGAAGTTTTTCAAACTGGTTGCGCTGACGACGAATGATAAGACTGATTGGGACGGACAATGTCCGGCCGCCAGTGGCTGTTGAGAGGCGCTCCTCGGGTCCGGTGTGGCGCTGTCATCTTCTTCGCGTCGACGGCACAGTTGCTTTTCCCGTTGCTGCATCCGAATTGACAGAACCGGCTGCCGGATCGTCCCTCGATGTTTTGAATGGCGCGACATGCATCTTGACTCGCGGGTTGCAAAGTCACAGATAAAGTCACAGATGGTGAGGCAGCCGGGTGTGATGATGTTGCCCGTGGGGGCCTGAGGCGACCCGGGTCGGGGGTCGATCAATAGGGGAAGCATAGGCAGGGCAAATTGCAAAGTTTGGTACGCATCATTGACCATGGCAAAATGGAAGGCGGGCGCTTTTACTTGCTGGGTCGCATCCTGGACTCCAATCACGGGTTTGCGGGGTGCTGATTGGGGCACAGGTTGACATTTGGGTGGACCGAGCCGGCATTATGCATGCTAGGGCAATCGTAGCCAACTATAAATGGCATCGTCTGTGCTGTGGCTGTCTGAAACTACGTCAGATTGCTTTTTTGCAGGTGTTCGATCGGGTGTTTGTCCCACTGTGCTGGCGATGGGTGGAGCCGATGCGAGCGTTGGGGGACGACGTTGGCTCCTGTCGAGTTCTCATTTCATAATCATCCGAAGCAGTCGACCAGTGCACCGTCGACGCCACGTTCTTTTGAACGTTCGAATTAAGAGCAGACACGGCAGCGATTTGCGTTGCAGCTAGACCAGGGGAGGACTACTTGCCCGCGATCGACGCGGATCCTGCCCAGATTGCCGAGGCGTCTGCAAGCCCTGGGCGATAACCAGCAGCATCAATGCATCATAGCACTGCACCACCCATTTGACGCCAATGTGCAGAGCGTGTGCGTTCTCTTCGGCGACCTCGAGGATCCCATGTGCAATCATGCCGCCGACGGTGCCTTCGTCTTATGCTGCCATTGCTCGTTTGGGACATGGTCCACCAGCGGGAGAAAGTTGCCATTGACGCGTTCCACAGCAACCTCGACATGCAAGCGAGGCCGTGGCTGCTGATCAACGTCGCGCCGTCTAGTTATTTCCTTGGGCCGTCCTCATGCTTTCATTTCCGCCTCCTCCTGTCAACCATTGCAGAGTGGGACCCAGTGCCCGACTATCCATCCAGTGCATTGCCCGTCCGCTCCACAGCTCGCGTGGCGGCACCGAATAGCGCCGTACCTATACTAGAATTCTCCGCTATCATTGAGGTACCAGCCAGCTAGCTGCCAGTCTATATCATCTCGTCTAACCTGCACTCGCCGGCCTTGACCAGCAGCGGCCGCTCCTCCTACTTTGCTTGACACCTGCCACACTGCTGCCAACAGGCATCGTCACCGCCTTGACACTCTCATACCCAGTCTTGCCCGAGCAGTTTCCCACATTCTCCTAGTATCATGGTCTACCCAATTTCCTACCGACGCCCTGAGCGTGTCTCTCGGCCCTCTTCTGCCGCCTCTATCTCTGGCGAGCACAAGCAAAAGTCTATCCATGAATCCGTCCGCTCTGGCAGCAGTGGTATGTCGCATGGCATTCCCGATGCATTGTCCTTTGACCGCATCATCTCCGGCGGTGTCTGCCCTGTAAGTCTCTCTGCACATTCGTTATCATATCAGGCTGTTTGTCATAGACGGCAACCGCTACTTGCATCTTACATGGACTACATGGTGTGACGCCTGCTGACTACCGTTTGCCAGCCATGCACTGTTCGCGACTTCATGAACTTTCTCAAATATATTGAGTTGTCTGCCGAGAACTTGCAGTTCTACCTCTGGTTCCGTGACTACAGCAAGCGCTTCAATGAGTTGCCCGAGAGCGAAAAGGTCCTCTCGACCGAATGGACTGGTGAGAAGGCCAGCCATGGCGAGGTCAAGATGGGCTCAAAGCTCCTCAACACTGAAGCCGCGGCAATTCTCAAAGGGACCGATTTTGCCAGCGACACCAGAATCAACGAGTCGGACAAGAGCGGCAGCAACCCCTTCTTCACGCCCCCTCGCACGCCCACCAGTGTTGACAGGCGCGAGGGAGGCGAGTCGCTCGATTCATACGATGAGAGCATGGGTCCAGGCAAAGTAGACCACACCAAACGCGCTGCTGGTGCGTTTGCGAATGTTGGCCTGAAGTGGAAGCCACGTGAGTTTTGACAGAAATTCGTTTTGACAGGAGCCCTTGACTCATGCTTCCCAGTAACCATTCAGCCCTATCGCGAGGAAATCAACCGTATCATCTCCATTTACATTGCTGATGGTGGCTCGCGGCAACTCAACCTCTCATCAAAAGAGCGCACTGCTCTTCTACACGCTCTCCAGAGCACTACGCACCCCTCTGCGTTTGCAGATGTCATGACAACGGTGGAGTGGTCCCTACGCTGCCAGGCGCATCCCAACTTTATCCGATGGACCATTTGCAATGGCAACCGGCCTAGGGTCATTTTCGCACGCGGTCTGGGTATTGGTGGCATCGTTGCCGGTCTGATTGTCGCTATTGTTCTTACTCTCAGCTCTGCGCGTCGTGCATGGCGAGTGATTTCTTTGATTGGGTTTTTGATCGGCATCTCGACATTGATTGCTGCCTGGAAGGGAATGTGCGTCGTCCTGCACGGCATGCATCATCGACATCTCCGACCATGGGAGCTTTTCTCATCGGACGATGAGCCGCAGGGGTACGATGCCAAGCTGGACTCGATGGACACACTTGGTTCGCATGCTTCGAGTAACTCGTGGGAGGACGAGCCTTGGGTGGCCAAGTACGAGAAGCGCAACATCGTTCGCAAGGTGTTCGATCGTGAGGTCTGGATTCAAGAGCCTGCCCTTCGGCAGATCCAGGATACCATTTTCCTGCAAGCCATTCTCGGTGCCGTCATCATCTCCGGCATCGCCGTGGGCATATTCTGCGCTATCCCCAAGGGCAACTACTTTTGAACGCAAACCGCGCTGGACAGTCGGTGTATCTTTAATGGCACCCGCACCAAAAATCGTTTGATACCCTTTTACTACATGTGTAATAACCGCGAGAGTGGGTTCATGGAGTTTTACATAATACCGGGATCTGTCGGCGTTTGCACGGAAATCATGTAGCACACTGACGATTTTGTTTTCTTACTGGGTAGGAGATAGTGGGCCAATAATGCAAGTTCAGTTGAAGCAAGAAACATGGAGCTGTGGCACAGAGTGAGTAAGTGAAGTACCTCTCGGCGTAGAAAAGTGTTGATGTGCGGCTGTCAGCGGTCACCAGGAACCAAGCGAATCAGGCGTTGCTTGTGGCGGGGTGAGGCGCATGAGGAGCCGCGACCCGCAGTCGAAGTGTCCCGCTATGCGTCACGCAGCAGCAGACACGTTCAACATGTCCGTGATTGCCGGGCATGGGAGCATCTGCCCCCCCTCTGGCCATGCCCATAGACCTGAAGTCGCCCAGTGATTCATTTGCGTGCGCTGCGCTCGACGCGCAGTATACGCCGCCGTCTCACGCTGCCTGCCTGATTGCCGTCCATGTCTTACGCCAACGTCGACCACGGCGGCGGCTACCCCCAGGAGTCGTACTATGCGCTGCCCCGCGACGCCGCCTCAGGACCAACAAGCATGAGGAGCTGGAGAAGCTGGAGAAACAGCGGAGACGGTGGGGACAGTCCCCCCAGACGGAGTGCAGCACCACCGCAATACCGCACACAGGCCCGCAAGCAGACATGGCCGCCGCCGCCCAGCGTCGAGGACGTAGCAGCGTCGCCCGCCGACGACGAGGGGCAGCCGCCGCGCAACACGCGGGGCGCCGTCGACCAGGAGTCCCTCCTCGACGACATTGCGCCGCCCGCAATCGCCCAGAGCAGCGACGACCAGCGCTTCGTCCTCGTCTCCGACCCCAGCACCGATGACGAGCCGCAGGACCGCCGGCGCAAGAGAGTCGCTGGGCGGGGCCACATGCCGCATATAAACACAGACGTCGAGGAGCCGCCCGTCTTCACCCAGCGCGTCTCGACGCCGTATGCGTACACGAAGCCGCAGAAGGAGTCGACGGCCCCCAGCCCTACCGCCAAGAACGACGTCTTCGACGACTCCGACCTCGAGCCCCAGGACACGACCCATCTGCGCACCGAACGGAAGCCCGCGCGCTACAGCTTTGTCAAGACCGATCTGCACAGGGACCATCTGCGCACAAATCTACAAGACACCCAGCCGCCGCCGCCGCCGCCGCCACCAGCCACTCGGCACTCCCCGCGCTCCTCGTCGTCTTCTCTGAACAGCGGCAGTCGCAGGCCTGGCCCTGGCCCAGTCCCCTCCGACACGGACTACTCTACCACCTCTCGCCTGCCTTCCAGACCAACCTCACCCCTGCAACGGCCAGCACCATCATCCCCAAAGCTGCCCCCGCGGCTGCGTGAATCGCCTCCCAGCTCGCGCCCGGCGTCTCGGGGGCGAGGCACCCGCCCAGCTTCTCCGCTTTCCTTTGAAGCATCAGTCCGGCCTCCCTCGCCTGCCCGTGTGCCCATCACCGAGGCAGACTGGCACTCCACATACCCTCCCGTCACCGCAAACGACAGATCCCGGCCACCATCCCGATATGGCAGGCACGAGACTATACCAGTCAACATGCCGCGTATCGATGTCAAGAGCCCCTCACCCGCAAGACCCCGGCAGCCTGACTTCTCTCTGCCCTACCCAGTTGATGATCGGCCAATGGATGTCTTCATGCCCGCCGAGGAGCACTACCAGTTCGATCACTCAACAATTGCGTCCCCGCGACAAGCATATCCAGACTCGCCTCGAGTCTCGTCCTCATCCATTCCTGCTTCACCCCGCATTCTGGACACTGCATTCCGCCACGTCAAGGACGAACCTGCCCTGTCAGACAATTCAGCCCGTCTAAGGAGAGCCCGCTCGAATAGCATTCGCTCGCAATCCAGTCCAGATGACTATCAAGAACAACTGGCTCGGGAAACTGCATCACTTGACCTGGACAAGCCGCTGCCAACGTGCCCTCGAAGCACACCTACGACACGCTACGACGACTGGTACAGTCTTCAGGGATATGAGAACTTCAATGTGTGCCCTAGCTGCTACGAGGGTGTGTTCGCCGGCACGCCTTTCGCCGTCCACTTCTCACAGCCACGCCAGACGGAACGCCAAATCGAGCGGGTCTGCGATTTCAGCAGCCCTTGGATGCGTCTCGCGTGGCTTCTTACCATCAAGCAACGACGCCAATCCCTCGACCTGTTGTACATGCTCGCTGCTGTCGCAGACGGTGAACGACCGTGCCCCGGTGATCGAGAAGTCGCCTCAGACCGCATGACATGGTATGGTATTCCTGATCAAAGGGACGGCGTGCATGTGGCCAATTTTGCCGTATGCTCTAGTGACAGGAAGATGATTGAGGCACTATTCCCCACTATGCGTGGCTACTTCACCAAGCTGCCAACCAGCTACCAGCTAACAGACCCTGACCGGTACCTTTGCAGCCTGCGTACTGGTTCTCGTCGCTTCCCGACCTATCTGGACCTCCTTGTCGAACTCGATGCTGAAGCCCAGTCTCTCGGCAAGCGACCCAACATCAACCGATTCGTTCAACTGGCCCGCAATAACGCCTTCAAAGGCGAATGCGCAAAGAACAAAACCTACATCCGCAAGCCCTGGCACTTTATCACCTCTCTTCCCGAGTTCACCGTCTGTGAAGAATGCTATGACGAGCTAGTCTGGCCCGCTATCCAATCCAAAACTACTCCCTCCTCAATCCCGCGTCTCTTCAACAAAGCTATTCAACTAGTTCCCGCCGAAGACCCGGACATTGGATCGAGTTGTTGTCTATACAGCCCTCGCATGCGCCGCATTTGGGATACAAGTCTAAAGAACGATGATTTCACGTACTTGAAGAGGAAAGTAGTCGACCGGAAAAGGGCAGAGATGAGGCTGGCAAGAGAGCGGAAGGGTATTGTGAGTTGGATGGCTCGAGCCGAGAGGGGTAGCAGCCAGTGGACACGTGGGAGGAGCGCATTGAAGGACTTGGAGAGGGAGTGGACTGTTTGGGAGTAAGTGAGATCATGTAGTTAACATGGGGCAAACTAAAATTCCGTCATCATATTTCTACCCTGTGGCAGTAATAAGACCTGTTAGACGTACCAAGCGTCGATCTCTTTGCAATAAACTTCCGACGACGACACTGCAAATCTACTGATACCACTATATTCCAATCGGTCGGTTTGGTGTGCATTTGTATGATGAAAGGTATTGTACAGGAAGGTCTGTGTAGAAAGCCCTTGAGTCAGGGTGTGATGGTGAAGCAGAGGGCATAATATTGGTTTGACGGGAATAATCAGCCATGTGTAACACTAGTCACGTCCAACCACAACATACATGAACTTGAATCCTTCAACTCCATTCAGACTTCAGTCCATTCACCCCAACCGGAACCTCACCAAGAGTAGTGATACGGAAACCCTGCCGCAGTCCTTCGCCCCCCTCGCTGACGTCGTAATCTGCGATTGTGTCAGTCCAGAAGAAACCACTAAAGTTATGCAGCCTCGAACCTGAAATGGCTGTATGGGCCGTGACTCGATTGTCCCAGAGTGCAACAGTGCGGTCATCCCACTTCACACGCACTTGGATATCTTGGCTTGCCGCGATGTGCTTCGACTAGGTTAGCTGGCCCACTTCACAGCTGATCATGAGGAGGAACCAAGTAACTACCTGGAACAACAACTTCAAAACCGCGTCAGACTCTTCATCCTTTAGGCCAATTATTCGCTTGGTGAACCCAGGGTTCACGAAGAGAACCTTCTGCTTTGTAACCGGATGCACCCTCACAATCGGATGCGAGCTCTTCACTGCATCTCGTCGTACAAAGTGCCCATCTCGAGCCGCGTTTTCGGCTTGTGGGAAACCGCTATGCTCTGCTCTCAACCCTTCCAGGAAGATTTTGAATGGTGGAGAAAGTCGGTCGTATGCTGCAGCTTGCGACGTCCAGCCTGTGTCGCCGCCCGTTTCCGGTACCTGTAAAAGGGTGAGCAAAGTGATGGCCGGCGGCTGATGTTCGTATGAAACATCAGAGTGGTACCCAGTGGTGGTGAGTTTGTTAGAGCTTCGGCCAAGACGGGATAGGTTGTCTTTTCCGATGTAGATGGAGTGAAACTCGATATGATCTTTCACGTGTGCGCCGACTGGGTGGACATGTAGACGTCCAAAGTACGTGCCGAATTCCTTCTGTTTGTCTGGCCCAATATCTTTGAAATCTTGGTCTCTGAAAACTACGACACCCCGTTCGGCGAGCAGGAGGGCAAGTTCGTCTTTCTGAGCATTGTTCAACTGGGACAGCTGCAGACCGGCAATCTCGGTTCCAATGCGAGGCGTGAGTTTCACAACTTTTAAATCTGTGTTTGACTTGGATAAGAGATTAGGTTTTTCTGGATCGGCATCATGTCCACGGTCGTTGAATTCGAATAGTGGAGTCGGTGGGAACCTTGTGGTAGTGTCGTAGACGGGGAGGTAAGCTGAGTATTTTGACTGGTGCCAAAAATTAGTACTAGAAAGAGGTGATGACGAAGACATACTGACTTCATCATGTACTATGTCATCACATGCAATCTTGAGTTTGATGGGCTGTCCTTCGATGTTTGTCGCTTCTTGAACTTGTGCGTGGGGTGCCATTTAAGCTACTATTGTGGTGCTTGTTTTTTGCACTCGGCGGCCCCTGCGCAACAATCCGAATGTCTTTATACCCAAAACTTATAACCTCAGATGCAGAAATCAGTCGATGACGGTTCCACACCACCCTTACGGCATGGCATTCTTGTTATCGATGGTTGGAGCAGGACATGTTGACCCCGCAGGCACGCAACACCTGCCTCAAACAACGCAATTCCAAGGCTGCACATCACCTCCGTTACCCCACTCCTATCAGCACCCACTAGGCTGTAACCAGGAAGTTTCCTATCTTATTAGCTTGTGGCGAGATAGCTCCAGGCCAGTTTCGTATTCCGAGCATTAGATGAGGATTTGGGACACCTTTGCAATTTGCCTGATCACAGGAAGTCGCTCTTCTAACCACAAGATAGAAAGTCACTTTTAGACTAAAAAATTTATAGCCTAGTTTTTAGTAGTCGTCATATTGCCATCCAATGCCCAAATGGTTGGCAACGTCTTAAAATGGTCGGTTGCATACTCTATGCTGTCGGTTGCATGTATATCACTTCCCGATACGTTACTCTAATATGCATAGGCCCAACCTTTCACAAGATTGCAAACACTTCCCCTGCTATTCGCAATGGCCAAGGCACCTCAAACCCTACCGCAATCTTGGAGCGCGGGACATCTCTGGGAGTTTATGGTGCAGTTTCGCGATAGACCGCGGGCATTCCGAGGAAACGCATAGTATAAAGACTGAGGCCGAACAAGAGTTCTCCATGATCCTGAAGTCTAGCCTAAAGCCATATATCCCAATAATTCTGGGAAGATACATTGCATATCGACTATATTCACAGTTCCCTCCATAATGGCAGATAAAGATGTCATTATCGCCAATTCTATACCGAGAGATATGTCCGACACAAAGCTGTCAGTTCAGAGTACAGATAGCAGCAACGCAACTGATAAGAATACTCCCAATGTCACTCAGCTTAGGGACGTTCAACCCCCACCTACCCTCGCATTACTGTGGCGCCGCCGTCCCAAGCCTGATCCCAATGCTATTGCAACTCAGCCGTCAGTATTTGACGATCCGGAACAAGCAAAGTACTTCCAACCTCTTGCAACCTACGAGAATCTGCATCGCTTCGATCCCAATGAACGATGGACGTGGGCGGAGGAAAAGGTAAAGCTCGTCATTTCTTTCAAACAGTGGTCGCTAATGAATGAATAGAAAGTTTTGAGCAAAATTGAATGGAGAATTGCTGCCTGGGCAGCTATCGCATTCTTTGCTCTTGATTTAGATCGTTCAAACATCTCCCAGGCGAATACTGACAACTTCCTGGAGGATCTGGGCTTGACCACGAATGGTTTGTAAAATCCAACACATCACTTCTCCGATTGCGAGCTAATTCGACTAGACTTTAACCTTGGAAATACTGTGTCAAAACTCTCCTTTCTTTTTGCTGAGCTTCCATCTCAGCTCATAAGCAAGAAGATCGGCCCAGACCGCTGGATACCCGCCCAGATGATTCTATGGTCTATCGTCGCTGCTGCACAATTCTGGCTGAAGGGCAGAAGATCCTTCCTAGCCTGTCGTGCTCTGATTGGACTGCTTCAGGGTGGCTTTATACCTGATGTTATTCTGTACATGGTATGCTCACGTCTGTTTCCATCCGTGATAACTTTCTGATACACTCTAGTCATACTTCTACAAAAGCACTGAGCTTCCATTCCGTCTAGCAATCTTTTGGATGGCGAACCGTCTCACGGATGTCATTGCCCCACTCCTTGCATACGGCCTCCTCCGTCTGCGCGGCTACCATGGATACGAAGGGTGGAGGTGGCTGTTCCTACTTGAGGGCATCCTGACACTTGTCATTGGTATTTGGTCCGTCTTCGTGATGGCGCCTTCACCTACGCAAACAAGGAGCTGGTGGCGACCCAAAGGCTGGTTCACTGAGCGTGAAGAAAAAATCATGGTTAATCGCATTCTGCGTGATGACCCTAGCAAAGGTGATATGCATAACAGGCAAGCCATCACACTAGAATTATTATGGAAGAGTATCTGCGACTTCGATCTTTGGCCAATATACGCTATTGGGCTCACGTTCGCGATCCCCGCCGGCCCGCTGGACCAATATCTTACATTAATTTTGAGACAACTCGGTTTTGATACATCCAACGCGAATTTGCTCAGTATACCTGCACAGATTGGAACAACGATCAATGTATGTGGTGTATCCTGCCCCAGATACATGCCCATAGCTAACTCCATAGATGCTCATCATGACATATATCTCTGAGAAGATCAACCAACGCGCGTACCTGGGAATCTTTGTCCAATTTTGGTTCCTGCCTTGCATTATTGCGATTTCTGTACTTTCCGATAATGCCTCCAAGTGGGCGCGATTCGCCCTGGTCACGGTCCTTTTGTCGTACCCCACGCCTCACCCCATGCAAGTTGGATGGTGTAGCCGAAATTCGAATACAGTTCGCACACGCACTGTTTCTGCGGCATTATACAACATGTCAGTCCAGGTTCAAGCCATAATCTACTCAAACATCTATCGAGAAGATGATAAACCTTTGTGTAAGTACCAGTTTGTGTATTTTAGCATACAGTGACTGACTTTGTCCTACAGATAGGCGAGGGAATAGAGTGTTGATCGGTATTTGTATTCTAAATGTCTTCTTGTACATTTTTAGTAAGGTATATTACACTTGGCGCAATACGCAGAGGGATCGACAGTGGAATTCTCTCACAGCAGAACAAAAGCTTGACTATCTGGATACGACGACCGACAAAGGAAGCAAGCGATTAGACTTCAGATTCGCACACTGATGTCAGCTTGTTGGTCTCAGAAATGACGTCTCTGCAATATAGTCTAAATAGCAGCATGTTAATTAGAGTTGACTTGGGCTTGTTGGGGAAAGACTATGAAACCAGTAGGTTCAGCCGCATAAGCAGGAGGGCCATTTGGTATTACGTCGTGCAGCCGCAGGCGAGAGTAAATTCACATTAGGACATAGGACAGGTATATCATGCTTATTTATATAAAGGTACGAATTTAAGCAATAAGTGTATAAATATATTACAAAGTGGCCTTTTTGGTTCTGACGACAGGCGAATGTTTAAAATACGTTCGGTCTAAACAAAGTTAGGCGCAAGTACAAGTTGACCACAGCGCCTACCTCAACCCCCCTACCCACCGACCCTTGCACTCAAGTTAACATGAAAAATACATTTAGAGGATAGACTAGAGCGATTATGATATCGCCTATTACCCATAAATCCTCAAATATTTGCGAAGCTGTTCTCTCTATAATTCTTCTCTTACAAGCTTTAACCGTTGACTGTGTGGAACGTAAAAGACACACCAAAGTATAATATGACGTCCGTGACTTATGATATTAAAACAAAACAATAGATAGTACTCTCAACCTAATCACAGCCAACTCTTAGTAAGGCTCAGGGCAGATCAAATCAATTTTCCAGCTTCCTCCATAGAAACAAATGGACAACGGGCTCAAGCAAAAATTCTATAATAGTAAAGTAGCTTGCTATCAAATGCTTAGCCTGATCTAATGTACAAATTTCTTAATCTTATTCCACGGACTATTGGTATAATTGTTGGTTTCGCTATACAGCTAGAATAATGACCCGAGGTTGTTTTGGTTAAGCTAAGGCGGTAGAGGCAGACTATCACCCAAAATTTCCTACACTACCTATCCAGGCAGGGAACTATGAAATTCGCTCAATGTTGCGTCACCAAACTGCAACCGTTACAACGAGAGGTACCATGCCTCGGCATCTATGAAAATGTGTTAGATCCCTGCTCCTATCCAGCGTATCGGTATGCTAACGCACCTCAGGGAATACAATCGGGTATAACCGCTTGGGGAAATGTCGGTGATGCTCAGGAAGTGACGTTTGCCAAGTTGCGGCATAGATCCATACCATGATAGGTAATTGGTAGGACAATCACAAGTACTCTCTACTTACGGGAACATCTCACATGCACTCTATCTACGTAGAGGCAACTATGTACCGCTTGAACTTCCACCGACCACTCAAATACTGGACCTGGCTTCGAATGTAAGACAGAACTTGGGTAAAGCCATCCCATGTGATTTTGATGCTTGCCCCTGCTGCTGCTGCCCAAGGACCCACCTACACTACTGAACCCTGATACCACCGTAGTTGTCTGCATACCCCTACCAAGTAACACGCTGGCAGAGCGGAGGAACGCCTGGAGAAAGATCGGTGCGGAGCAGATTAAAACCCTGGCGTGCCCCGCGTTCCTACCATATTTCTACTTCATTACTCGCGGCATTGGCCTTTAAGACGAGTGACTATTTGAAGCTTCAGAGCACAGCTAGAACACTTCTCCATTAGACTAGGTCGTATTGGCGCATCAAAATGTCGGATAACCTTCCTCGCTTCATGGGGATGCGAGGCAGACCGCTGGATTTGACAGTTTCGGTCATCGCTACAACTGGGTTTCTTTTGTTCGGATATGATCGTAAGTGTATCTCCTGGGTCACAATGATTCCATGCTAACATTTGAACTAGAGGGTGTCATGTCTGGCATTATCTCTGCAGAACCATTTATGAGATATTTTCCTGAAACGTACAATAACTCGACATGGCAAGGGTTCGTAACTGCAATTTACGAGATCGGGTGTACGATACCTCATATACAAACTCGCTTGTGAAGCATACGCTGACTTCGTAAATTGATGTTTAGGTCTATTTGGCGCTATAGCAATGTTGGTTTTTGGTGATGCACTTGGGCGTCGCAAAGGAATCATTACTGGTGCAGGCATTATGATACTCGGCGCCATTATTCAAGTGACCTCGATCAAGGGTTACAATGCCACGGCACAATTTATTATCGGGAGAGTCGTCACAGGAGTTGGAAATGGAATGAATACCGCCACGATCCCGACGTACCAGGCCGAATGTTCCAGGACGAAGAACCATGGCCTTCTAATCTGCATCGAGGGCGGTATCATTGCATTTGGAACTCTTATCGCGTATTGGATTGACTATGGATGCTCTTACGGCTCTGATCAGTTCTCGTGGCGCTTCCCGATCGCTTTTCAGAGTGTATTTGCTGCTATCGTGCTTCTCGGTATGATCTGGCTGCCGGAGTCGCCTCGTTGGCTATTGACAAAAGACCGTCACGAGGACGCGGGCAAGGTTATAGCAGCACTCCGTGGACATGCCGTTGATGACGAAGAAACTCGTTTCGAGGCCCACATTATCATGGACAGTATCCAAGCTTCTGGACACAAAGGAGGTACTACACCTTTCAGCGCGCTTTTCACAAATGGAAAGACGCAGCATTTCCGAAGAATGATGCTTGGGGCTTCGTCTCAGCTAATGCAGCAAATTGGTGGCTGCAATGCTGTCATCTATTACTTCCCATTCCTCTTTGAGAACTCGATTGGGGCGACGCATCACTTGTCGCTTCTCCTTGGAGGCGTCAACATGATTGTCTACTCAATCTTCGCCACTACATCCTGGTTCATTATTGAAAGAACAGGTCGCCGGAAGCTGTTCCTTATTGGTACATTCGGACAGGGTCTTTCCATGGTCCTCGTGTTTGCAGCTCTCATCCCAGGGACGCAAAGCGCAGCAAAGGGCGCTGCAGTCGGCTTGTTTACCTACATTGCCTTCTTTGCTGCAACGTGGCTACCACTGCCATGGCTATACCCTGCGGAGGTGAACCCAGTAAAAACTCGTGGAAAGGCGAACGCCGTTTCTACATGCACGAACTGGCTCTTCAACTTCCTAGTCGTCATGATCACGCCAATTATGATTGACCACATTGGCTGGGGCACATACCTTTTCTTCGCCCTTGTCAATGCGTGTTTCTTGCCGTTCATCTATATCTTTTATCCGGAAACAAAGCAGCGCAGTCTAGAAGAGATTGATCTGATCTTTGCAAAAGGGCATCTAGAGAATATGAGTTATGTGAAGGCTGCAAAGGAGTTGCCGTTGCTTGATCCGCGGGGTATTGAGCAGATGCAGAGGCAATATCGATTCTTCGACAATGATGATTCTGATCGTGTGTATCAAGATGGACCATCTGAGAAAGGAGGAGATGCTACGGTAATTGATACTGTAAAGGCATAAACGGAATTGGCATAACCACAGATGAAGTGGATTATAGGGCCTAAGTGAAGAAGATAGTCTAGAATCATTCACAAGTTTTAAACACAGCAGACGCAAGTAGTTGCTAGCAGGAGACAGAAATGTAATAAACTGATTGCATTTTATCACAAATCCTTGAGAAGGAGCCTTTGAATGATCACAACAAATATACACTATTAAGCAATAGAGTTGTATGTATAATTCGATTAGAATTCTTAAAGTTAAAGTAAAGTCTAAAAGTAGCAATTGAGCAAATTATTTTTAATACTCTTCTGAATGTATATTACTTATACTTTCAAAAACCAAAATTATTGGGTTCTAGAGTATATTCAGCGTAATTAGCTTCATACACGTTGAGAGTTACAAGCATAGTTTGAGCTTGAGTATGATCTAATGAAGTACGAAATGTATTTTTCGATGCTGATAAGAAATATGTAATAGAGGAAAGTTCAAATTTATTAAAAAGTGCCAGTAGATAGAAATGCTGTAGGGGAAAAAACAGTGTTATATCCCTTACGAGTACGGGACGTTCTACGACGCCTATTGTATCCCTTCAAACTGGTCGTGGCGGCTTCCTTGATCAGATACCACGCGAATGGTGACTAGAGTTCCGAGTTTGTGAATATTGAATTCGAAGAGATTCGTGAGATTTAGCTCTCTTTCACTACCCAGCTAGATAATCGTCCTAGCCTATCAAGGAAAAGCAGTCCTACTAGTGCTGCTGTAGTCAAGCAGGCTAGCTCTCCTTTCGTATATGGGTAGCCTCTGTACATGCCTTTGAGGCTCCCTGTCTGCTATCATGTCTCTTCTTCCAATACTAGCTATTTCTATCCAATGTCAGATTATGGCTCTTTGATCTCCATGCTCGACTACGCGAGGAAATCTAATAAGAAGCACAAGGAAGAACCAACAGCCCGTTGATTAAGAGTATACTAGTACATTTTATCTGCTGGCGCTGGCAGCTGCTCAGATATGCTCTCGCACTACTTTTTTGCGGCTCAGGCCTTACATCCAGAAGCGCTTTTAAGTCACTATTTGCTTTGGGTCATGCGTCAATATTTTGGCCACTAGGCTTTGGACGAAATGCAAGACCAGATGACAAAGGTGAACAAGCTGAACATTCTCGCAGCGCATATATAAATTGGTACATGTTGGAGACCTATAGTATAATTAAGTGCAACTAAAATTACATGTTTTTCACGGAGATTACGTCTTTACCTACCCGAGCATACATGAATGCTCTCCAGTCGCTTGAAACTGGTGATCATTTCGTTCCTGAAACAATTTGACGACTTTGCCTGATTAGACTTAAGCGTTGCCAGAAAACTCTGGGCCAAAGTGGTTGAAGAGATTAGTTTCAAATATTAGCGAGTGGCCGGAATCGATTCTAACGTTTATTAAAGAAATCACGCTTGTCATCATCGCTGCACTATAGTCGTCAACATTTGCGTGTGCCACATCACCTGGGAACCCCTAACGTAACGTACCGAAGAATGCTTGATGTGTTTCATAACATCGCCTAGTCCGGTAATGTGGGTTAACATTTCAAAGTTGGTGATGAGGCCATATGCTAAAGGTGATCTTGAGGAAGTCGATGTTCCTTCAATTGAGACAGGCCAGCGGAAAGACTTTCTTACAGGGGCAATTTGAACTTGCACTTTAATTAACGCACCCAATTTGGGGCGAAAAAGACCAGTTCTGTTGTATCTCTTACATGCCTAATCTGCATATATATATTGCTCGATAATTATGCGGTAACAAACGAAGTATGACAGCTCTATGATACAGCCGTGAGATACCGCTATTCATTAGCACTAATTGGTATCCTGTGCTCCTATGTCCGTCTCCACAATCGTATGGTTCAAATCCTTCATTCACTTCGATAGAGCCCACGGCTGTGGCTTTTGCTAGCTGCCATTGTGTCGCGGTATTATCAAGTCTCTGCCCTACACGATCTCTCCAACGGATCAAAAGCTGCCGACGACAGGGAGTTCAATTGCTGGGGCTCCGAGCTGATCGAGCGTGCTATAGGTCACGGCAGGTTATTATTGTCAAAAAGAAGAATATTACAAGCACCCTAACGTATAAATGAGGCTGAGAATGCAACCGTGTCGAGTTGATCAGCCGAGATCCTTGTTCATGTCGATGGGCCGCTAGCATTCAGTCCCGGCGCACCCGCACTCTTGGAAGCTGATCAAGAAACTGTGAGCACGTTTTACTTGGCGAATGTCGAGTCGAAATGCCCATTCCGTGAATGACAGGATAACAGCTTTGATCAGGGCGGAACCGTTTGCCAGCCCAGAATAGGAAAATTTCTGCCCTAGAGGCACCACCCGAAAGCGAGAACACAAAGGCGACCGGAAAAGCAGATGTAATCGGTATGATCAATAAATGCCTGTGTCCATGCCATGGAAGTGATGGCCATGACCGTGTACACCACAAGGGCTGCTCTCCCTTGCAGTACTGAGGGCCCTCCATCAAACAATCGTCGCTGTCACAGGCAACATCATATTGAGCGTCGACTCCATTACCATTGCCAATCTTGACATGCTCATTCTAGGAGGCACTACCGACTGCCTTCCTGACAACGTTTGGGTAGTCTTGCCCCCGAATCTCGCAATTGTGACGAGTGTAAGTACCAGAGGCACATGTGCCGCGATATGTGACTTGGGTGTTAACATTGGGTTCGGCTTATGTTTATGGGTCGTAGTCTGCCAGCACCATTTAGCCTTTGCTGGAACAGCTCGAGGCTCGAGACCTTTCTAGCATTTGATGCCGCAATTGATGCTAAAATTTGTGATACGTGATTTCCTCTGCGTTAGAATGCAGCTGTAGAAACCAAATTTGAAGAATAGTTGCTGGCCGCAAGTGAGGAGGGTCAAGGCCAAGGACCAACTCTTTCTTGAGCAGGCTGTATATTATCTACACCAGGCAGGAATATCCTGCAGACTTAGTCCGCCTGCTCCGTTAATTTTAAGATTCGATGTAGCAGACACAGTCTTTCTAAGGCGAGCGATAGTGTAGAGTATAGGTCCGATTGCTGTTGAATGTGACAGGAGAGTCTGAACAAGCTGCCGAGAAGCTTTTGATCTTTACCAATGGGATAGATTGACGAAATTTTCAATCTCATTTAGCTAATCCCAATTGAATAATCCAGTAGTGCCTCTGGATTCTTGGAAATATGTCTCCATGTGCTTCATAGTTACTCAGGTCTGGTGCGCCAATGCTCGACCGCCGAATGAGGTAACACAAAGGAGAGAGAGCCATGGTCGCCCAGCTATCTCTTCTCCAATGGACTGAAACTTTTGGGGAGCGGTAGAGTAGCTGGCGAATTCGGTACCTACTCGCCAGGGGATGATGAACAGTAGGTGCCATATTTTGAGCTGGCTCAGCGTGCTGATCTAGCGACGCTCATTGGCAATTGCATAGGTTTCTTGCTCATTGCCAGGATTTGCCCCTGTGCCAGTCTTTGCAAACGACAAGTCCATTGCCTGGTTAAGACAAAAATCAGCCCTGCCCATGACAAAAATTGAAGCAATATCCTAGATGCTTCAACCCTCCTTCGCGCCTTCTGTGTGCTCTTGACCGTGGTGCGCATTCAAATGCAAGATGCGCTTCACGCTATCCATACTCTTCTCAAGATGTGGATGTCTTTCCATGAAGCCTCCATGGTGCCTATTTACGGCAGCTCCCGTAATGCCACGCTTCTTTCCAGCCAGAGGATCCAATAATCCGGCCCTAGGAGGCCATTCATCGGTGTCCTTCCAGCCTTGCACCAAGGCCTTTGTCATGTCGGCGAGGTTGATTGGGACCGAAGGTGTGCGTGACGAGACCACAATTTTCTGGAAAATGTCAGGATAGGCCTTGGGGGTGATAGAGGCGCGAATCGCATTTGTGGCGAGCAGACGCGGGGCTATGGGAACTAGGTCGAAGGTCTCGGGGTGTGCACCGCCAGGAGACTGCGACTCGGAGCCACTGGGCGTAAGGGGATGTTCTTCGGATGAATCTCCTGCGACAGAAGGAGGCTTGTTTGTATGTCTATGCCGTTGTGTGCCGTACTTCCTCACGCTCGCTGCGCCGGTCCATAGGTCTCGCCGCTCCACCCAGATGCGCAGGCCTTCGTTCTCTAGCATTTCTCTCTCAAGCCGCTCTCGGCGCCGCCTCTTGCGTGCCTCACGAGTCTGCGCCACGGCATCGCCAATGCTGTCTGGGTTGTCAAACTTGTACGGGCCGGCGCCTTGTTCCTCTTCGTTGCTCGAGTCACCCGACTCAGACTCGCCGTAGTAGCGTTCACAGAAACCCTGAGCGTCGCGCACCTCTTCGTCCGAGGCTGACCACGCGCGCGGCAGGTTAGGATACTCCCAGTCGTTGCGAAGACGATCGTCGAGAAATCGCCTGGCTTGTCGCGAGGCGCTGAGATTGTTCTCCATTGCCGAGACAGGCAGCCCACGACGAGGAGCGGGCAGAGAGTGACAGCGAACGCAGGGAAGACAGTGGGTATCACAGAATGCTGGCAACGTCTATTTGGGAGCTTGAGATCAGTGTCTTTCGTGCTGGGGGTCAAGTCTTATTCAATTTAAGCTTGCTCATGACGTCGGCCCGGATGCAGGGTACGCGCGGGGCTAGCTGTCAAACAGGCAAAACCAAGTTCACTTCATAAGTTTAGTCAGCCTTGCGCAGCGACATTTTCTGATTAATGTGGATTACAGTTGATGAGGCTCGCTTGCATGTCTTCAACGTAGTTTACAATATTGCTGTCCTCTCATTTCTTCTTGGCAGGCGCCTTGCCCTTGCCCTTGGTCTTGGTCTTAGGTTTGCTCCCGTCATCATCTTCATCTTCGCTTGTTTCGTCTTTGGCCTTCTTCTTGCCGCGCTTCTGCGCTGGTCCCGTTTTCTTGGTCAACGCCTTTTTCTTCGGCTGCTTGACGTACTTGTCCTTTGATATATCGACTTCCTCGTCGTCTTCCTTGACCTCCTCAATTACCTCGCCCTCGTCAGACTCTTCAATTGCTTCTTCGAGATCTGGCTTCTCTTTAGCCTGCTTTTTGGGCGCGGCAACCGAAGATGCTTTCATGAACGGGAGCGGATGAGATTGTTGGTTGTACCTGTAGCATTGTGAGAATTTGTCAGGCAACTGTGGCAAGAGGTACTTACTGGCGTGTGAAGGTGGCTTTTGCCTGTGACTCAATTTTCACCTTGTCTTGATCCATAGGACCAACTCCTAGCTCCATGATGGCATCGAAGTCGTCCTTGGTCAAGAAATAGCTATCCATAAGGTCAATGATCTGTGGTACAGCCTCCTTGCCGTCCTTCTGTAGCTTCTGCACCAGTTCTGTCCAGAGAACGGGAATGTACTGTTGCCGAACCTCATGCCTATCACCTGAAGATCGCAAGCGCATGTGAGCTTGGATTTCCTTGACTAGTCGACTCAACTTGTTGGCGCTGCTATTCTTGCCCAGCCATGATGTAAAGCGAGTTTGGTTTCCAGCTGTGCTACCAGATACAAAGCTCGCGGGCCTGACGAAACTGAAAACTGCGTGAGTTGGCATTAAGCTCCACTGTTGTTGAGAGCCATGTATCATTCGGTCGACAAGGTCACCATCGCTAATGCTATCAGCTGCTAGGGAAGCGAGTTCGAGCGTCTTCAAGTTTCTCTCTTTGCCCGAGTAGTTCAGGGCCTGAATAGGATTGGTGCCAAGGTAATTCTCCTGCAACATCAAGGGACTAAACTCATGATCGTTAAAGTAGAGTTCGATCTTCTCGTTGAGAGTAGCCTTGCTACTTGCTGCAAACATACCACCACCAAGAATCTTCTGGGTGATGTCCCATGGCTTGAGAATAACATGCTTCTCCCAGTTCTTAGACATCTTTTTGCCCGAATCATAATCCATGGCTTCTTGATCCAATTTTGCAGTGGAGATCATGTTGACGACTTGACGAATGTCAGCATGGCTGCCCTCAATGAGTGCGTTGACAACGGGCGCTGGCATCTTCAATCCTTCTCGGAAAGCGATGGTCATGATACGAGAGCGGACCTGGTCAACCGTCGGTCGCCGGAATGGTAGGTCGAACGTGACAAAATCGAATGGCTTCATCTTCGGTAACCGCCGATCATTGCAGATGAGTATCATAGGTATCTCTGACTTTTTGCACACGGCAGCAAGCGCGCCAACACCGCCTCTATCACCCGCGGACATGCCGTCCACTTCGTCCATGATAAGGACAAGTTTCTTTTTTGACTGCTCAACCTTCTTGCCGTCGCCAGCGAAGTATCCGTGGAGCGAATTCGTGCTAAGAACTCCGCGAAGACCTTCTTCAATGAGCTTCTTACTTCGAGTATCACTGGCGTTTCGCTCAACGATGTCATATCCCTCAAGCTTCGCGACTAGATGTGCCGCAGTGGTCTTGCCGATTCCCGGAGGGCCATGGAGCATCACGGCGCGAAAAACCCCACTGCCATCTGGGCCAGCAAGTTTGAAGCCAGTCTTAAGGTTCTTGGGAAATCGTTGTAACCATCGTTGTATCTTCTCAACGGTCGTCTTATTTCCACATATCTGATTCAGGGATGTCGGTGCGTACTTTGTAGTCCAAAGTCGAGAGTCTACGGCGGGTGCCGCATTTTGGGAAGCAGCTGGGATGGCAGATGCGGCGTTTGTGCTAGTAGCTGCAGACACTGCCTTCAACTCCTTCTGCCGGCGTCGTTCCTCGTTTTCGATCTCAGCGGCTTGCTCTTGGATTTTCTCTTCTTCCTTGCGCTGCTTCTCTTTATAGGCAGCCTGAGCCTTGCTGTCCCCCTTATTTCCAACCGCAGTGAGTTTCTCGATAAGTTGCGTTAGCCCGTCCTCATCAATGGTCTTGATATTCATATCCTTAATCTTTTGCAGCTTGCTAGGGCCGGCGTCTGTACCTAGTACGACGTAGCTGGTCTTTTTGCTTGGAGCACCAGTGACCTTTCCACCATGCCGTTTGACAAGCTCCTGACCTTCCGTGCGACCCCACCGTTGCAGAACACCAGTGAAGACAAAGGTAAGTCCAGCAAGACACGTGTCTGATCCAGAAGGCATATCACCAGAAGACCCTTGGAGCGGTGCTGGTTCGGCACGACCTGCAGTGGCTCTCCAGTCGAATTTTGCATCTGGGTCCTTAGGTGGAGGCGTGGGTGCACGCACTGTTGGGATGCTGTCGTAAATGGCTTGTATGTCGGCATCCTCTGTAGCGTCCTCTTTCTTCGCCCTCTTCTTCGCTGGTGATTTGGACGCATTAGACTTTGCTGCGCGTGCCTTTGTCGGCTTCACTTCCTCTTCCCCGTCATCTTCATCCACCTCAGGTGATTTTCGTTTTCGACCTGCAGTTGATGCCTTTTTCGGTTTCCGCTTGGGAGTTTGTTCCTCCCCGTCAGACTCAACAGAATCTTCTTCTTCGTCCACATCTTTCATGTCCACATCTTCATGCTCTTGGTCAGATCCAGCCCCATTGACATTCTTCTTATGTTGCTTCGCCGGTGCCTTTGGAGTTCCGCGGTGCGGCAGCTGCACCGGCAAGTCATCATCGCTCTCTGGAACGTCGACATAATCATCAGTGCGCTTTCCTTTGAAATTGGCTCCAAAGATATCCTCGGCATCTTCGAGGTCATCGTCTGGGAACTCGTCCTCATCGTCCTGTACAGCGTATGAGGTAATTGGCTTCTTGGCCCGGCCAGAGGCCCTGCCATTAGATGCAGGTGTAGCTGCCTTTGACGCCTTTCCGTTTGCCTTCGCTGGTGTTCCCTTTGGGGTCGCTCTCTGTGTATCGGCAATTTGCTTCTTTTGGGGCTCAGATCGCTTGGGCTTGTTTGAGCTTGCAAAGAAGGCGGAGGTGGTCGTCTCTTCGAGTTCGGGAGTGAGTTCGCGTTTCACTTTCTTCGGTAATGGCTTCTTAGGTGTAGTCATCTGCGGTCTAACAATGGTGAGCTTTGACGTCACTCTGCGTACTACAGACTTTCTTACTTTACTTCCTCCTCTTCATCGTCGTCAGAATCGTCGATGACGCGGCTTACTCGACTGGTTTTCTTCGGCGCTGATTTTTTCGTTGTAGGCTTCTGCTGGCGGTGATGAGTGGCAGTGTTTCTAAATGTGAAGCCATTGCCAACGGCAGAAGTTCTGAACCGCGGCATATTGCATTTAAAGGGGGGATAAGGGAAATAGATAGACGTAAAGTCGAAGAGCGGGACCATTGAATAATGTACAGCTCTGTCTTTGCCTAGAATGTACACGTACCTCATCCTTTTTCTGCTCGGTCTGGCTGGCCTGGCTTGACTTGGGCCCACCGCCAAAGAAGCTGCGAATGTCGGCGGGCATTCTGTCTGTATAGGTACGCGCTGTTCTGTAGTGACAAGCAATGCGCTTACGGAAGAACCTGCACCAACTGTGGGAGGGTGGTTGACTATTCTTGTACGTTGGGGCGGATGGCGGGCTTGAGTTGAATGCACGACGCGGTCGCGAAAGCCCCCGACGCGCTACCCGTGACCAACGGTCTTTCTTGGCTCATATCCACGCACAACATTTCAGGCTAGCTTTATGGTAGTCTAAAGTTATTTAGGCCCTCATATATTGCAATCAGGCAACTATCCCACTATTTAGAGATACCCAGGTCATTAGGAGTGATATCGCAGGCAGCGATCACGAACTAAAGCCACACCTAGTAACGCCTTCCTGTCCCGCACAAGCCACAGAAGCCACGCCTTGGCAGTCCTCCAGAACTTCAAAGTTCGGTCGTGGTAAGCGCATGCTCGACACGACGACAACAGGATGCCGCCGCCGAGGATACCGCAGAGCCTGTTGGCTCAATTTGGCAGCATGAGCCTCTCTACTTCGCGGTCGAGATGTACGCCTCCTGCATAATTATCTGAAGAGACAATTGCTAAGTGAACACAGTTGCCCAGCAGCCATGCATCCCCCAATGCCGATTCCTCACTCCTACTTATCAGCCTTCCGTCCGCTTCTTCTCCTCCACGCCTAATCGTTTCAATTGGCTCGCCCCGAAGGCCGGAGAGTCCCGCAAGTCCCGCAAGGGTCGTTGTCGTGTACCCACTGGAGGTAGCATGCGCGGCACCACTGTCGTCTGGGGCGACTATGGCCTGCGCATGCGTGACCATGACCGCCGTATCAGTGCACATCAACTCCGAATTGCTGAAGAAACAATCAAGAAGCGACTTCGTGGCATGAAGTTCCGCATGTACATGCGCATCGCGGCGAACATTGGTGTCTACACCAGTGGTAACGACGTGCGTATGGGTAAAGGAAAGGGTAGTTTTGACCGCTGGACTGCAAGGGTGGCAGTGAGCAAGATCATCTTCGAGATCAAGGGCGATTTGCACGAGCAGGTTGTCAGGGATGCTTTCAGGCTTGCCGGAAACAAACTGCCTGGCCTGTACGAGTTCGTGAAGAAGGGCGACGCACCTGTTATGGGGCTGACGAAGCTAAATGGAATCACCGAAGAGGAGCTCAAGAGACCCAGAAAGAAGCTACCGCTCGAGGAATTGGCGGCGCGGCTGCCTTCGGCATCGCAAGCACCGACAGCAACGGCATAGATTGTGTCATATACCCCCGTGTACACCAATGTAATATTTCAAATATACGCACTGAATACACTTGGAGTGATGTCGGCAGGACACAGATGCCCTTTTAGCGTAATTTGGGTAATTATCTTTGGTATTGATTCAGGCACAAATTTACAAGACAGTGTGGCCCCTCTTCAAGCTTTATACAGCGTGTCCAGGAAGCCCTTCGCCAAGTCCACAACAACACTCTTGTTCGGCAAGCTGCCAGCAACGCCATACAACGCCGCCGCGTCTCCCTTAACAGCTCCCTTGGCTCCCTTCCCTTCCGCAATCCTCCGTCGTTCCTTCTCCCTAACCTCCTCCGTGACCTCCACCAAGTCACTGATAAGCTTGTCTACAACTGCAACAATTGGTAACGTGACAGCCACATGGATAGCTGGTGGATTCTGCAATGCATTCAAATGCCAGCCTTTCTCTGACATACCGTCTGCAATGTCGTAGATATCCAGCGTGTTGGAAAGAAAGGCGACGACAGAAACCAAGGGACGTCCAATAATCTTGAGGTCGGAAGCCAATTCAGGTTTCTCGCGGATAGCAGATTCAATCTTCTTCATCCCGCCGACAATTTTGTGGCATGCATCAATGTATCCAGTCTCGCCCTGCTTTACTAAACTGGCCCAGCATCCTGCAATCAAAGCGCCAGGCCGGGAGCCTGCAATTGACGGCGATGCGTAGACGCCACCAGACCAATCCGGCGAAATGAAGTACTGGTACTTTCGGTACTCGTCAGAGCGGTAGAGCACTGTAGAGTTTCCCTTGGGTGCGAAGCCATATTTGTGAGTGTCGCAGGAGATGCTTGTCACACCCTTGAGCCGGAAGTCAAATGGTTCCGAATCAAACCCGGCCTTGGAAAGAAGGGGAATGATGAAGGAGCCGAGACAGCAATCTACATGTAGCGGTAACTTCTTTTTATGTGCCAGTTTGCTAAGCCCGGAGATGTCATCAATGATGCCGTGGGGAAAGTTGGGCGCTGAACCCACTAGCAGGATGGTGTTTGGATTAATTAGACGGGAGACAGAGGACAGATGAACCTTGTAACTGGGTGCATTGCACGCGACAAGATGGATCTTGATCTTGAAGTACTCCCCGGCTTTGCGGAATGCCGTGTGCGCTGTTTCAGGGAGGATCATCTCAGGTTCCGTGACGCCACGCTCCTTGAAGGCTTTGTTTCGCGCCGAAAGACAAGCCATGAGGATAGACTCCGTGCCGCCAGAAGTTGTAACGCCAACTGCGCCTTCAGGAGCGCTGAAGAGGGAAAGGACCTGCAAACTTTTAGTATACCGTTAGTCTACAGTGGTAGGGAATTGTTGCATACCATTGCCACTACTTCAGCTTCCATCTTTCTCACACCAGGGAACACGTCGGGATGAATTGGATTGGCAACAGTGAATTTACCAAACGCTTCCGTCTGCAGCCGTATCAACTCATCCCCGCCATGGTAGACCGCCCCACTCACTCTTCCATCTTCCCACCTTGTATGCTCCATGGCCGCCAGTTCACCCAACTTCGTACGGACTTGCTCCTCGCTCCATCCCTCAGTTGGTAAGCTGGTGATGCGCTCAATGCCGGGTCCACTGGGCACAAGTTTGCGCTCAAGCTTGAGTATCGACTCGGAAACCTGTGTTTGGACTTTGGTGCGCACTCCTGGGAGTTGCAAGAAGACGCCGTAGAGGTAGCGCCGGATGCTGATATAGAGGTCGCTGAGCGAGCCGAAGATGCCGCGGCCTTTGAGCTGATAGAAAGTAATGCGGGTCCATCGGAGGAGGAACAAAAAGAACACGATGTTGCGCAAGCTAATTCCCAAGACATGTTAATTGATACAAACACTAATGTGAAGAGCGAACAGCACATACACGTCGACGTTCAGGGCCACGAACTGGCCCTTGGCGGTACTCTTGCGCGCGTTAAATGTATCGCGCAAACTCACAGGCAGGCGCGACGAGCCGGGCATCTTGACTTTCACTTTACGACGAACTCAGGTCGATGCACATTGACACGATAGAGATACGAAGCACGGCTGCGACAGGTGGGCGTATGAAGTGATATCTGCAGGCTACGTCAAGCCGCGGCTCTCCATCACATGAAAGCGGCAAGGGCATCGTTTCTGCATAGCGTTTGTGCCAGCCAACGGTTTTGTTGCTTGTTCCGGTTAGCCGACATGGTGGCACAACTACTTTTGGGGGACTTTGCGAATGTATATGAGCTACCTTTCCAGACTTGTCCACCGTTAATTATTGCGCTCAACTGGGAGTACTCAACGCGCTTGCCATATCATGCAACACTCCATATCTTATCCAATACTTCAAGGTCGCCGGCTAATCTCCAAGTGCCGTCAAGTGTGTGTTCTCGCGGCAAGGGTCAAAGTGATTGCGCCTTGCTCTGTTGCGCTTCCCCAGGGCTCCTGGCCTACTCACGTGCTTGCTCCTGCTGTACGTTCATCGTTTAGTATCAAGCTGGAACTCTGTTTCTACTACTTCATAGTCATTCGCTCTGATTCTGGCGAGAGAACTGCAAAGAACACAAACGTCTGCTCTGAGAATTGCGCCTCGCCACAAGAATCAACGTAGCTGCCAGGTGCAAAATCCAACCGAGCCAAAACCAAACATGGGTATCATAGCTTCTATACCTGCGCATGCCATCGTTCATGTGCTCCCAAGGCGAATGAAGGCATCATAGCATCACACTCGTCGCACCGATAAACGTTAGCGTCTGTCATATCCTCGTCTTCGGACTCCCAGCGGTCAACAAGGACAAGATCTATCTCCTGAGAGGGCGTGGGAGCATCTTCAGACCCAGCACTTCTGTCTGTTAGTTGTGATACTGTCTTCTGTCGAGGCAGTTCGTCCATGACGTCTGTTGCTTCAACTGAAGCTGGGTCTTCTTCAACTCTCCATGGCTTGAGAACTCTATCTTGGAGCTTGAACATCTTACTGATATCTCGCCCAACGCCGCCTTTTTCACTCGCTGCATCGGCCATGTTGGTAGCCGCGATATTGACGAGGCTCAAGTTCCACCCGCTCTTCTCTGGATGCAGCCTACGAAAGAGTGGTAACAAGGACTCATTCACTAATCTTTCGACCACCTCATCCCTGCTTTCTTTCAGATTGAAGGCAAAGGTCGGCATTGGCGCAGACCTAGAAATACGAGCAAACGAGCGATTTCGACTCCCATCAGGATTCTGAGGCGGGCGCGGCCGGGTTGAGAGCCGAATTGTCTTGGGATGAGCAAGCCAGCGCTTCGAAGTCGTCACAGCCTCGTCAGGTGTGTCGCTCAATAGCTGCTCATCATCGTCCCGATCTTCCAACAAGTCTGCATATAGCCTCTTCATCAAACTTTTCGCCAGCATGCGTAGCTCTGTGGTCACCTGATCCAAGGTGTCCAAACGGATATAGCTGTCCTCGATGCTAATTTGTCTAGGTACTTCTCGAGCTTTGGCCACCGGTGTATCGTCACACCCATTCAACAGACCCCATACTTTGGCGCCGATACCTGACGGCGAACCTGGCCCGCCCAGCACATTTTCTAATGTCTCTGGTCCCATTCCAGGGTATTTTTTCACATCAGACACACGTATGATCTCCATAGTGCCACCGTATATTAGTCCAGTATCGAAATTTGCCGGTCGCTGAAGCACGTGAGCACGAAGCTTTTGTGCGATTTTGAATCCAATTCCGGGAATATTGCCGACTTCGTGATCATCTACGAAGGATGCCACATTGTCTTGCTCGTCGTCATCTTCCCGCGGGTCATAGGGGGGTAACAGTGTTGTCTGGCCGTTGGGCTTCTGTAAATTGCCTACAAGCTTGGAGAGAAGCTTGTTGGTAGAGATACCAACGGTAGCCGTATAACCCTTCTCTGATTGGAGCTTTCCCCGTAGGTGCTGGGCTAGATGGCTTGCTAGGAGCAGACGGAGGTGCAGCATGTCCAATGATGAGGGGTCTGCTGCGGATTAGCGTTGTGAACCGACGCTTTGGAGCAAGTTTAACAGTGCGGTGGGCATAGGGACGCGCAAGACTAACACAGAGGCATGACGGGGTCCTGTGAAAGTACTGGAAGCATCGCAAGCGCCATGACTCAACGTTCCTTAAGCCCCACCAGCAAACTTGTTACTGGCGAGGTGCCTCCATGGAAAGGCTGTCAGCCTTGTGCCTAGCGAATGCATTCCAGTACCAAGCGGAACATATCTCTGCTAAGCCACCTCATTGACGTCAAAGGCAAAACCTTACCTGGGGTTTCATTTAGAGCTTTGGGATAGGCATGACCCATCAAAACCGTTGCATCAAACGGGAAACCGAGTGCTGGATCATCTTTGGAGAGGCAAAAGAAGGAGTTTCTAAGATCATTGGAGTTCAGGATGCCAACATTGAAGTCGACAATATCCGACACATCCATGAATACCTAGACCGCAACTTAACGATTGTACATGGGAAAAGGCCGTGCGACGGCAGCAACACAATGGAGCAAATATCAAGAAAGGTAATACTTGAGACGGAAGAGTGAAGGAGGCGGTGTTGAAACAGGGCGGAGCTGACGATGTGTGGAGACGAACCTCATCGAAGCCGAGGCGCTCACAACGCGAGTTCCAAGAGAAGGATCGTAGAAAGGCGTATAGCTCTTTCGAGACATCTCTAAAACGCGTGAGATCCTCACCTAGGACGATGACTACGTCCGGGCAGACTTTCTTTGCTTCACTAATGAGCTGCAGTTTGTGTAGGCCCTGGGCAAAGTCAGCGGGCTGACAGATGGTCAAAAATACGGATTATGCAATGATGCGCCAGTAAGACGCTCCGTTCAATGACAGGGCATGGACGAGGACCACAGGGAAGGCATACTCGGCGACGGGCCTCGTAGTTGCATGTGACCACGATCTGTTTCTGTTGCACAGCCAACGGCCGTGACTTGAGCGATGGAGTCTCATGCTCGAACACGCTGGCGTAAAAGCAGTCCTACACAGGAGAGAGACAGTGTGAGCTTCACTCGATTTGGTACATTCTCCATAACTTGTTCTCCGGGGTGTGTACGCACATAGTCCTAGCTCAGGCGAGACGACACGTTAGCAATGAGGAGTGCGAACGAGGGTCGCAAGATTACGACGATAGTGAAGCCGCATTGGGCCACCAGGCGTAAGGCTGTGTACCATGGGTACGGGCTGCCTGGTATGCTTACAAAGTGTATTACGGTGGATTCGAGCTGTCGTTTGAGCGTCTTCTTTCTCGTTGCGCCCATGCCGCCGAAGCGCCAGAAGAAGCGCAGACGGGTTTCGGCGGCTCGTAGTCTGGGATACAACGGACAAACGACGCACAGTTTTGGCTTGAGAAACAAATGCGACTTTGTTGGACCAGGGTTGAGACGCCCATACATGCGCCAAGGCCCTTCAGCGTCCGTGCTGGCAACGGAACACGCAGCAATGAAGGCCCCCCTGTCATCTTCGACAGGCGTTTGCCACTTATGGTTATTTTGGGAGGTTTCGCAAGCGCCTCTACCCAAAATAACGAGCGAGATCCACCTCCATACGTTGGGATGCACAGTAACCCAGAAGGCCCGCCGGCGTGGCTGCCGCTTTGCTATACATACCTGTCTCGCGCGCTGCCTCGTCACACCTACGTTTGAATCGGGTTTGCCTCTCTGCTTAATCCTTGCAGGCCATCAGCAGCCTTCCATTTGAATACGAGACCTGGCAGTGTACCCACCTAGAGCGCTTCCGGCTCCCCTCTTATCATCTGCCTGCCCCTCGCGACACACACCAACGAGCCTCGCGATGATTTCCGTGTCACACCCCTCAATACCGCCATCACCTGCTCCCTCGCCCATCATGACCACCTCGCTGCCTATAATACCACCGCGCGGACAAGCTCCGCAGCGACCCAGACTATCTATCAACACCCAGCAACCACGCATCCTCGGAAAAGCCGCCAGTTTGCGACTGGAAACTCTTTCTGCCGTGTCCCCCACTGTTCGTAACACGTTTTCGAATGCCTATGAGCAACCCTCTACGGCACCCTCCCTGGAACGCCCCAGCAAACCACGCCTCTCAATAGACAGCAACTTCCCAGTTGCGACGAGCACCTCTACACCAACTTCGGCATCCACCCTCTCATCAACCCTTACATCTGCGTCCAACGAGTCCGCAACCATCTCAATACCCTACAAACAACCTCACCACTTGGCCTCGATTCTCGCAAATAGCCCCACGAGATCAATAATACCGCGCAAGATGACTGCCGCCCGGCCTCTGTTCCCCGCTGAGAAGCGCGTGTCGTTCCGGACTCCTCTTGAAGAAGAGATCAAGACCGTCAAGTATACTCTGGCGCACTCAGACCTTGAATCGTCCCGGTCCACACTCTCCTCAACCGCATCGGCAGAATCGGCCCAAGCGAAAGACTCTGATGTCTCGGCTGTGCATCATTCTCTGAGCCTTAAAACAGTTTCTAGCACCACATCCAAGGCCGCTTCTTCGTCTCTTTCATCACCGTCGGCCGCTTCTAGCTCTGTCACTCATACACTGGAGACCTCACCTCGACTAAACGCTCCGCGGGTCGGAGAGAAGCGAGACTCGTCGTCTTCTGAAGATGACAGCGACTGTCCTGAAACCCCTGTCGCTGGACGGCGAAAACGCAGAAGAGACTGGCGGTGGACCCTAGGGCCGGTGCCAAGGTCGAGCAAATCAGCATCGTCAACCAGCGATGCGACAACTAGCGAGGACAGTAATTAATATCTGGCTTGACCCATATCAACATCCAAGGCGTTAGTACGGGCGGCATAAAGGGCACAGCATTAGAGGTCATGCTTTGGGCTTGGCGTTTTTCATTAGCATTTTTTGGGTGTTGTCTGTTTCTATGATACCACTTGCATCATCGTCTACGGATGCATATTATCGCATCGCATTGCTACTACAATTTCGTGTACATTGGACAGAACATCCTGCCTACAGATAGTATTCGCTAGGTGCACGCACCGCTCTCCTCCTAATTGGAGAGGGGAGCGAAAGCGAAATCCGATATACGAGCAGCCCGAGATGAGAAAGCACGCTGTGGCTTTCGTATCTGTACGCACGCTCCACGCACCCTAATCAAGAACTTCATATTCTCCGAGACTTTGCACTTGAAATATTGATTGTTTTTGTGATATTGGACCTAATCATCGATTACGCAACCGCGCGCCGGATACCATGTCCGATGCGTTCCGAAATCCATTTCTGGCAGCCATGTGTAGGATTAACGTGTGGATAGGTTTGTCGCGTGGTAGATGACCCGAGCGCTATTCTTGTACTTGAAAGTTTACACGAGCACTTTTTTACTAACAGTGGGGAGTCTCGAACATCAAATAAACGAATACTTTCGCTTCGTAAAAAAGGCCGAAAGCGCCGTCTGCAAACTTGCCACCTGCGCTAGCTTGCCTCGAAGGAGCGTGTGGGCTTGCGTCATGATTCTACCTTGGCCATGTTGGGGCCAGCTGGGGCTGAATCGAGTATGCGAGTACGGAGTCACTAATTCGAGAAGAAATATTGTTAACGAATGTCTGGTTTACAGAAAGCAAAAACTCTCTGTTTACTGATGTCGAACTGAGTCAGAAAGCGCATGATGTTGGAAGGTCTCAGCTTGAGGGGTTTTAGAAACAGATGACGCATGTTTTTGTTTGGTGGAGGCACCGGTACTCGAATCAGATCAAGTGATCCTCACTTCTCCATACATCTGTCACGTTCACCTCTGCGTTTCAGCTTCAATTGTTTATGTTACTGTTTCAGAATTCGAATCGAATCATAGGTGCAACTGTTTGGTGTCGAGTATACTCCACCCCTCCGTTTGGCCTCGGCCTCGGCTGCATAAAGATGAAGTTTCGACAGTTGCGGATCTGCCTCCTTACAGTGCCATCCCTTTGAGATGAACTGGACTTCTAGAACCACGCATGATTGCCTGCTGAACCTCGAAAACGCCATAAGTGATTTGAGCCTCAAGAGTATGACAGAATTGCTTGGCAATTCGCGGTCTGGATCTTGGACCCCCAAAAATAGATTTCTCTCAATACTGGTACTCGGGGCCTCGGACGGCGTTGGAACTACTTTTCGGGAAACAAACTCTACTTGTCAGACGGCTTGTTATGGCGGTGGAGGCAATAGAACGGGTGGAAAACGTGGTGGAGAGGCTTGCGTGTTGCATGAAAATCACTAACGGGCCTTGCCGAGTTTGACAGGTTCGCGTTCGGGTGAGGGGGAAGGCAAAGGCCAGTCATTTGGCAGAATGTAATTAGCTCAGCCAATCTTGCATCCACATTCGCCACTCGTTTTCTATGACCACTAGACTTCGTTTTCGTCAATAAGCCATACAATGCATTTAATAAAAGTGCTTCTTAGTCTCATCGGACCCTCAGCTGTGTATTTGGTTTCAGAGATGATAGTGCCTAGCATGGTATAGTTTCCAGTCACGTTTGACACAAGTGTCTCGCCTGCGCGGACTGTCGTAGTACATTTGCAAAACTCTTTCTTTGCATCTCATCCTGCCGTCCCCGGAAGAGTAGGGAAAGGGAGTGGGGATAGTATGAAAAATTTCGACACACTATCCACCTCGAAGATGCCCGGAGGTTTCTGCTGCCACTTGTCACTGAGAATACCCAACAAATTTGGGGCCTGCGCGTAGCGTGGTGTACACGAAGCGCCGCAAATTGCTTTTGTGTCAGCAACGATTGTGAGAAAGTGAAGAAGTTGGCGTCAGCTTTCTTGTTCGTGCGAAGAGAACCTTGACCTGTATCGTGCTCGGAAATGACATTATCGAAGTTTAGTATTACGCGCGTCGTGTGTAGTGCATCTGCTTTACCGGTTTGTATGTCTAATACATGGTTTCTTACTCGCACGCCGGGATCAACCTTCAACTCAAGTTGTGAAAGTGTAATTGGGATAGACGGTAGAACTCAACAAAGGGTCCACCTCGTCAAAGCCCCGCGGTGATTGTCAGCGTGCTGCATATTGCCCCTGCCACTGCCGACAAAGTTGCCAAAAGGGGTCTCAAATATGGACCACGCCTAGATGCCAATCCCCAATTCTTTGGAAGTTGCAGACAGTTGATGATTATAGAATCCCCTGTAGCAGCTTTCCTTCGAGAGCCTCCAGGTAAGACATGCAAGGAGGTTGTGCTTGCCTAACTGAATCGTCACTGGGTTGCTATCACGGCTCAGAGATATCAAAGTGTGAATCTGTGTTGCTCATTCCAGGAGGTGTGGGCGAACAAATCCAGAAGAGGCGTGTATGCATAGAGACGGTCATACTTGTGAACAGGGGACGGTGGGTGTAAATGATGATATTGCAAACGGGGGTTGCAATTATCGACCCTGTTCTAGTGTCACAACATGCTACAATAGCACAAGCAGCTGAATACTTCCATGTGGCATAATCGTCCTAATCTGATTGATTTCCTGTGCCCACTTGGGCTGAGCGGACTGGAGAGATTATCATTGCGAGCATTACTGACATTACCATTTGGATGTAATCATGAGAGATAAGGAAGAGAGGGTGGATCTGTATTCATGGCAATATAGATTTGGAATCAATGTGTTGTGTGTACCATCACAACAGTCTATCGAATTGTTCATCATTAGCGGCCGTTGCTCGTGCCTTGACCGGATATTCAGTTCCCTTCGTTCAACGCCTTCGCATCATCCACAGCAACCCTCGCGATCCTCTTCAGATAGGACTTGAGATCTGCCTCGCGGAACTTCTCCCACCGATCCAAACCTTCAGTCGCATCAATCGACAAGGTCTCGTAGCCCTGCTTGATAACATTGCTGACCTCGCGAGGGCTGAGATTCTTGCTTTTCACTTTTCCCTTTTCGTTGCCTTCAAGCAGCGAATGATAGTGCGAAGAAACATTGATAAGGGTCTGCATTGAGCTAGCTTGGCTGGAGAGATTGAACGCGTCGCGAAACTTGATGAGAATGTCGCCGGTTTCCACAAGCTTGTAGAATAGGTCGTCGTACGAAGCTGGGTCGGGAAGGAAGTTCTCCCCACTAGAAAGAGCATACGCTAGCAGATTGACAAGCATATTGATCATCTCAGTTGATCTGTAGTTTGACTTTATATCGCTTTCATAGGTCAGGAGGAAGCGCACAAAGGCCAGAAGCGCTCTCCATAGCTCTGACCAGTGGAACACAATACGAACTTTGGCACGGCTAAGATATGATAGGATCCGTAGCAAGACACCAAAGAACAGGCTATATCAGGTTTAGTTGGTTGATTCAAGACAAGTCATGATGCTCACTCACAGGTACAGGTCAACATCCAGCCGTCTTCGTAGATTGTGGTTAATGCCATCGACCATCAGATCCAGAATGACCGCAGCAGGAACTCGATCGCCCTTCACTATAGGTAAGTACGGCTGTCTCTGGCGGCACAAGCGCACTGAAAGTTTTGTTTCGTCACTGCATAATCGCTTGACGAGCAATTGGTCTTCGACGAGGATTTGAAGCACGAAGAGACTAAGATATGTGTACAGTGCCGCTCTCGTGGATCGGTGTGCATGTTGAAGCAAATACGAGATCAAGGACAGGTATGCGTTCAAGGGCGAGGGGTCACCGCTCTTCTCTGATTGCAGTGTGACCAAGTTGAAGCAAAAGACTTTGTTGGCGTTCGCAAAATCGTATGTCGAGAGCATTACGCCAATCTCTGGTCCTGGTCTTGCAAAATTGTGAGCCAAGAGAAGCAAAGTAGGGATCGGGTGGGTACGCACAAGGTTGCGAACAATGACTTTGCCTCCTCAGGGGCTGGGCTGGGTGTTGAAGGTCGGGAGCTTGGAGCGAGCGCACTTAGACCTATGTAGCTCAGTGTTGAACCCAGCGTCCACCCTTCAGGCATGTCATCTTGAACTGCTATGTATGCGTCCCGTAGCTTCACACAATTGTCTCCGAAGCACCGTATCAGGTCCTGTATTATCGCATCGTTCACAAAATCGTCGAGCCGCAATCTATATGGGTTTTGGAACTCGAATTTGTTGTAATTTGCAAGAAGACCGAGGAGGTAGAAGGCAGGTAGCACTTCAGCACTGTCTTCACAATCCTGGACATACTAAAGCCATGAGTACTTTGGCCACAGATGTAGTAGTATGAACATACCTTCATCAGCGAAGGAAATAGATCACGATGCGTGAAGTAAGAGGGTAGTGCTGTGTGGAACCCGGCAGCGGTTATGGAGAGGGTGGTTCGAACAGCCTTGAGGCGCAAGGGTACTGGACCTGGTCAGCTCAGTCTTGTAGCCAGCTACTGCTACACATACTGCTTCGTCCATTGCGTATAACGGTATCTAGTGTGGCTATAAAATCGGTCATGACGGCGTCTGCATCGTGTAGGCCCGCGAGGACGGAGATGATGTCGGAACTGGGATTCGTGTATTTTTTGGTAAGAGCGGCGTCTAAGAAGACTGTCAAGGTCTACGCGGTAAGCTGGCGAAGCTTGTCATGTATCCGTCGCATCGTACCTCGAGCGCGATCTCGTCTGAGGGGGACCTGGCCTGCTTGACACGCAATATGGCGCGGCGGAAGAGCTGCTGCGAATGCGCCTGCTGGTGGAGCATCTCATCCGGTGCTATGGAGCCCAGGATGCGTTTGAGGCCGTTTGAGTCCGGCCTATGGAGGAAGAACTCCTGCCAGAAGCCCTCGGACAGTTCCAAGTCATCGTCGTCTTCCTGGGCAGGGTGTTAGCAAACGCATGGTGCTGGTCTTTGACGTAGACGCACCTTGAATAATGTCTCGTAGAGGCGGATGATTTTGGGTTGGAAGATCTCCGGCCTCGAGTCTTGCGTCAGCGGCGATGGCTCCATGGTGGGCGTGAGTCTTGAATCTGTTCAGCGCAAACCAAAGCATCGCGTTTGACGTGTCGTGAAACCTCGAGAGGCTAATGACGCGGACCGCGGGCGATCAATCGCCGATAAGAAGAACCCCCACACTTTCGCACGTGCGTGCTTTGGGACGGGAAGCCATGCAAATATTCATGTAATGTCAAGTACCAAAAGTCACTACTCAAAATTGTGAGATAAAGTGCGCTGTGGCGGCGGGAAACATAGGCTGGCACAAAGAGTTGGAAAGCAGCCATGGCGACTACCCATCAAACGACAAATACCGACATGCCTCCACCCCTCGTTGTCGGTATATCTGGACCCTCCTCATCAGGCAAAACCACACTCTCTCGCCTTCTCCGAGACATCTTTCCTCCTTCAAAACTTTTCATCTTACACCTGGACGACTTCTACCTTACAGACGCTGAGATACCCGTTAAGAACGGCATCCAGGACTGGGACTGTATGGAGTCTCTTAATCTGCCTGAACTCCAGTCGGCTCTTCAGCATATTAAAGAACACGGAAAGAGCCCAGATTGGCTCGTCAGTAAAGAGGACCAAAATAGCGTGGGCGAGCATGGTGTATCAGAGGAGATCATCAAGAGACTGAGGGACGAGGTGACTGTGTGGCTGGAACGAAGGTCAGACTGGCGAGAGAGGAGGATATGCATTGTCGACGGATTTCTCTTATTTTCTGAAGACATGAAAGACATTCGGTCGCTCTTTGACGTCAGGCTCTTCCTGCGAACAAGCTACGAGACAGCGAAGAGGAGGCGCGAAGCGCGAAGCGGTTATGTGACATTGGAAGGCTTCTGGGAAGACCCGCCGGGATATGTAGATCAGATTGTTTGGCCGAATTATGTCCAGGACCACAAATTCCTGTTCAAGCATGGCGATGTCGAGGATGATTTAGACGACGAGGTATGCAGGGCAGTGGATATCTGCGTGATGCCTAGGGAGGCGGAGGAGAATATGGCCAAGTGCCTCACATGGGCGGCTGGTGTTTTGGAGAAAGTTGTCAATGATTCATAACAGCAGGAGATGCCTCATGGTGGTAATGTTGCAAATGGGGCATGAAGAGCACAACAATATCCAGAGCCTAGTATTGCTACGCTCATTATTTGAAACTTTGAATCCGACTGGACGCCAAAACGCAACACCCAGTCCAAAATGACCCTCTAATCGGATCGCAGATCGCCTGAGCGCCGCGGAGATGATGCTTTGAAAACCCTTTCCAACCCATGCCAAGAACCGGTGATACAAGTGTACTGAAGTGGAGTAGAGCGCACAAACAGAAGAAGGCCCCCACAGTCTTAGGTGCTAGATTTGACCTTATCAATGTAGGCCTGTCCAGGACTCTCATAAACAGAGGCAAAATAGGCATTGATTTGCGGTTCTTTCGAGAGCCAGGTAGTCATGCTGCTAAGCTCTTCGCGTAGGCGGTTAATAGCTTGATGATCCATGTTGGTTTGCGCAATAAGCTCAGGCATGGAAACTACACAATTAGTAAAAAGCGTATCGAAGATGTGGGTTCAGCTTACCGAGAAGGCGTAAAAGATGTTCGCCACCATAAATTTCAGCAAGCGCCTTACCAGCAAGCTCGTCGGTCGGTTGATCGATGCGGGTCTGGATATCGTAGAATTGTTCCCGTTCAAAGCGGTACAGGAGAAGACGGCCGAGAGCCTTGTTGAAATACTCCTTGAGACCAGCAACGACCTCTTCGACAATATCCGTCTCGGTACTGTTGCGGTGGCCCGACGAAGAAACAAAATCATAATACTCTTCCAGGATGAGACCTGCGGACTTGGCCGACGGGAGTTGTACTAGCTGTAAATTCTTGGTAATGTTTTCCCAGTCATCAACTAGGAGGCTCTTCAGCCGATCGGGCATGTAGATCCTCACGGCTAGCTTATTCTGGAAGACTTCTTCCTGTAGCGAGGTTAGCAAGTGGACGAAGAACAGACATGGTGAAAGCACTTACCTTTTCCAGGTCATGGTCCCGCATTCGCTTCTGCCCGCGAGGTGCAGCAGCAGAGACCGATGTTTGGCGCTCTTCACTGCCTCGAGTGGAGCCCTGCGCCTTCTTCTTGGAAGGCAAGGGCTGGGCCCTTGCGGCACGTTGAGCAGCAAGCATTTCATGTCTCAGGTTGTTGGCCAGTTCTCGATTCTCTGGAGACAGCTTGCGCAGGCGGTCTTCAGGAACCCAGTCATCCCAGCTATGGAGCGTCAGCGACAGGATACAGTCTGAGAAGTTACAACGGCAAGCGGTGGAGGGCTGCCTGGTGGAGAGTATACACCAGTCTTGAAGTGATTGGTTGGGAAAGGGGAGCGAGTGTCTGAGTACAGGCCAAGAACAAACATAACTGAAGTATTCGTAGCCTGGGGAAAAGCATGCGCAGAGAAGATAGAATGAATACGTACGTGTTCTTCCAGCCTTTGTAGTGGACTCTGTACTGGAAGCCGCTCTTTTTGTCGTCTTCCTCGGCCGACTTCACCTCCAGCACTTTGGCCTCGTAGAGCAGCTCATGATGAAAGCAGTAGACTTTCTCGTCCTTTCGATAAGATGGCTCCGGTGCAGCTGCAGGCGCCATGATTTTGATGCAAAGTGAAAGTTCAAATGTCGACGAGCTGGCAGCGAAGACGAACGAAGTGAGGATGCGCACGAGTCTGGTGCACTAGACCACGTAACGCGTATAGCTGCTTCAGAGGGCGCCAGAAGAAGATGTTCCACGCACCAAAAGCTTCCGTCTGGTCGCCAATTAATGAATTCAAGTTGATGATCCTGGTGAAAGACGGAGCAACGAAGTTTGTTCGAAGCTTGTGGCCGACGCATCTCACAGGAGTCTTTGCTGGGCACGGGCCCGCACGCGTCGCGCTCCGATCAGCCTGGATGTCTCGAGCACGCCGCCAACAACACTGACTTGCCTGCTGCCAACTGCTCCTCGGCCCTCATCGCCGTCCATGTCGACCGCCGCCAATATGTCGTCTCAAGAGACGCAGATGCTCGGCGACTTCCTCCTTGCGCCCGCAGCACTCCGCGACTTCATGACACTGAGCCAATTCACCGACATCTTCCCCAAAGGGCATCGTGCCAACCCGGCAGTCCGAGACGTGTATCGAGAACTGCAGAGGCTCCGCGAGAAAGACATGGACATCGTACGCCGCAGCATCACCGAAGAGGTCAAGCGCTCCAAGCAGTTGCGACGGGGATATGCAAAGGAGCGGCGACAGCTCGACGGTGCGACTGTTGCGGGATCAGATCCAATTGCGCTTCGGATCGAACAAGAGGTGCCTTGTTTGTGACTGCTGCCTATGACACGGCTAACAGGTTCATCAGCTGTCCGGCCAAGGGCGCAAACCGCACACACTCCAGACCGTTCATTCCAGTATTGACGAGGCTTGCCAAAGCCTCGAGGCCCATATTGAAGCGACAGAGGCAGCGAACAACAGCGCTTTGGAAGAGATTCAGGAGGTGCTTGGTGCACTCAGTGATCTACGACATGGCCGGTTTGCGCAATCAGCCAGTGGTGCAGACTTGGGCGACCAAGTCCTTGCCACCCTACAGCGGCTGGAGGCTGTCTGCGCGAATCCCGCAGGCTGAACCCTCTCGACTCGTTATTTACCGCAACCACTGCACAATGCTCATGTCGACCATGCCATTCAAATCAATGAACAGCCTCCGCGCCAATAGCCGACTGCTCGTATCAACGCTGACAGACGCAGCGTCCAAGAGCTGCGTCATCTAAGAATACTGATCGATGTATCATTGAATCGTCAAGAGTGTCCTCTGCTGCTCTCGGCATATGCTGACATGCGCAAAATCGCTCAAAACAACGAGAGACCAGGTTGCGAATCGAAACCGACCGTATACATGTGTCTCTACGTCGGTGCACACTCCATAGTAAACAGCCTACCTGTCGTGCCCGGGCGTTATAGTGTGTGCTTTGTACAGACCTAATCCTGTAAGACGCTAAGCACCATTCGCGCCAGTACGTCTATATAGATCAAAGTTATGCGATAATATGAGGGCGTTTCCACTGTTCTTATTCTTTTTGTGGCCGATCATTTGTCGTGCGTTTGCCTCCTTCCACAGCAGTTGCTTCATAGTCTTCAACGCTCCATTCCTTCGCTAACATGTCATGCGCCACGCTTTTGTTATCTCGATGCTAATTGCTGCTTAGATCTGCGAGAAATGACATACCCCTGCCATACCGTCCATCCGCCGCCCAGGTTGACCTGTCTCGGCGGGTACAGTCTAAGCGCTCCGTGATTGGCCACGTGCAGCATGGCAATTAATATACATGAACAACCTCAATATCGCGAGCATAATGACTAGTCACGGTTATTGAGATCTGTCTATAGGAATACCATCTACACGTGTCCAGATGGTTATGCTTCAGATTTATACAGCTTTGTCCTCAACGAACTTCTCACTTCGTTCGTCACCATTGATGCACAGCGAGCCAACATGTTTCTCCCAACTATCCTCGCGTCGCTCGTGTCGCTGACGACGCTGGTAGAGCCAGTCGTTGCCGATCTAAGGATCTCTGCAAACCACCATTCTTTTGGTGGTGTCAACTACCCTCTACTGCAGTTCTTTACGCCAAAGCATCGAGATGAAACTATTAAAGAAATCGTGAAGAGTGGAGCGAGAGTCATTCGACTTTTCAGTACGTCAAGGAATGTAAATCGAGGAATTTCGGTGCTAATTATCTCACAGTTCGCCCTGACAGCCAGCACCCTGATGTACACATGGTTTCCGGGTTAGGACGAATCATACGCTGACAGACTCCAGCCCGAATCTGAGCTTGGTGGATTCGATAAATCATTGCTCGACCAATTTGATGATACAATGGCTGCTATTCACCACCTTTCTAAAGGTATACTCAAACACTTCTGTTTTTGGTTGATTATTGACACCACTGCAGGCCAAATAAAAGTCATCATCGCTCCGCATGATGCTCATGCACTTCGCGGTACCAATGACATCCCGTGTGATGCGTATTGCGAGAAGCTCAATGGCGCTTTCCTAGACTTTTACAGCGGCGACGAATGTACGTTACACCAGTCAATGGAAAAGACTGAAATACTGACATGCTTTCAGACCGTGAACTCTACAAGACGCGCCTTGACGTCTTCTTCAAGCACTATCCATCTAGGAATTTCGATGGCCGCTCTTGGGGCGAGTTGTCCGAAATCATATTGGTTCGTCACATCACGTGGTCATCTGTTATTTACGTTGAAAACAAGCGTCTGACTTCATACAGGGCGTTGATCTTCAAAATGAGCCGTTCAGTGGGATTTGGCCTATCCCTGCTGGTGAATCGTGGCTTTGCGACATGGCCAATCACCTGAAGTTCAATGTTGGTCTCGACAATGCAAATATTGCAGTCATCAGTGGTGGCATCTCCGGCCCCCAAACAGTTGATGGAATCCAAAATTTCCCCGATAGTGCATTTGAGTGCACAGCTATTGATGTCATCGGTATCCATGGCTACTTCTCAAAAGAGGACGACGCTACGGCTGGAACCCCATGGGCGAACATGTTTGTTCCAGGTAATACGTTGACTGCGAGAGCAAAGGGCAAAGAAGGCAAAGGAAAGCTGCTGCTAGTGGAAGAGTGGGCTTATGTTAATAGCAAACATGGTCTGTTTTACAAGAAAGAGGCGATTTTTGATCAAGGAAACGCGCTGAACTTGAGGGGAATTCCTTGGGTACGTCTTTGCCCAAATCTTCATAACTGTTGCCCCAACGCTGACAATTCATAGCTCTACTCTCACCTGACTACCCTGGACGAAGGCAAGACAGCGGGCGTCAACCCTCTTCGACCAGAATACACGGCCTGGACGGCTCTTAAGGATGTCCTCAAACGCTCTTACACCACGCGGAGCAATTTCAATTGGAGCAAATACATCCCGCCTCCTGCCGGTCTAATCCAAAAACAGTCTGGAGAGGGCGAGTGGGAGCTCAAAAAGGCCGGCCTCAATAACATCACAGCAATACCACTGAACCCGTATGTTCTGGAACAGAGCGACTGCACATTTGGCTGTGAGGGCCATCTGTGTGACGCCGCAGATGGTTGTGCTCCGGACCTGATCTGCAAGAATAGCGTGTGCCAACAGAACGACGAGGGCCAGCCGGGCCAGATTGGAGACCGCTGTGACAGCAAGAAAATATGTCAGGCGCACCTACGCTGCTCCCGCGGCGAATGCCAGCCATGCTCCGTGAGGCCGTCCATCCAACCCGCGGAGCCGCGCAGGAAACGCACAATCCCCGGCGAAGCACCGCCCCATGATCCTCGCCGGAAACGCGTTGTTCCCAATGATCCCAATGGATCGTGCCACACAGATAGCTTACCCTCGCTCTTCACCCTCGCTGAGCAGAGCGACTCCAGCATCTCACACCCCATCTGCCTGGCGCCCAGGGGCCTCGGCAACCCCTGCGAATCAGCCACACACTGCGACGCAAACGCGTACTGCTCGTGGGGCCGCTGCACAGCATGCGCATCGTCGGACGCGTGTCTGGGCGCGAGGTGCCGCAGCAACAACAAGTGCAAGACGGGGTTCTGCAACAGCTACGGCCGCTGCGACTACGCGGGGCAGAAGAAGATTGTGACTGGCCCGGGTGCGAGTGCGGGGAAGAAGAATAAGAGAATTCCCGGGGTGCCCAAGGGGCATGAGAGGGGCCCTGCGAAGGTGAGGAGCGAGGCTATGAAGATCAACATTCCCACCGAGCAAGTGAAGGAGACGGGGCGGCCGGCGGCCACGGCCTGAGGTGGCTCAAGGGGGGGATTGTGCAAAAATCTAGGAGTTTAGACAGGCGTTAAAATGACAATATGGGTTTGATATTAATACATTCTCTTCAGGGGGTATCGCAGCCTCCAATAACTCCAGAATTTCATCAGATATACAAAGGTACTTTGATCACACATGTCTGTGTGAATGACCCCTCCCCCCCCGTTTTTCTCTGTTCCCGATCCATTACTACGATACCTGCGACGCATTATATTACTAATGACATGTCTCATGACTTGTTTCGTCGCTCTACATTCGAAAAACATGATTGCCTGCTAAAATCACACCTCTTGAGAGTATACAAAGCCAAGTTCTATACCCAGCTGAGGGACTTTCAAAGGCTGGCGGTACAGTGTGCTTCCAGGTAAATCTGGTCCAATTAAAGTGACAGACGGTTGCACCTTCCTTGCTACCCAGTGGTTCAAACAGACGCGGTGACTGGGATGCTACCGGCAACCCGCCAGAAAGAGTTGTTGTCCTGGATAAGCTTCTCCAAGAAATTGGCGGCCTCCATCAGCACACTGCTCTTGCTCAGGCCACCGTTGCGAATCTCAGGGACGAGATCGTGCAAGTCGTCGAAGCCCCGCTTGATTAGGTTTCTCCGCTTTTGTTCGGAGAGGATGTGATTGCTGCGTTTCTGTTCCTCGGACAGATTCTCACGCTGCAATTTCTGGGCTGCTGCAGACGATCGCTTCTTTCTGCTCCCTTCCTCGGGGAGCGATGCTTTACGATACTTGCCGTTACGAGCGCCTTTGCGCGGGCTATCTTTGCCAACCCGGTATCCGCTCTTCCTCCGCTTCTTGGCTGGCCTATCTTCGTCCTCTTCTTCTGAGCTTGGATCCTCCGATTGCTCATCGTCGCTTGGGTCGTCGGTAAGGGCTGCAGATGGATATGTTTGTCGTGTGGGGCTGATGCCTTGTCCGTCAGGGCTAGATGCCGTTAGTAGTTGGGCCTGGGTGTGACGTATCCCGCGTAATAAACGTCGTGTGACCTGGTCTTCGGAAGCTTGGCCGGGGGGTGCAGTATAGCCGGAAGGGTTGTTGAAGGAGCTGTCTGTGCCAAATGTGTAGGACCGCTTTAGGCTGGGCTTCTGTAGGAACGGCCCAAACTCAGCGTCGTGTTGCTGTTGGGCGTTGCTAGCTGCCCACTGGGCGGCGAACTGAGCATCCAAGGTGCCTTCCTCGGAATGATTCGGGATCAGCGCGGCAAGCTGCTCGTTGAGCAGGCCGTGCGAAGTAGCCACCATGGGCCGGCCATTGTGGTTTAAATTCAGAGTGCCATTTGCGCTTATGGCCATATTTGACGCTGGCAGGCCATGGAAGCTGTGGGCCCGTCCGTTGGCATAGGCGGGCTGGGAATTGGTGAACAAGGTCGGGGTGGGCTGCTGCAGCTGGTCGTGCGTGGTGGACATGTGGGTTGCAGGCAGGAGCGACTGGGCGAAGCCATCGTTGTGGAAGCCGTGGTGGAGGTGGGCTTGGTCTGGGATGGTGGTGGTGACGCGGTGGACGGTGGCAGGGGCGATGAAGTTGCTCCAGTCGTTGTAGTCGTGGGCGGCGTCCTTTGTGTCGAGCGCGGGCGGGAAGGACTGGGGGTCGGACAGGTGGAAGGGATCGGTGGTGGAGAAGAAGTCGACGAGCGACTGGTTTTCCATGTCACTCAGCAGCGACTGGCCGGCGTTGTCCAGCGTGGCCGGGGCGCCGTCGAAGAAGTCGCTGAAGGTGTAGCCAAACGGCGGCGGATCCTTGTCCCCCATGGCAGGACGAGGGAGGCCTCTGGCCGTAGCAGCCGCGAGCCCCGCGAACCGATGGAGTGACACGGCCTCCAGCTTGACGGCGTGCCGTGTGCGGTGGTGGTGCGGAGACGGCGGGGCTGGGGCGGTCGTCGACGCTGTACGAGGCGTGCGCGCAGCTGGCAGTCAAGCGTGGTCGAGCGTTGGGTGCGGGACAGGCACGGTTTGTGGGCGCGGGGACGGGGACGGGGACTCGGGGGATGGCGGTGCCTCATAAGCAGTCGCATTCCCAGCAGACGGCGCCCATGTATCTCCTGGCTGGGCTGGGGCGGGGGCGGGAGGGGCGTGTGCAGAGCCTGGAGAGCCTGAAGAGTCTGGAGAGACTGGAGAGCCTGGAGAGTCTGAAGAGTCTGGAGAGTCTGGAGAGAGACTGGCGGTTGAGAAAGCTGCCATGTTCACATGCCAGAAGGTCCGCCATGACCGAGCCGACTTGCGCCGAATCCTCGCTTGATCCTTCCCTTGCCCGTTGCTGGCGCACCGACTACCCCATACTCGAGGCCACGCCTCAGACTCACTCTCCACATCTTTGGCCGCCGTCGCCGTTTCCTTGGTTGCCCGCCGTGACCATTCTGCTTGCAGCCCGTCGCATAAACGGCTGCAATCTTACCTCTCTGCGGCCTCCTTTCCTTTGCGTCGCCGCCGGCCCAGAACGGCAATGTCTCCGCGACCGCTGCTGATCGACGGCTTCGCAGTCTAGCCGCACCACTTTGATCCTCAACCGTCATAAGACACATGGCCCCTGTTGGCTAACCTCGATTCTAGCTCCCGTCCCGTACCCCAAGTCGGCACTCCCTGTCAACAGGGGGCCTGGCATGTCGCCATCATGGATCCTACTGCAACATGTTTCACTTCCTCTGCGCCGTAATACGCCAAATCTGGCTGCATCACATTGACCGCCTCTATGCCAAAAGCTAGCTACATGGTCATTTGTGCAATGTCGGGACATGCTAAACAATCCGAAATCCACTGGCCCGACATTGCATCACTCGTGACCGTAATTCAGTGCCCATGCGTGAAGACCTCAGGGTCCCACCCACACCAACAAACGCCAATGCCATGCTTGCCCGTGAATGCAGATACCTCTCCAAGCACACCCCCCTTGATTTACATGACAGTACAATTCTCTTCTTGCTGCTTCTGATTCGTTCGACTTAATCGCTCGCGCTTCATCTGCACCTTCGATCCACCACGCTTGAGTTCTTCAAGCCGTTCTTGAGCCTTTGGGAATTTGTACGCTGAAAATTCTTGTTAGCTCTGACTCTCGCCCACCCCAGGGTCCAACGTACCTGCAGCCCTTCCATACCACCGCTTTGCCTCATCCAGGCTCCTCGGGCAGCCTATACCCACCTCCGTGAAATAGCCCATGGCAAACAGCGCTTTCGGTAGTGGAGGTTCTGCACATGCCGCCTTTCGCGCCCAGAGATAGGCTTCGGTATCGCTCTGTTCAAGGACACCTTGGATGCCGGTAAGGTACCATCCCGATAGCGCCAGCTCACTCTGGTGTTCCTCTTGCGCCGCAGACTTTGTATACCACGCAATACTAGTGCGAGCATCGATCTGACAGCCCAGCAACCCATACTCGTACGCTTGCCCGAGTTTGAATTGCGAAAACTTATAGCCAAGATCAGCCGCCTGGTGGAGGAGTTGCAGCGCATACGCTTCGTCCCGAATAATCCGTTCATTCCCCGTTTGCGCCTCATAGATGAGTGCCAACTCGTGTAGCGCGTGTGGATTGTCTCGATCGGCTCGCTCTGCAGCTCGCTTGAGCATATTCAGTGCTTCGCCCAAGTTCCTCTGCTGGCCCAAGAGTCCTTTGAGCAGAATCATGCCCATTTTATATAGTGCTGGCGTGTCACCTAGCGCGGCGGCGCGGCGGTACCATTGCACGGCTTTAAGCGGGTCCTTCTTGGTACCTCCACCTTCTTCATGGCCCATTTCGCAGCATACCGCTGTTCGATATGCACTCGCAGCATGGCCTCCTTTCGCGGCCGATTGGTATAATGCAAAAGCCTCCTTAGTATCCGGCTGCAGACCCAGCAGACCCTGACCGTAGCAGTCTGCCAAGTAGAACATGGCCTCTGGATAACCACCGTTTACAAGTTTCTTTACAATCTTGTGGCCCTCAAGGGTAAATTTCTCACGGTTCTTGTTCCGTGTGCGGGTATCAGCTGTACCTCCTTCATCTGAAAGCACATTCGCCGCTTCGACAAGCTTCTTCGCGAGTTTCAAACCGGTGGCGTTGTCGGCAGGATTAGCTTTCCACGTGTTTCGGAGCCTATTGAGCTCATCATGCGTGACGGGATGAGGAATAGAGCTTCGTCGCTGAGCTGTGGACTGCTCACTTTCGTAGCTCATACGCGAAGAATCATTGCCGTATTGCCGGACCGGTGGTGGTCTTGCGCTTGGAGGTGTTGTAATTTGCGACGACTGTTGCTGCAGGAGCCCAGCTCGTACAGGGGTCGGATGTGCTGGTAGAGCGTCCGGATTTGACTGCGGCTGCGTAGTGCCTGGCCGGCGGCCCAGATGATCGCTGGGTGCCCGCCCGGGTACTGGCCCTGCTGTTCCGGGCCGAGGAATGAGGTTACCCGGAGCCGGCGACGAAACGTTTCTCATCGTGTTGGGCGGTGGTTCTGAGTAGGCAGACTCATCGGAATATAGTCTTTGGACGGGGGGTGGCTGTCGCGCATATCTCGGATCAAAGTTTTGTGCTTGTCCCTGTGAAAAGCCTTGATAGGGCTGTCCTCGCGGCATATCATCTGTCGTCATTCCTCTCGTAGGGGGACCTCGTCCTCGAGGCCCGCTTGGTAAGCCAGTTGCACCAGCAAAACCGGTATTCGCCCTTGGTATCCCAGGTACGGGAGGCGCATCTGATGCCATCTCGTGTGCGCCCATGGCATATTGTTCATGGAGTTCGGGTTGTGAGCGACTCCGTAAGGCTTGCTGTCGGAAGTTGTTGTTCTGCGCGGCTGTCTGAGCGATACCACGCGGCTGTGCCCCAGTAGGAGAGAGATGATTGTCCATTGAGTCGCCTCTCCGATGTTTGGTGTTTGTCTCTGGTATAGCATCGAAATTGGGCATATCTATAGTGGAGGCCATGCTTTGCCGGTCATTGCTTTCCTCATAATAGTCATCATAAAAGGTGTCTAGAGTAGCGTGTTCATCATGCTGGGCTTGGTACTGCTGATCTGGAGCTTGGTACTGCTGCTGCTGCTGCTGAGGTGGCATCTGCGGTATTGGGGGCTTTGGCCCCTGTGGACCGTTTTGACTTTGCCCACCGGCGGTAGACGGCCTGGGTGGCACAAAAGTGGGCGATGCTGGCCCATGGTATCCAGCTACAGCGCCAGGCTCAGCCCATTGCTGCTGACCATCATATCCGCCTTGACCCCCGCCTGGCAGATCCTGAGGCATAGTCACGGAACGTTGGGTATTTGGACCAAACGCTCGCTGAGAGGGCGACTTTGGGTCAGACTGCCGCTTCGGCGGCATTCCCCGGGAGAAATCAGTGTTCATCTGAGGTGGTCGCTGACCGGTTGGTATTCGATTTGGTGGATACCGTTGGTTTTGACCTTTACCCTCAAAATGCCCCGAATCCTGTCGAGTATTGGCATCTGGCCTGGGTTGCTCAGGTCCCCGATTCTGATGTGGCTGGCTACGACCCGAGGGTCCATTGGGCCTACCCTGTCCCTCGCTATCGTTCATGTTCAGCCGCGACATGGCTTGGTTCATTGGGTCGTTGGGGGCAGATTGTTTCGGTTTCTGCGAAGGGAACGCTGGGAAGGGATTGTCTAGAGGGAGGTTCTTAGTCGCCACGGGATTGAAGAGGGAGCGGTCGAGTCCTGTCCCGGCTGATTAGCGCGTACATTCACAACAGGGACGTAGATGCTCTAGGAGCAATTCCACGCCCTGACGAGGGGTTCGAGGTGCAACTCACCGGGCGGCCTCAGTGCCCCTCGGCCTTGCGGTGGTCCTGGCGGTGGGCCATTCCCACGACCTGCTGGCCTGCTTCTGGGATCCTGTCGCTGCTGAGGTGGCCGCTGCTGAAAGCGCTCATCGTATGTCTGGTCCTGGATGTGGTGGTTTGGTGGTGGCGGCCTTCGTCGCTCCGTTGGCGGGGCTTGTTGCGCATACCCGTTCGCGCCCTGATATCCGGCGTGTTGCTGTGTGTCTCCCCACCCACCCTGTTGGTCATAGTGTCCATTGTCCCATTGCTCGTATCCGCCCTGATCATAGCCGTAGTCGTAGTATTGCTGGTCATACTGGGCGTCGTAGCCGCCTTGCTGCTGTCTCTGCTGTCTCTGCTGTCGGGACTGCGGAGGCTCCTGGTCGTAATATTGCTGCTGGCGCGGCTGCGCGTAATTGTCGTACTGCTGGTGGTATGCCATGGCAGCGGCGTTAGCGGAGAAAGCCACCCGGCGCGTCTATCCTGAGGCTAGTAATTGTTGAAGCCGTTGATCGTCTACAACGGCGGGCTTGCAGCTTTTAAGAGACGCACGGGGCATTCGAGTTTTTCGGTCGCAGCCCAGGCGCGCGCTCAGTCTGGTCCGCATTCGCTGCCGGTCGTCGACGCCCGTGTTTGGCTGCGATGGAAGGGTGCGGGTTGGGATATATGGTACTTGGCAGGGGTCGTTCAAAATTAAAGACGTCGGGCAACAAGGTGCATGTGGCGGCACAATAAGCTCCATATAAAGCAGATTTGCTGGACAGGCAACGTCGACAGCTTCGAAGGCGGCTCCCTCGATCGCACATGCCCAGAGTTTCAACGCCACTGGGGCTGCCACCGTCGTGCTTCAGCACGGGGTTGTTCCAAGGTTTCAATTCAAGACAGCCACTCAGCGGCGTTGCAACTATGGAGTGATGGAATGAATGCATCATCGTACTCGCTGCCCTCTGGGAGTCCTGAAACACCACCCTCAGCGCCAGGTTCCCTATTCGCATAAGCAAGCGAGCAGGGTAAATTACATGTCTTTGAGAGTAAGCACGGCACTATGAGCTGAAGAGAACGCGAAATACTGCCCAGTACAAGTCCAAGAGAAGTGCCTGCCGGTTTCAGCCTTGCGCAGCTGTACACGAATCCGTTCGCGTCACGCATTCCTTATACGAACAAAGTCGCAGAGGCTCTGGACATCACACAGATCATGCAGTCGAGGACAATCCGCCAATGACCGCAGGGAGTTGAGACCTTCGGCGCTGATCTCGGAACCTGAGGCTCGGGAACATGCATCGCCGCATGCAATCTCGACTGGGCCCACCCAGTGCGTGCCGTGCCACCCAGGCCAAGTACAATGCACGTGACAACAATGTGGCTTTGACGCTAACTGCTTTCAACACCAATATGTGCAGACATGCGAATCATCGACTGTTGCCATCGCAGTAGAACGACGGTCCATCAAATCAGTCAGACATTGTCCACCTTCTTGAAGCACTCGAACAAGGACGGCCTCGTAACCGAGTCAGCCAGTAGAGAATAGACCAACCGACGGTGAATCATGCCTTCGACAAGAGCATACATCAAGGCCATCTCAGCGTTCGTTCCATGACTCCAAAGTCTCAAATATGTTTCCTTCTAACAGTACGCAGCGGTGCAGTACTCTGCATAGGCGGCCCGGCCCTTGTAATGTGGGTGACTCCAACAGAGGAAGAAATCTTCAAGGTACATTATCTTTGCCATATGCTCATTGCGCTAGAGCAATTCGCTTATATACCTACAGAGATATAGCCCAGACCTGCAGAAGAAGGCACTTGCAGGGAGGGAGCAACGGCAGAAGGATTTTGATGCATTCGTTGGTCAGCTAAAGGAGGCGTCGAGGTCAGACAAGCCCAGTAAGTTCACATGCCACGCCTCAAGGATATCATGGGACAATTCAGCCTACTAACTATCACAGTCTGGATTGCACAGAAAGAAATGGATGCAAAGCGGTCTGCTGAAGACCAGCAGATTCGCAGGGACGAGCGAGACGCTTTTGCTGCTGAGACTCGACGAAGGCAAGCGGAGATTAGGGCGAGCACGCAATGAGCGGGACTGGTGCACATCTTTATGACTTTTCTTTTTCTGTATATTTATTGGTACATTATTCGGGCTTTTTCTGTCAATCCACACTTCTGTCCAAAGGACTAAGCATCACATGACAACGTGATTCAATTGATGGCTCTCTTATTCCCCTAAAAGTTTCCGATCGTAACATGCTGCAATTCGGGTGTCCAGAGCAGTAGCCAACAGAAATAAACGTGCTGGGCTTGAATGAAAGGGTTGTGCTCTCATTCTGTGACGGAGTGGTGGTGTTTAGCCCCTCGTGACTTCGCGATTTCGTGGTGAACCCAACCTCGACGCGCATCGCACCATCTACATCCAGCCACACCACGGCCATCCCAGCTGAACCCAATGCCCAACGATGCGCAAGCCCCCGTGAAGCTGTCTTTGCCTCTCGTACGATACCCTTCCAAGCTTCATCCACGCATACCGGCTAATGACATCATAGGAGTTCCAGCAAGACATCTTCAAAGAGCTGCGTGAGGAAGATGAGCTCGTCCTCCTCGCGCGGGGCCTCGGCCTCCTGCGCATAGTCACAAACCTCCTACACTCGTACGATGCCGCGGGGAATAATCTGATACTGCTCGTCGGCGCCGATGAGCGCGAAAATGTGTGGATTGGTGAGGCTTTGGCCGAGCATGCGGCTGTAAGTAATGCGCCGAAGTGTCGGGGACTGAGCTTGGTCAATACCGATTTGATGAGTGTGGGAACGCGAGAGAAGATGTATGCACAGGGTGGCGTATTCAGCATAACGTCACGGATACTGATTGTCGACTTTCTCTCCGGCTTGCTAAATCCCGAGACTGTGACAGGCGTGGTGGTGTTGCATGCCGAGAAAGTTATCGCAACATCACTGGAAGCTTTCATCTTGCGGATATACCGGCAAAAGAATAAGGCAGGCTTCCTGAAGGCCTTCTCGGACACACCAGAGCCCTTCACCACCGGGTTTGCGCCACTCACAAACATGATGAAGAACCTCTTCCTGCAGAAGCCCGCCTTGTATCCGCGGTTCCACGTCTCAGTTGCAAACTCGCTGGAAGGACGCAAGAAAGCCGAAGTCATTGAACTAGAAGTGCCCATGACGGATGCTATGCAGGACATACAAAACGCTGTCTTGGCGTGCGTGGAAGCCAGCATCAGTGAACTCAAAAAAGGCAATCCAGGCTTAGAGGTTGAGGACTGGACTGTGGACAGCGCACTCCACAAGAATTTTGATCAGATTATCAGACGCCAATTAGACCCAGTCTGGCATCGAACAACCTTCAAGACACGACAGGTAGTTCGAGACCTGTCCCTCCTCCGATCAATTTTACATGCTCTTCTAACATATGACGCCGTCAACTTTAACAAGTATCTTGACACTGTCCTAGCGGCCTCACAACCTCCACCAGGCTCTACAAAGCAAAACCAGTCTCCCTGGCTGTTTTTGGACGCAGCGGATACCATTTTCACCACTGCTAAGCGACGAGTATACACCGGAAAGATGGCCGCTTCTGATATGGCTAACAATGCCAACGCTCTGCCCGAGTCTCTCGAGCCCATTCTGGAGGAGTTTCCCAAATGGACGCAACTAGCGGAGATACTACAGGAGATTGAACAAGACGCTTACTTTAACCCAACCCCACAAGACACATCCAATGGTTCTATACTCATCATGTGTGGTGACCAAGGGACATGTTCGCAGCTGAGAGAGTATCTACAAACCATGTACGTAAAGTCCGAGGAAACCAACGACGATGACGAAGACAATGAGCCGTCAGCAAGGTTCATGATGCGCCGCAAGCTCCGCAACTATCTGACCTGGAAACGTGACTTCAGCAAAGTCAGCGCTTCTCTGTTCTCGGAGAATCAGAAGGCGATTGATAACAGTACGGATCGAAGTGTACAAAGTGGCATGCGTCAAACTGCTGGCAAGCCGCCACCTAACAAGCGGCGCCGTGTAAGAGGAGGCGGAAACGTAGCTGCAGGACCGTCTCGGTCAGATACCGGTGCCGTACGAACAGCAGGGGATCGCGACGCGCACATTGCGAGTCTCATGGCTGAACTCGAACCCACTGACATCGAAGCTGCCCAGAAGTCCGGTGATGTAGGATTCGACCCGCTCGATAATATGGAAAAATACTATGAGCTGTTTAACATGGAATCGCTCATCATTGTCCATCCATATTCCGGAGATCTTGACGAGCACATCCTTGACGAGACCAAGCCACGATATGTTATCATGTATGAGCCAGACGCTGCATTCATACGACGCATAGAAGTGTACCGGTCATCACACACGGACAGAACGGTGAAAGTGTTCTTCATGTACTATGGCGGAAGCGTAGAAGAGCAACGCTACCTGTCCGCTGTGCGCCGCGAGAAAGATGCATTCACGCGCCTCATCAAAGAGCGCGCAAACATGGCTCTCACACTCAACACAAACGCCAATCTTGCACCCGAAGAGTCTTTCCTACGCACCATCAATACACGTATAGCTGGTGGAGGGCGCCTCGCAGCGACCGCCCAACCACCGCGCGTGGTTGTTGATGTCCGAGAATTTCGATCCTCCTTGCCTTCCCTTTTACATGGCCGCTCTATGGTAATAGTGCCCTGCATGCTCACTGTAGGCGACTATGTGCTCACACCACACATCTGCGTCGAACGAAAATCTGTCCGCGATCTGATCCAATCCTTCAACAACGGACGCCTATACAACCAAGTCGAATCAATGATGGAGCACTACAAGCATCCCATGTTACTCATCGAGTTCGACCAGAACAAGTCTTTTACATTGGAGCCTTTTACTGATTTCTCCATGTCGGCATCAAACACGTCTGGTCTAGCCGCTGCACCAGATTTGCAAGGAAAGCTAGTCATGCTCACACTTGCATTTCCCCGTCTCCGAATCATCTGGTCCTCATCCCCCTACCAAACCGCAGAGATCTTCTCCGAACTCAAGAAACAAGCCGACGAACCTGATCCCCTCAAAGCGGTACAGATTGGCCTCGATCCGAATCAAATGGGGGATGAAATGCGCAGCTTCAACCAGACGAGCCAGGACATGTTGAGGGCGCTGCCTGGAGTGAATGAGAACGTGGTGACGACGTTGATGCTAAAGGTAGAGAACATTACGGAGTTGGCGAACATGAATGAGCGGGAGGTGTGTTGGTTGGTGGGGACAGATATTGGGAGAAGGATACACCGATTTTTCGATAGGAGTGTGTATGAGGGGGTTCAGCTGCCGACTTTTTCATGAGTTAGACAATTCACGGTCTGACGATGAGGATGGCAATGATGATGATGATCAGAATGATAATCAATAGAAATGCTAATGTGATGGGATGGTGAAAAGGGAATGCATGCAATTGTCTATCCTATGATATCGCAAGCGGGCATGCAAAGCAACAGCAGCCGTGACTTACTGCGATGCGTCGATGAAGCCGTGGAGAAGGCTGCAATTACGAAACCGTCCGCCCGCTCGCAAGAAGCAGCATTTGAGCCGCCCTGCTCTCACCCACCAAGGTCAGCCGAGCGAGAGCCGAGACAGCATGGCGGACACGACCAGATGCCTTTTAAATGTCGTCAATGTCAATCTCCTTCTTGCCCGTGCCGTCGGCGTCGTCCGAGTCGCTGTCGTCGCGGTCCTCGTCGAACTCGAAGCCGATGCCCTCGTCGCCCTGGTCGCCGTACGTGTCGGTCTCGTTGATCTTTGCGTTTTCGGGGAGCTCGCCGTAGGCTTTTAATGAGCGGGCTTCGTCGGCTGTGGTGTGTACATGTTAGCCTTTGGGGGTTGGGGGGTGACTGCAGTCACGGAGAGAACGTACCCGAATACTTCATTATTACGTCGCCCTTCTCGTCCTGGTAGTCACGCAGCGACAGGAGGATAATGTCGCCCTGGTTGATCCACACCTTTTTCCTCAGCTTGCCGCGAATATGGGCGAGTCGGCGCGCGCCGTCGAAGCACTGTGCTTCGAGACGACCGTTTCCGAGCATCTTGACGACTTGTGCGTATTCCTGGCCCTCCTCCTTGAAGACGAGCTCGCGCTTCTCGTTGTCGTTCTCGTTCTTACCCCTACGTCGGTTCTTACCACCCTGTAGTCTTGCGTTAGCTTGGTGGTCGCAAAAATCTATAGCCGCATTCGCCGTGGGTGGCATGGCGGGGCAGCCCCTCCAAGGCGGAAATCAAGCCTGCACGCACCTTTCCCTTGTTCTTAGGCATGTTGAGAGCTTAGCCGAGTTGTCGTTGGTGTGGCAGAAGTTGGTGTTGGTGTTGTGGGGGGGTTGTTTGTGTGCCGTGTCAGCAGCAGGCGCTGGACTAAATGTAGTGGCGGCGTTTGCTGCGAGTTTCGAGTCACTGTGGGTGCCTTTGACGTTGGGCGCTAAGTGCGGACCAAGCCTGGTTGAGCGTAGGCGAGGCGTTCGGGGGGCGACATTGTTCTCCAGCAACTTTGCTCATACAACTCGACTTGGGCCTCGCCAGCATTGCACTGAAAGCGCACGTCTATCAATGGCGACATGAAGAGCGTCTTCTCCCTCCTCGCCAAGCAGCAGCCCAAGACATTCAGAGTCAGTTACGCGCCCGAGCACAAGACCTTCACCATCCAGCACGTCGTAGCCGACCCATCACATCCCCTGCACGAGACACAGAAGCGACAGCAAAGAGAGCGGAAGAAAGAGGGGCTATGGTGGCATGCGACAACTGGCGTTGACCTGAGCAAGTCGAGCTGTGTCAGGGCATGGGCGCGAAGACGGCTGCGCAATGCTGTGCGAGATGAGCTTGCGCTGAGGGGATTCAACGAAACTGGCCAATTAGTCAACGTGAAGGCCATACAAGACAGAGCGGATTTGATGAACATGTTAAGGCAGGGCAAGATACCCCACTTGACGGGTAGCTTGAGACTCCACGTTCAGCCGCCCCTCATACCGGCCAAGTATGCCCAGCTGAGGGCAGAAATAGGGCAGGTTATCGAGACTCTGCTGCAGGGCCTCAAGAATGAGGCTAGTGGCCAGGGCTCCGTCAGGCAGGCAAGTAGTCGTCCGCAATGGACTCCGAAGCGGGCAACTCCACAGGCTAGCGCAAAGCAGACGCGCCCAGGGCAGACATCTCGATGAATACAGCTCAAATTCGACCAAAATTCAGTGTCGCTTGCTTTCATCAATCATGCATTTCATTCACCGGGTTTGCAGATCATCATCTTTTGCGAAGCTCTAGGCCAATAGATTTATAGATGATATATTATACGATTTCAGTAGTTCATGAGCGGAGTGAAAGGGTCATCCTATCTTAGAAAGACAATGTGTGTCATCCTACGTGTGCGCCACATTACTCGACGCCACTTGTCCAAGGCTGCAACACGAGCTGAGGACTCATAACAACACAAGATGTCTCGTCCGCATCATTCTCGCTCAATTGTTCCTTGTACAGAATGGCTGGACATCGGCGAAGAATTCTAAAACGACTCAACGCGATCGTTCTCAGATTGCGCTCTCAGCAGCCTGATTCTGCCTACGTAAACGACGCAACACAACATGCTTCTCAGCTGCACAATGAAAAGTCGACAATCCAAAATTTGTCAGAGCCAAGCTTATCCACTACCATACAGCTCGATTCTGGAAACAAAAATGTTTCACAAAAACGCATGCTCCTTCTCGAGTTGCCGCTGGTCCTTGTTCAGGATATTATAGACGAGGTGGTTCGAAGCTATACACACACATATGGCAAACATAGTATTCTCATATTAGACGTGCTTGAGCTGAGAGTGGTTAATAGCAAGTCGATGGTCCAAATATATCTCACACGTGTTTACTAACATTGGGCAGGGCTCTTTGGAGATGAAATAATAAGGCAACTTGGCAGACACTTCACGAGATGGTCTGACGAAGATCGGCACAGATGCGTGTGGAATGCCCCAGTCGCCTTCACCACCAAAATTCTCGAAGCTTTCATTAGTGAAAACTATCGGAGAAACTCTTGTTTATTTGTAAAAAGAATGCACGCTTCCATCGACGTACTCCAAGACCAAGCAAGAGCCATTGGTAAGCCGAAAATCCGGCATGAAATACTGCGTCATCTGTGTTATGCTTTGGCGAATCGACCTCGTACAAGAGACGAATTTGCGGAGCGCGATGCTTTTGAAACTGAACATACGGCCATCGCCTTTATAACTGCGGTAGCAGCGGGATACACTGACATCGCGAACGCGATGCTTGAAGCCCGAGCTGTCAAACCAGATCAGCAGGCCTGGGACTTTGGCCTACTCATTGATATTACCATCTACCTTGGTCGCACTGAAAGCGTACGGGCGCTTATCCAAAAGGGGGCGACTATTGACAACAGTTACTGGTCTCAAACGTGCCACGCGTTACAATACGCCGCCCAAGTGGGATATTTAGAAGTCCTTGAACTTGTATTGGAATCGATGCCCATTGATCAAGATCACCACACGTTCCGCATATATGGCTTGGTCATCCAGAATGCTGCAAAACATCAGCAGTGGGACGTTGTAAGCCAGCTTCTTGACAAATACATGTACGACGTTGAAGCGGAGCAAATGAAAGGCATACTATGCTGGGCAGCCAGATACGGCCAAGACTCGATCATCTCGCTCATTCTAGACGCCGAAATATGTACCCATTATCTAACATTCATTCGAGGGAAACACTTTCCATTGCACGAAGCAGCCTGTGGTGGGCATCTCTCCACATGCCGTCTGATCATCGACAAGTCGAATTGGAGGCATGGTAGCTCTTCCCGCGGCGAAGTAATGTCGCGCTTTGTGGCCAGAGGAGGAAGTATTGATATCTACCATTTCCTTCTAAACCAGAACCCAAAGATGTGGAAATCATGGCATGAGATCCATTTTCTCCCCGTGGCGGCCGAACATGGACAACTAGACTTTGCTAAATTTGCTGTCGCAAAGGGATGTGACCGGCGTCCCAAATTTAGCCATCGACATCTGCCAGATAAGCTAGATTTTTACGGCGAAGTCCATTATCCAGAAGATGTGCGATTCTTCGCTTTATTGCGAGCCGTCGTTTCCGGTCATCTAGACGTGGTCCGCTGGCTTGTTGAGGACGTCGGCGTGGATGTCAACAACACGGCCAGACTGGGCCCTGATGCGAATCTCTTACCCTTGGTTCTCGCGGTTGATACAGGTCGAGTTGAAATGGTCACGCTACTCAGATGTGAACTTGGTGCCTACCCTATACCAGAGGGACATGAAGACATTTTCACATTTCATCGGGGCCGCAAGGCAAGATGTGAACAACTTGGTGATTATAGGAAATTGCTGTCCTTGAGGGAAGATTATGGCTCAAATTACTTTTGTGGTTCGTGGAGAAAGACTCTCGCTGCGATGGAAGTGGCTTTTGCAAGAGGATGATTTGAGACAAGACTAATGGCTTAAATAGTATGCATAAATATTTTCTTAGCCAGTAATACATTTGGGTAATGGCCCGTATTTACAGATGAACTGTAGGCCTCTGAAACTCTTTAAAGTAGTACATGACAGATACTTCAAAACTTCTCGCAAGCCGGCCTCATGTCCAGCTCGTGAGTCCAAAGGCAGGGTCTCTGGTTATGCAACCCTAAAGTCATCAGTAAAATGAACACATAACTTCATACATGTGTTTTGCTTACATAGATATGTTTCACCCACAGCATCGGCACTCATCTTCTTGCCCGTCTTCTGGTCTTCTCCATCTTCATCAACAATGGCGCCATTAGCAATTGTATGCACAACATGAACGCCTCGTTCCGACATTTCTCGGGCAAGGGTCTGCGCTAATTGGCGGACAGAAGCCCGACCAGCGCCGTATGCAGCGAATTGTGCGCTGCATCGAAGCGCACCGAGTGTGCCAGTAAAGATGAGTGTCTGGTTGCACGGTCAGCATTTTTGGTTACGCAAAGGAGAGCTAGCACACATACTCCCTTCTTCTCACCCCCATCAGCTAATCCCTGTTCTCCATGATCTTGGAAAAGCCTCTTCAGTGATTCCTGTGCAAAGGTAAATGCACCCCCAACATATGTCTCCAAGCTGTCCTCAAACTCTTCCCTTGTCTCCTCCAAGAACGGTTTCTTACTCGAATGCTTGATGCTGTAGATTGCCAGCTTCAGCTTCAAGTTTTTGAAGCTGTCATGTGCCTGGATATTTTGAAATGCTTTTTCTAGTGATGCTTTAGACGTGTCGGAGGGGAATGCCTCGAGCACCACATTGGGATTTTCATCCCGGATTTTTGAGATGACCGACTTCAGAGGATTGGACGACGGGCAATCAGAGCAACAGCAAGGTTCCCATGTGAAGGATGGGAGAGCATGCGTGTTATCCCCGTACCCTAAGTGTCTTAATGAGTGTCTTGCAATATCAAAAACTCTGCAAATACACACCGTGGCCGGGCCGGCGCCAATCAAGATAGCAAGACCAGAAGGAGGCATTATGAATTGTATATTTGTTAGTCTTTGATTGTTTTAGATTTCGTGTTAATTTCTTTGTGAGTCGAGCGTTAAGCTCTGATCTGAACGAGGTGACGTTCAGTGATCCATAATTTATTACATCATTGACCCGGCTGCAAAAGGGAGCAACGCTAGGGTCCGGACTTAATCCCGAGGGAGTGGTTCTTCGACTTCGCGATCTTCTCCAATTTAAATCCTCACCGGCATGCTGACCTAATACATAAACTTGGTTACAGGTATAGAGTATATGATTGACGTGTGTGTCCGCTGTGAATCATACGGGAGTCCAACACTGGAATTTCAGATAATCAAATAGCCCAGCTTCACCCTTGTTGCATTACGTGGATCTAAGCAAGATGCGCACATTGTACTCATGCAACGGCACTATGAGCGCGGAGTGTTCGATGAGCAGCAGGAGATGTCGACATAGATCCAGCATAGCACACTAAAAGCTTGAGCAGCGCGCCAAATCTTTCTCTAAATAAGGATCTTGTCATTGGGCCCATTAGAGTAAGACTAATGAGCAGCCATCATGCATTCAAAGCGGAGCCAATATATTGTTCTCTTATAATATGCGAGTGGACATTTGTCGCAATCGTCGCTTTCGCTAAGCTGTCGGTCTTCAAGTGAGACTGATTCGCTTCGCACATGGCTCCATATGAGTGGCGAAGGACAACTACATGACAAGCGTTAGTGAGGCACTCAGCAGGTAATCAAGCATGTTCACATAACAAAGGTACTAGATGACGAAGCGATCACCGGATGCTGACCATGAATGAAGCTCATTCTACAGTTTGCATTGCCCCATGGCTAAATTGGAAAGAACAATACGCATGTGACCATAAAGATGGGGCTATGTCGTGAGAAACTGGCGGGGTTGTGTCAGACCAGCAGAGCGAAGTCCATTGTTAGATTAATAGTCGCTCAGCTCGTTAAAGCATTGAGTACGACGTTTAACGGTCCCGTCACTAAGAATGCTCCATATATCAACCTACGCGCCGGGGCTAACCCTGCAATACGTGTGTCGTGCATAGAAGGATGGTGTGGGATCAAGTGAAGCGGGTTCCGATGTTCTTTCATTGGGCGGGGCTGCGTCGACTAGACCACATTTAGAAACGAGAAAGTTTGGTACAGCGAGAGTAAAATCGAACCTCCTTCGATCCTTCCCACACCCGACCGTCAATGGCGCTGCTCATGCACGCGCAGCAATCCCCCATGATCAAGAAGTCATTCAAAAAAAACTAATCTTGTGGACAGAGCGCAGCTCTCGTGGCGCTTCTTGTTCGTGTTTCATACCCCAGATCTCGCTTTGCGCTTACCGATCAGAATCTGCGGCTCGTATTGGCTACATCATGCAAGGTAAGTGAAGCCTCCGTACTAGAACTTCGTGTCATCACTTTTCTTTGTTCTTATCAGTCCAGAATCTGCGCCGTTAATACCGTCCTGGATAATACAAGCAATGGACTGTCTGAGTAAGACAAGCAACCGCCCCAATCTGCAAGACTTCTCCTTTGGTGGATGCATGCGTCGTTGGTTTTGTAGCTTCTCCACTGTTCTTCCAATCATTCGAAGAGTCGTTAGGAAAACCTACAACGCGTCAGTGCTGACCGCGAAAAGTGTGCGCCGAGAACGGTTGGAATCACTCATCAGCACTCAGCCTTGGTACGGTGCATGAGACACGACCGATGCCCTGGAGATCCCCCTGATTTCCAAGCGCGGTATGCAAGTGAGCATAAATGGCACAATCCACGTGGCTGGACATTCATACGAAATGTGCTTCAATTTTGGTCGACCTTACCCTTGTTCTCCGCCATATTTAGGCGCGTAACACCACTTTTGCGCTCGTGAAGCATTCGCTAGTTCAAAATGGGCGACGATTCGCCCAAGCCCTCCGCTCTGTGCCGCGTCATTGCAGGCAGATTCTGATTTGGCCCGGACTCGTTCAGCACTTCCTTCACGATTGATCTGACGCAGTGCAATAGAGGATTTTGCCTGCGCACTCTAGTGAGGGCGCATGCAAGAAATCTTGATCCAAATTGAGCAAAGAGACCTCAAGTTGAAAGTTCAAACATTGTTTCAAGATGCACCCAGATGTTCCGATTGATACAGAAATCACTTTTTTTCTGTGGGGGTATTCAAAGAATCAATCATGTTGGGGTTGTGGGGATATCCGCGCTGAAAACTCTCAGCTGAGACCATGCAGCCCGGCAGTATCTAGCTGAATAAGAGAAAGTTTAGCGACAGGCGTGGTGATTTAGAAGGCTACAGCTACCTCTCTGGTACGGACAACTTGCGGCACCGGCACCGGTTGGACCGATCCATGCCGTTACCTGATCCGCCTGCAAGCCTTTCGAAAGGCGCCCTTGGACCTTGAATGGCGATTCCATGGCTCCCTGGATTACTAGCCGCTTGAATCGGTGACGGATCAGCCCCCACAACGTCTTTGACTGAGCACGGGCCGCGAGCCTTAGTACAACGACAAGTTGCTAGCACTTGTCGACCTCCCATGGGTTTTCGCATTTGAATCACAGAGAACCCCTGTCGTATGCGAGTGACAGGGTCGAGCATACGCAGTAGAGCCGAGTACAGGGTGGGATGCTTCGCTCAGAAACCAGCCAAGCGATACCGCCCCTTCTGTTCCGCCTGCAGCACCTCCACCTCATGATAATCCTCTAGCTGCATACTCATGCAATATCATCGCCTGTTATGACGGCTTTCTAACCCGTCCACCTGATCAGAGATGTAGCTTCAAATGTACACGCTGTCATTTTGCCTCTCATTAAGCACGTGGAGAATGTTGAACCGCCGGCGCCGCGCCTAGAATGCCTAACATTGCGACCCACAATGGAGTACAAGCCTGGACTAGATATTCTGGGTGCTCAACTACATGTCAGCCACAGCCACAGCTCGGTATCGTTTGTACCGTACTCCAACTACAAACGATGCGGCCTCAATGGGCCGACATCCACCCTGCGCGTAATTCCACAGACCCCATGTAGCCCCAACAAAATATTCCGGGAAGTGCTACCGTAAATTTGAGAGAACTGATTGGTATGGTCACTAGCAGGCAGCAGCCGAGCCGTTGGCTTCAACAGAGTTTCTTTTACGCCATCGCGCCAGTTACAGTAGCGCTTGCGCCATGTGCAGGGCGGCACTCCTCGGACTTGTTCATGGTGATCCCCCAAACTGATCAGGCGCTGAAATGCGTTTGCTCTGGGGGAGGCAAACACAAATATTCATCAATATTCACCAATTAGAGACAGCGCGTGTCCGTAAGCTGAATACTTGGCCGCCCGATTTCCGACCCGGTGTCCAATGGAGCGAGACCTCGAACATACCCTGATCGCTGTGCAGCTAAACGTGGTTGCAGACGCTTGCGATCGAGCCTTGGTAAAAGATGCTGCGTGACCCTGGGACCGCTGTTCATTTGCACGCACTCCCGTTGTCTTATCGCAGAAATATTCCGGTGAGCTATGTCGATGTGTTGGCTGTTAATGAGGCGCGATAAATCAGCCTGGTAAGCTTCCCCGTCAGAAACGAGCAGAAACTGAGTCGAGTTCTATGCAAGTTGTGCCGCGTGATAGCATGTACAGCTTCTAGACTAGGAATAGGCATCATACGGAAGTGCCCTTCATCGCCAGATCTCCAACCCCCTCACGGGCTGACACTACGTAAGGTGGAGCTGTGGACTGTATATAGTGGCGCCACATGACCCTGGCTTCATGCACCCATCTCTGCATACGCAAAATCATGGTGTGGTGTGATTGCGCTCAAGATCCCAACCACGGGGGTAGCACGGTATGTATCCCGTAGGGCTGATGCGGTCAACGATCGCGATCTTCAATGATCTCCTGCTATGCATTGTGACTTTCCTTTACCAATGGGATGCAATTCGTGCGGGCCGAATGGTCCAAGACGGGAAGTTATGCTTTCTATGAAACCCCTGTTCATTGAAGGTGCCTACCTCCGATAGTTATGCATAGCTCTAGTCGAAAAAGGAGGGCAACGCCAACGCGGTAGATCTAAAGCCACATGGTGTCTGCAGGATTGGTGGTGCAGTAAGCCCGGTGATGGCCCGTTTGCGGTTGGGACGAGAACTGGGGCAGGGTACGAGTTCCGCCCGTGTGGCAAAGCTTCGATGCGTTCCGCTGCACCAGCCTGCATTCTGGACCCGAGTCGTAGGGAAATCTGATGAAAGGGATTGCTCATTGCCGCGTGCTGACCGGCAGGTATTACCTTAGAGGGATCAGGTGGCAGACGAAAGTAGACAAATTCACCCCCTGGCCCACAATACGATCTTCCGCCGCACCGAGCTAGCGGGGGCTATTTGGTTGTTTCCGGGTCCATAACTTGGCCAGTATCTCCATGGGGTTGTTCGATCACTGCGGCTCTCAGTCAGCTCTATATTAGCGTATTATCCTCAATGCTACTGAAGTATTAGGACACGCCATCTGTGACTGGTGCCCTTGAATGGTAATGACGGTATATAACCCTCCTTCACCAGCCCAATCTCTCATCCAGGACGTCACAATCACGATCACGATCCAAGCAGTACTATTCAGGCTATTGAACGATTAAGACTCAACGTGTCACAACTCTGCTTATTACCGCGACGACCGAAATCCAGACTTAGACACACTCTTCAAACATGTCAGCGTCTACGCTCAGTCCAAAATCCTCTAATGAGAGCCTTCAAAGCAACTCTTCCACGTTCTCGTTCCCTGATAAACTTGCGCCGGCTGTGGCCGGTCCTATGGTTTGGAAAGGAAGCGACCTTGATGCGGCCAGATATATTGTCGAGCTTAGTGAACGCGAGATCCGGGATATCAGAGCTGCCGTGATCAAGATCAAAAGTAAGTCTTCGCGCATTTGCACAGTCATATATAAAGACTTATCAGTGTTCTAGTAAGCGGAACTCAACGGTCAGATATTCGGCAAGACACGTTTGACTTGGGTAATCCACAGCTGGCTCTCAAATTATCGTCAATCAGTAAAGAGCTTCATAAGGGCACAGGGGTGGTTGTTCTTCGGGGCCTCGATGCTGCCAACTTCAACGATGAGGAGGCTGTCATTGCCTTTGCGGGGGTGTGCTCGTATATCTGTCCAGAGCGAGCAACCGACTCCTACGCCAATCAGACCCTGAGTAAGTCTGCTGTTAATCAGCCTGATCACTGATGTGAGACTTACCGTTTGCCAGGCCATGTTCGCGATGCCACCAAGGATATTGTTCCAGTATGGGCAAAGGACATTGGGCTTGCCGGCTCAAAGATCACTGCAGCTATGGACTTTCACAGCGACCGTTTCTCTGGCGATATACTCGCTCTTCATGTGCGTAATGATGGTGGTGTAGGCGCTGGTGGTGAGCAGTACGTCGTGAGCTTCTGGACGATCTACAACGCGCTCTTGCAGGATGACCCTGATGTTTTGGAGACCATGGCCGAGGCAGATTGGCCATTTGAGCTAAAGCAAAAGTACGTGCAGGTGTGGATCAAGCATGGAGTATCAACACTGACCAGTGATAGGGATAAGGCGCCTTATCTCGAGCTGGGGCCCACCTTGCTCTTTTCCAAAGGCAAGCCTATGTGCCAGCTGGTCAAGGCCCCACTATTGGGAACCCCAATGATCCACCGAGACCCCACCATGCCTGGTGTCACAAAAAGGCAGATGCATGCTATGCATGCTGTTGAAGAGCTGGCGAAGCGCTTTTGCACTAAGGTGGATCGCAAACAGGGCGACATTCAGTTTTTCAACAATCTGAGCATCATGCACGCTCGCGGGGCATACCGAGGCTCGAACGGCAAGCCTAGCACTCGCCATCTCCTTCGCATGTTCCTTCGAGATCCCGAAAACGCCTGGGAGAAGCCAGCTCGCTTCCGTAATAACTTTGAAGACCCGTTCACAAAGGGCAGGCCGCAGAATCTTCCCGTTCTCGACAACGATCCGTGGCGTATCATTAGCGGACGCGAGAGCCACGGTTAGACACATTCCTTTTTGTTATTCGTAGCAACATGACGTTGAGGGCACGCATTGGCGTTGTGGCGGTTATGGCTTCTTGCGAAATGACATGGAGTGTGGTGCAATTATGGGAGAAATTAATCCTTTGCTGTACTCATAGGCGGTTGTTTCAGTAGCTCGTCGTACATAATCTGCGCTTGACATACTCTAATGACCATCATTTCTCAGCAACTTTTCCCTTGTGTGCAATCCTGTTGTGACACATACTCTACCTGGTGAAGCATGTGCATCATACAAAAGCCGCGAACCACAAGACTTATGCACCAGCTTCCTTAAAAAGTTTGATAATCCATTCACTAGACGCCGACCAGTGTGTTGCAGTAAAGCCGGTCAGCGGCGGCTGGAATCGGTCTGCTATGATCAGTGCAAGATCTCCTGCACGGGAACGAAGACTAACCAGGGCTGACTCTGTCGAAAAAACTCGCAATTTTGCTCACATACTCAAAACCTTCTGGGTCGATATGACCTCTCTCGCGCAGTTCCTCAGGATTATCGCGCGCTAATTTAAATGGCGAGTAGCCACGTAAGGTGCAGCGCCAATGATAAAGAAGAACGGGAAAGGCAAACTCCCATTTCTTGATCTGTGTGGTGACTACATTGCTTACTTGGTTCTCAATAAGCTAGCCAAGTCAGCAATGATCTTATCATAAAGGTCATGTTGGGCTTACAGTGCCATTCTTTGATTTGATGTAGTCCTGGGCTCCATGATGAATATACTCGAGGTTCCAAAATATCACATAGAATGACAGGAACAATTCGTACCAAGGCTTGATTCGAGGTTTGAAAATTAGCGTAGCCAACTCTTTCACAAAGGCCTTTTCCAGCTTTCCTAAATATTTCACAGCGGCAACATCCATCTGATGGGTAATGGCGCCTGGGAGTGGTCGATCACGGGCGTTCCGGTCGTAAGCTTCATAGTCGCTGCGACCCAGATTACGATAATCGTATTCACGAATACCAGGTATGTTGTTCGACCAAACGGAGCCGTAACCTTGGGACACAACAGAGAGGCATTGTAACCGCATAGCTAAATCGAGAGCTTTCGATCCATTCATACTTCGCATGCGTATCACTTCTTGATAGGTAAGAAAAGCAACCTCATCCTGACGTATGCGGGCAAATATCCACTTTTCGATGGCAGGTTGGAGACTTGAAAAATACCTCTCGAATGCTGGGACCAAGTTTGCCGTGTCATATATGGCGTATGCTGGCTGCTCTAGTTGCCTGACCTCTCCTTCTTTGTTCGACCAAACAGACGCCGCCACATCGAGGGAACCTCTTCTTGGGCTGTACGGGCGAAATGTAATACACATAGGCTGGGCGTTCGGTATTGGACCATAGCCAGGAAGATTCCAGAGTATTTCCATTTCATAGAGTTGACTGTTGTGTATCCAGTCATAGCCCAGAAACTCAGCCTCTTCTTGATGCTCACGACCATTGCCTACAGATAATGTGAGAATGGTGTCAATGTCAGTAATCAGTAGAAGGACATACAACGGCGTACAAGACTCGTGTCCTCGAGATGTTCTCGATAACAAGGCTCACGAAACGACCGAGCGTGACCTGTGATTTTGTCGCACTTCTCGCATGGATCACCTTCGTCGCACTTGGAAGCATTAGTTTGTAGGCTGTTTGGGCGGGTAAAGGTACATACACCGGATTTGTAGAACCTGCAACGGACGCAGATTCTCTTGGTCTTGCGCATGGTGTGCGTCTTCTCCCTTTGCTTCTCGTGAAGGGGCCCTCTTCGCTTAGATACTTTCAATTTCTCTTGTCTCTCAACAAACGAGGAAGGAACCTTGGCGGCCTTTTTCTTGACCGCCGGTCTTTGGGGGCCTGGCATCTGCGCGAGCGGATTGTTCATATGATCGAGCGAGGCGTGGTGCTGTGGGTATACACCATGCCCAGATTCCACCGGGACCAGATCCCAGTCGTGGCCGACATTTGGAAGCCGTTCATACAGCGCAGTTGCAGCTGACGTCTCGCCAGGCTCAGCTAAAGGCCATGGCGTCGCAGACGAGCTGCTTTGTCTAGTTGCTGTCACGCTTGTGGGAAGCGTATTGCTAGTATGGTTAGGAAACTGGTGATGTGTGTCCCATGAAGCGGGAGGCTGAAGCGGTGCTTGTGGGCTATTCGCATGCAATGGAGTTGCCTGCGATTGAGCATGCGAAAGACGTGAGATGGAGTGCAGCTTCTGGCCATGGTTTGCGAACGGTGCCTCCACGGCGTGGGCGGGGGGCTCCTGGGGGCGAGTTAGTCGTGGATAGAGCATAGGCTACGGCAACGGTGCGCACTCACTGACGAAACTCGCAAGTCATTGAAGCGCTCTGTGCTGTGAAATGGGTGCTCATGAGGACTCAAAGCGTGCTGATACTGGGGCGAAACCGCTGGGTTGGGCACAGGCAGAGGCAGAGGCACAGGCGCGCTGCCCTCGGCGTGGGCATAAGGCGCTGCTGAGCGCGTAGTGAAGGTCTGGCCGCTCCCGTGATGGTTCCACTCATGATGCTCTGGTCGACCATAGCTAGCAGACCATGCTGGTGGAGCAGAGGGTGGGTGCAGGCTAGCGGAGTCGACTCCGGCTTGGGTGTAGTGGAACGGGGCGGGCAACGGGCCGGCGTACGAGTCGTGGTTAGGTTCTTGCTGCCATGTCGCAGCTAAGGCATACATGTGCTCGTGGTTGCTCGTGGGAAAGTGCTGGCAGTGCGCGCGGCTCCTGTAGTACTGCGAGCTGGTCGACATGGAGGCGGGCTGCGGCTGACTGCGTACTACTTCACAGGAGGTGTCGGGCGAGAGCGAGTCGCTCATTCGTTTAGGGGCAAATAGCAGGATCCGTGTCGCAGGGGGGACAATGGCCGCCGGAGCCCATGGAGCGGAGCCCGACTCGGAAGATCTTCGCTTGCTTGTTGCAAAAGGGAGAAGCAGCTCGAGAAAAGCACACCAACGGCTGATCAAGCACCGGGGGCTGCTGCATCTTCTAGCTTCCGTTGTGGGCTGGGCCGCTGTCGCTTGCGCCGGACATGCATCCCCAGCCCTATCCAAGCCCACCATCGTGATTAAACACCCCACTGCGCCTTTCATCTCCCATACTATAACCGCGTCAACTGCACCGTTTGCACACTTCGTGCCGCTGCATGGCCCTACGTCGCTCGTAGCTATGTTGCTCGGCTGCTGGCTTCCTGGCCAGCCAGCCGCCTTATGCTCCGAACGGACTCTTTTCCCGCCCAATCGCCAATAGTCGTACATCCAGATTATTATCTGAGCCTGGGTCAGGGTTCCTCTGACCGGTACGATGCTTCTACCGCTGTCATGGCGGCTCCGTTCAAACACAATCATCTGAGTGCCGTCCCTTTATTCAAGGATGAGCCCTTTATTGTCAGATTCACCAATGTGTCAAGAGCAACTAAAACCAACTACTTCTAGACAGTACTTTCCCTTTCGAAAATCACAGCACTGTCGCCATCACTACAACATCATGCTAACTTTTCCCTCTGTTCAAGGCGTTCGCTTAGCCACTTTGGAAGATCTTCGTCGTATCTCAATTGTGGCTACTGCCGCCTTCTTCTGGTCGCCAACCTTTAGATTCCAGCGCCCTCTGCACATGGACTTCCCCGCAGATACAATAGCCTCGTATTTCGGCGAGTACGAAGCTGCAATCAAAGATCCCTCTTGCGTGGTTCTGGTAGCCGAAGATATCATTGAGAGTAACGAAGTTGAACACGTACACCCCGCCCTTCGTTTTGCCTACCGAGCGGAACCCCGGCAACAGCAAAGCATCGTTGGCGTGTGCAGTCTCACCTTGAAGCCTGGTTCTGGCTATGTTGGCCACTTCCAACCCCCAAGTAAGCATGTCCGCGATGCAGCATCAAACAGAGATATAACCGCCATTGTTGCCAAAAGGTTCCCCTAATCCGTCTACGAAGCATCAAATCCACGATTTGAAGAGGGACCAGTGTGCTGCTGCCCTGGAGGTTTACAACGCCGTCACACGTCCGGCAAAGCTCGAGTATGCTTATACATGATTGTCGAAACCACGCATTAACAATCATGCCTCAGACACCTCGCAGGCAAGATGCGCCTTTGTACTCTAGCAGTGGCTCCTTGCTACTGGCGACGTGGCCACGCCTCAAGGCTTGTCAGCTTTTGCACGCAGCTAGCGGATGCGGATGATGCAGCCCTAGTAAGCACGAGTGTCTCGGGAATAAAGAAATTCAATTGATATAGTCCAGGGGGTCTCCGCCACACCTAGGGGCGCCCTTGTCGTTGAAAAAGCCGGATTCCGGGAACACGATATCATCCATATCAAGCGATTGGCGGTGCATGAGCAACAAGGACTCGAGAATCCTCCGAGTGCTGCAGATGTCAGCCTCTGGTACGTGGCGATCATATTCATACTGCACGTGAGACTGTCACTGACCACATCCTCCCGCTAACTGTAGGATTGGTGTTCGCTTGCCAACTAGCAGGTCATCTTCCAGTGAGATCGCGAGCCGATCGGAGTCGCCGACGGATTCACAATAAGCAAAATGATCGGTGTGAGACCTTGGCGAAAGAGTAACGATGCTCAAGTGTCGGCTAGAGGCGCTATTGTGGTAGGGCTGAATAGATTGTATCCAGCGTGGATTGTCCATTCCAGTCCCACATCCCAGCGGGCAAGGCACGAAGAGTTAGAACTTAGACAAATCTCAACTTAATGGTGATAGCCCCCGTATGTGTGACTGTCGATGGCCGTATACTCCACGCACATGGAGGAAATGGTCAGAAAATATTTGCGTTTACCGATCACACCCAGCTCGTGACCTAAACAACCTTGCTGTATACATAACTGCGAAACACGGCAAAAAATATGCGCGGGAACGGGTGAAAGCAAGCCTGACTGGATCCAAAACCACGGCGAGCAGCGGCATCAAGACTGTGTTTTCTTCGTCTTCTTTGCCGATTTCTCATCCTCAGACTCGCCGTCTGTCTTCCTCTTTCCAGCAATGCGTGAAGACTTTCGCGTTCCCTCGCTCCTCTCCTTCCCTTTCCCTTTCAAAGGTCCCTCCATCCTCACCTGGCCACTTTTCACCCCAGTCTTCGCCCCAGTCTTCTTATCGCTCTTCTCTCCCTTGCTTGGTTGATCCTTCTTCTTGCCTGTATTGGCCTTGGGCTTCTGCGGGCTTGCGGGAGCTTCCTTTTTGTCCTCATCAAGCGACTGGTGCTCTTCCTTCTCAGCTTTCTTCTCTTCAGCTTTTTTCTTGTTAGATGATTTCGGCTGCGGAGCGCCCTTCTTAGGTTCATTTTTAGACCCAGCTTCATTCTCGTAACTTCCTCCTTTCTTCTCCTGAGGCGGGTGTATGATGTCAGTGCATATTCTCACATGCACATTGTACAATACTGGGATCAAACTTACATATTCCTTGGAGAGTTTGGCCGCCTAATATGAGTGTTAGCATTGCGAAGGTTGATTGCGATCGTGAAGAAGCAATCTAATCCACCACTCACCTTCCACGCGCTCCATTGGCCTTTACCACTGCCGTCCTTGTTTGTTTCGTTCTTTACCTCCTCCTTGACCTTTTCACGAAGCTTTGGGTCGGTGGGCTTTCCTTTGCTTGACGGCATTGTATTTGATATGATCGATTGTAAAGTAGAATGTAACAATTCAAAAGCATATGCGTTCCGCAAAATAACCGCGAATAGATGCCTACATGCATAGGGCTTTGTTTTGATATGATTCGAGCATGACATCATGACTGGGCGGAGGCACGTGCACGTACCAATATCGCGACTATGGACATTCATCATGGCGCGCTTGAAAAGTATTAGTGCCAACCAGAAAATTCAAAGGAGACACTTCCGAGTTTTGTTTGAAAGAGATATCTTGGATATTCATATGTAGCAAGCTATTGTGGGTTCCATCTTCTCAACTTCCTAAGATATCATCATTTGCTAAGTCTCGGCAGTGCACCTGTCTCGTTGGCAGTATTCGCCTTTGGTTCAGAAAGAATTCATTCTCTTCATACGCTTCTATGGTTACAGCTCAAATAACTATCAGTTATTACGTAGCAAATGGCTACTGAAATATCGGCCCACACGCCTGGGCATCATCATCCGGATTGCTAGTTTCGACATGCACCAACTAGTGTTGGGTCTCGATTGCAGCATTAAGGTGACTATTTTGTGTTGACTTCCATTATCGAATGCGCAATCTTGACTTATATTGCATCTGATTTCGCTCCATTATACCCGCTGAAATATCTTCTAACTTAACCTGGTCCTACATCAACAAGTGCTTCACTGCCTCCTGCGAGCATACTTCCACCTCCATCTTTCTGCCAAAACTCTCCACAGACTTTGGTAGAATCCAATTGACTCCAATCAGACCATCCCTTAGAATCAATTACTCAATCAGAGCCATATCTTTGCACTTCTTCTTTGTCGGAATCAGGCTGCGAAACAAGAACTCCGAAGTTTGTCCATATCTCGCTGCTTTTACTCAAAGTCCTTATGGTAATTTGGTCACGTACGACGGTTATGCTGGCTTCACAGAGCGGGATCGATATCGTATAGTCATGGCAGAGTTTTGGGATTGACGCACTATACCTCAAGAGAGCTTATAAGAATCGCTCATGGGACGTACGAGACATGTGGACCGGCCAGCGAGGAGATCACATTTTGACGCCTTCAAGCGAATAATCGTCTGATGCAATCTCGCTACACTCGCTCTTTGCTTATTTACCATTTATTGCTTCATTCTGCGCTGATTTTACTGACTGTCCTATCTTGCTTTCTCTTAAACCAGTAGCTCTCGATATTCTTTGGCTTAGATTGACCAGCTTCGAGAATGGTGAATGTATTTTTTGGTTTCACGAATGAATGATTGGAATTGTTGTAGACCATATGGGGCATATTGGACAGGAATCGAACAAATATTCAACATAATAAGGTTGCTAAGGGAGAGAGGATGTAATTTGAGAACCAGCTGGTCCACATGCTGAGAATGAAATTTGAATCTGAGACCTAAACCTCTGCAACTAGCTAAAGCAAGCATATCTATCCAACGCCTGATATTGACGTCCCCTATTCACTCTTGGGGCAAGACTCCGGCTCAAGGCTTCTTTGCGCCTCGAACTTTTCGAAGTGCGACCATATATAGGATTCGTCTTATAATGTGCAAAAATATTTCGAAGGGAATATTGTTTACAATGCCACGCAGATACAGAACCTCATCTAGTATCCGAAACTCTCCGTATGAAGATAAATGCCTTGCGCCCCAGTCCCTTTATGAACCGCACGTTCATCACTCAGTGAACAAACAGTCTGTTTCACATCGGCCACGAGGCCTTGGGGTCCGCAAACCACGACGGCGGACTCTCCCAGTGCTTGTTCCAGTGTTCTCCGGATGATTTCCCTTATCTTTGGTCTTCCAGAAAGGATGGATATCGAAGGATGGACCAAGGGTGTCTGGTTGACGGAGGATTGGGGCGTTGAGAATTCTTGTGAGGTTGTACGGGTCGCAGGTGCATCTGAGCAGCAGCAACAAATCGCTTTGCTATTTGAAGGAGCGTTCTCGTCAACAGTGACTCGGCAACAGCATGTTCCATTGGATCCGCAGGCTTCCTGCTTGGTTTCTGAAGTCTCAGAAACGACAGCTGTCACTCTTCGGACACCGTCCTTCTCGTCCTCAAATTGAGTCCCTTTTCCTATAAATTCAGGACTGCTCCGATACTCAACCGCACCACGCTCAAAGCCATTGTTTGAATTGAGGGCTGGTTTGGGGGAGGCTATTGTGGATAAAAGCGACTTGTGCTCCTCTGTGAAAGAGTCATCGCACGTAATGTAAATGGATAATTCAAGTTTTATATCCTTGAGCTTGTCTTGCAAAGCTTGGAACTGTAAGTAGACGGATGAAAGCTGTTCTGAGAACCAAACAAGTTGATCCTTGCTCTTCACTACCCATACAAAACGAACACAACGTGTAGCGGAACCGCTTGGCTTTTTAAAGAAGGATTCTCTTCCTCTCTTTGTCTCTGGAATAGCGTTCTCTGTCCAGCTTTGGGCAAGATCGCGAAGTAACGGAATTGTAAAGGATGCGCCACTGCTGCCCGCAAGTAGCACAATACTGTCAAATTGGCGGAGTGGTCGTAGACAGCCGTAGGGTCCTTCTATTGTTACAGTTTTGGATCTGTGGCGTTGTCAGCGTGAGTATTACCGAATAGTGACACGACTTGAGGCGGTGCCCTGACTGATGTAGGACGTGCACATTCTTCCCAAAGTGAGATAAATTTGGATGTAAAGCAAGACATACCTCAAAGATGCTTCATCTGCTTGGTGTGATTTCTTGGCATGTCTGAAGAAGCGCCTTGTGCCACCAGTCTCAGCCTTAACCAGGAACTCCATCCGTCCATCTTCTGGAATCGACGCTACAGTAAAAGGGTGGCTTTGCAATGGCACAATCGAATGACATGATAAGAAAACATGTTGGCCAGGGCTCCAGCTAATAGGGGGGTCTCGGATGACAATTCGCGTTGTATCGCGCGGAAGAGGGATGAACTCTGCTTTGCAGGCGAAGATGCCTTCTTTCTGGCCTTGGTTCTTCTGTGAAGTATGGAAAACCGAAACGTTGGCGTACAACACCCGTAGAGATCGAAAAACGCGGTCAAAGAAGAACAACCCGACGGGTATCCAGACATAAACATTCATCTCGATCGGAGTGTGTATGTACGTGAAGGCAAGGAGAAGCGCGAAAGATATCAAATGTTGTATAACAAAGAGTTCGTAGCACCAACCGCGAATAGGTGTCATGGAGCTGAAGACGATCCAAACCAATGTACACCAAGCAGCAAGGCCTTTCCAGACAATCTCGTTGTTCTTGAGTTGGTAGCCAATGTAATTATACGGAGCCCAGACGCTAAAAAAGTAGCCCATATGGAGAGTCGCCGTTATAAGCATACATCTCGCGCACCACCGGTGAATCCAGTTGAGGCGTTCATAGCTGATACCGCTAATAAACCCTACGATGTTGTTCTTACCCGCAAGGAGGAATATGAGGGGGAGCTGAGCAATCGTGATGACACCGCACCGAAAGCCGATATCTTCTCTCGCGAACTGGTCGTTGAGGTCTAGCCCGTAGAGACAGAGGACGACCAAGACGACTAGATTTAAAGATACCAGAGTGACTCGACCCACAGTGGGTAAAGCAAGCGCCCGGCCTTTCAGTGGTATGAGGACTGAAAAATGGGATGCCTCACGGGTGACAGCAAACAAGGTCGCATTCCAGAGAGCGAATCTTGACTTCGGCTTGGCAGGTGTTTGTGACCCTGCTCTTGCTGCAGACAGTCGTTGTCTGTATAATATGTAATTGTAGACATTGACCAAAGCAGCTACGCCGACCGCACTCCCAACGACTGCGTAGTATAGTTTTGGAAAGTCTGTCAGGGCAGGCAACTGGGCCATGGAACCCATGGACATGTGAGTGTGGCTCATGATGTCTGACGCAGGTCCGATGCTGTGACCTCCTGTTTTGTTTGCGTTTCTCGTGTCCCGAGGGACCTCGGGCGGCGGTCTTTCGGGCTTGAAACGGCCTGTACAAGAACCCGATGTGTATGGACTGAGGCTGGACTGGGGCTTTTATTGCATGCTTACTGACATCGCCAAATGAACTTGTGCCGTGTTCGATATGTTTCGTGGAGCTTACTACTCTTGGTCCCGAATGTTGCCTGGGTATTTTCTTGGAAGTTTGGATAGTCGACAGTTGAGGTTGAGGAAAGGCTCGGTAGAAGACCGCCGCCAGCGTTCTCAGCCACGGTCCCGGGAGTCGCTAACATGCTTCTGTACCACCGGATCAACTGTCCTCTCGATGCAAGTCTGATGTGCTGCGGGGGGGCTGCTCCAAACAACCAGGCGTTATCCTGGGCGTGGCGTTATCAAGCATTGCCTGCTAGCCGCAAGCGGCTAATTATGCTCAAAGTCGCTCCTTCACTTCACGGCTCTTTGGACGTCGCTGCCTTTTCCACAGACGCTTGCGGCTTGCAATGGCCAGACTTATGTCGCGTTTTGCTGCAGGTCGTCGCGCCAGCCTGAGGGGAGTCCAAAAACGCACTCCCCGGCAATACCGTGCACACGTCCTGCGTCTCCTAACGCTTCACGCATCAGCTTAGGCTTGTCATCTCTTGACTGTCGCAAAAACCTACGCATTCACCCTCGCCTGCCTATAAACCAGCGCACAACCAACGCCCCCGAGTTATGCGTTAATGCTAAAAGAGTGTTTCTTGTGTCATTGCGAGCAGCCAAGGTGTCACCCCGCAGTGAGCGATAGAACCTTTAAGCGACTGTCCTCCCGGCACGATTCAAAGGCCAGTCTGGAACTCACTACCTAATTTTATATATCCGATCATCTCGAGCGAAAGTTACGAAGCCTTCGAAAGACTTCCACTCCAAATACTTAAACAAATTCCCTGCTTTCCGCCACTCATAATCTGCAACCATGGTCGCTCACGAGGGTCATGACACCTCAACCGACTCGATGGCGGGCATGAGCGGCATGACGACGGAATCGCATGGCATGATGCAAATGGCCTTTTTCACGGCCACGAACACACCACTTTACTCGGAATCGTGGACCCCGCAGAATGCTGGCCAGTATGCAGGCACTTGCATCTTCCTCATTGTACTCGCCATTAGCCTGCGCGCCATCTTCACAGCCAAGTCGTTCCTCGAGGCCAAAGCAATGGCGAGTGCTCTGAAGCGAAGATACGTTGTTGTAGCTGGGGAAAAGACGGTTGCCGAACAAAGCCTGAACGACGGCAATTCAATGACTGGAATTCTCACCACCAATGGAGTACAGGAGGATGTGCGAATTATCTCAGCTCCTGTTAAGCATACCCAGCCATGGAGATTCAGCGTTGATCTTCCGAGGGCCCTGCTGATGACGGTCGCAGCGGCTGTTGGTTATCTTCTGTAAGTCGTGCACCGATTTGGGCAATCACATAGCTTCTGCTAACTATTGCATAGCATGTTGGCAGTCATGACATACAACGTGGGCTATTTCTTGTCTGTTCTAGCGGGTGCATTCATTGGGGAACTGGCATTTGGCAGGTTCAACCAGGGGATTATGAGCATGTGAGCGCAATAAGGCCGCTGCATGGTTACTTGATCGAGGTCACGACAGCTCAACCGAAGCCACCTGGCGTTGCCTCGGGCGTTCGGTCATCTCATATGGATGATATAGTGTGGTATTTGGCCTTAGGTGGTTGTATGTGGGAGATTTTGGTCACTCGAAATAGTCCTCGAATAGATTAGCCTCCCAATGCAGGGTCAGTGTGCGAACGCAAAGGCAGTAACCACCAGCGCCGGACCACAAAGCTTGTATTGCAGCACCATGACCATGCGATACAGCTTTTCAACTTCCGAATCATTATTTCCGTCCGTCAACACACAAGCGACCAGGTTACATGATGGCGCTAGGGTGAATGGACCCCTGTCATGGCGCTAGTGGCTGGCCACTGAACCACTGCTTTGGTAAGAAACTTGCTCACGCTTGCTGCACCTGCAAATCATCCATCGCGGTCTCGGCGCCCTGTACCTTGATGGCGACACTATAGCAAATGCCGCCGCTGATGCAGAATTCTGCTCACCTCCTGTTTCTGCTTAGACTCTCGCGCAATGCGAAACGAACAGGCTTGAGGGCTTGACGCGCGAGCCACGCGAACCAACTAGGACGGAATGCACGGCATGCGGGGGAGAGCTCCTCCCGCTGGGTTACAATAAATAAAGTAGTACGCCCAGGTGCATTCTCATGTGTTTACATTGTAAACTCTTTCACTACACTACGCCCTGTTCCAAGTCGACCAACCAACTTTGAAAGATTCAACCTACATCTATCAATCACCCTCCTACTCAATTAAACCATATATTCTTCACCGTCGGCAAGATGTTAGCCCACACTTTCGCCGCCCTGTCACTTCTCTCTCTCACATCCGCTCACTTCGAGCTCAAATATCCGACTGCGCGTGGTTTCAATGATGATACAGAAGGCACGTTTCCCTGCGGAAGCTTCGATACCGTTCAGCAGCAGCGCACCAATTTCTCGATTAGCGGTGGCCCAATTCAGCTGAATATGGGCCATCAGCAGACCAATCTAGCTGTTTACATGGCGATTGGGGAAAATCCAGGGTCGGGCTTCAGCATTGTTGCAAAACAACAGCTCACAGTCGAGGTTCTCGGAGAATTCTGCTTGGGTGCAGTCGCCGTGCCTGCTGGCTTGAACGTCACAGATGGAACGCCAGCTTCGATTCAGGTGGTCACAAACGACCATGCAGGCGGTGGTTTATACCAGGTAAGCTAGCATGCCATGTATCTGGCTGTTGCAGAGGACGTTGCTAATGCTTACAGTGTGCCGATGTTACATTGGTCAATGCCCAGCTCTCCGCAGCCGATTTCAGCAACAACTGCAAGAATGCCACCAATGCCCGAGTCAGCCAAGAGAATATCCCCGGTAATCCCAATGGAACATCCACGGAGGACCATAGCGGTCACAGCGCGAGTGCAACAGCAAGTTCAACTGCCCGGCCAGCTGCAAGTAGCACTGGTGCTGCATCGCATGCAAAGGCTGTCTCATGGGGTTTGGCCGCTGTTGGGCTGGCCGGAATGGCGATTTTGTAGACGGTGGGCGTAACGGAAAGGAGTGTAGAGTCAGTGAGGCGAGGTGCAGTGGATGAGACGCAACAGAGATATGATACCAATTCTAGATAATCTGTATTCCAAGTAACTTCGAGATTGTGACTTGTTGTGTCTGTGTACTGTCATCATGTGCGCAACAAGTGGATTGATTGACGAGCATCATGATTGCGCGGGACCGCAGATCTGAATTAATGAGGGCCTTTTCTTTGGTCTGGAAAAGGTTGCTGTGATTGTTGTGACCATAACTTTTTGCGAAGGCTATTAGCGACCTGTGCCCCTCTGACGTTGCGGGGATTTGAGCTTCAACACAAGCGAGGCACACAATCGGCAGTTCCGGTCAGTTTCCCCGACGCCCGCATCAACTTCAACACCACGCTCACACTCGAGTCCCGCTCACGATCCCGAGTTTAGGTACGTGCCCTTCATCAAATTACCGCAGAGCTTCTGTCCTTGGCTTTGAATTTTGTTGGACCTGAAACTGACCCTATGACAACCTCAGCCCTCTCTACCTAGTCATCACTCTTCCTCTTCACCGCAAATATGGATCAGGCAAAGTTGGCGCGTATGCAGGCGTCGGTGCGCATTGGTACGTCTTATCCCCAAATTTTGGAGCTCTCTAGCTCCAGAAACGAAAGCGTACAGGCATTTGGGATAAACAATGGCTAACATGTCCGCGAACAGGGTAGGCAGGCAATCTTCTTCCATCTTCGAGAGCCCCGCATCAATCCTTTCCTGAACCCGCGAGTCACCAAAAATGGCAATCGTATATATTGAGGATTTCGCACTTGGAATAGATTGAATCCAGAGCTCGGAGCTGACTGAATGATACAGAGGCAAGGGCACTCCCCGCAGGAAGGTCAAGAAGGTCCACAAGAGTGCCGGCACCGACGACAAGAAGCTACAGACAGCGCTCAAGAAGCTCAATGTGCAGCCCATCCAGGCTATTGAGGAGGTCAACATGTTCAAGAGTGACGGAAATGTTATCCACTTCTCGGCACCAAAGGGTGGGTCAAACTCCCTTCTCGTACACGTTGCAGTATTGCGACATTAGAAGAGTTGTTTCTAGGCACTGTCGCGGCAGACTTTGGCCGTTGCGGCCCTTCCATTCCTGCTCACTAGGCTATATCACAAGTCATTTCTAATACCTGCTAACATATCTCGTACAGTCCACGCCTCAGTACCAGCCAACACCTTCGCCATCTACGGCAACGGCGAGGATAAGGAGCTGACTGAGCTCGTCCCTGGTATTCTCAATCAGCTTGGTCCCGACTCACTTGCATCGCTACGCAAACTCGCTGAAAGCTACCAGAGCATGCAGAAGGAGAAGGGTGAGGACGGCGACAAGAAGGAGGATGACGACGAGGATGATGACGACATCCCTGATCTCGTTGCTGGCGAGAACTTCGAGTCAAAGGCTGAGGTCGAGTAGAGGCTTGCCTTTGAGCAATCGGCAAAGCCAGGTGGTAGAGCCTTGGAGGGGTACTTGTGCAGTGACGGCCTACCGGATGTATTTTGATATGGAGGCCTCTTACGCTTCTATGCAATCAACGACTTTTTCAGTTGGCAGTCGCGATGGGTCGTGCATGCCGATACCGGACTGGCGTTATGTCTCAGAGAAGATATGGAATGAAAAAAAAGTCCTCGCACGCTCCCCATATCATTTTCCCCTATACCGATTCAGTGATGCTATCGAATGGTGTATGTTATGATTCTTTTTGGGGGAAGGTTGTGTCGCAAGTCTGACCGCCACGACATGGGATCAAAAGAACGGAACTACTCCGCATTCCTAGGATCTGGTAAGGTGGGTGAAGCCGAAGAGCTCGAAAGCTTAGGCTCCTCGCATAAGCACGTTCAATGTCAGCACTATTAAGCTTTCGGGTCGGCTACAATGAGCTCCGGAGGCTTTGAGCCTAAACGCGATAGGATTAGAGTTGGAACGAAACACGCCGTGGCTCCAATCCCTAGGTTCTCCAACAGGTCAAGGAGACGCGCAACCACTCAAGCAATTCCTAAGCATCAGCATAGCCACTCCTGACGGCCCGAAAACACGAGTTATGAAGGAAAGGCATATATATATGTGTGTGTGTATGCGTGTTACGAAGGGGTGTTTTTGCTCCAGGTCAGACACTCAACGTTTCTGTCGATCTTCGGTTCCCCACGACAAAGCCCTGAGGCGTTCCTGAGGCTTGAGACGCGGTCACAGCTTTAATACAAACGCGTTGCTCTGCCAATTTCCTTGTGCGACGTACATTGACTTCCTTTTTATCACGCCACCTTGCGTTGACACCCTGTCAAGTGCAGTTCTGGAGTGATCATCACAATGAGCACCGAAACCATTCTCATTCTCGGCGGCTCCTTCGCGGGCATCGGCGCCGCACACTACGCCCTCAAGCACATCGTCCCGCAACTACCAAAGAAGGAGGGCATCACCTACAATGTCACGCTGGTCAATCCATCCAAGGACTTCTTTTGGAGAGTTGCGGCACCGAGAGCGTGCGTTTCGAAGCAGATGATGCCCACAGACAAGATATTTTTCCCAATCGAGCCCGCCTTCACCTATGCCTTCCCCAAATTCAAGTTCGTACAAGGTACAGCGACGCATGTTGACCCGGCTGGTCAGACAGTATCAGTCACTACTGTATCTGGAGAGCAGCAGTCGCTTCCTTACGCGGCACTTGTCATTGCTACTGGTTTCACTACACCGAGCCCGCTGTTCACGCAAACAACGGATGCGGCGGCGCTCGAATTAGTTTATGATGCCTTCCAACAGAGCCTGAAAAACGCGAAGACGGTTGTGATCGGAGGTGGTGGGCCAGTCGGCGTGGAGACTGCAGGAGAGGTTGCAGAGATCCTGAACGGCAAACCTGGCTTCATGGCTTCAGAGCCTAAGAATCCGAAAGCGAAGGTCACGCTCGTCTGCGGTGACAAAAAGATGTTACCTATTCTTCGCGAATCGATCGGTCAGACTGCACAGCAGTATCTGAAGCGACTCGGATGCGATGTCACATATAACACTAAAGTCGTCTCAGCGACCAAGACTGGAGAGGGAGAAGGCGCAAAAACAAAAGTGGAACTCTCGAACGGAGAAACTATTGAAGCCGACATCTACATCGACGCAACAGGCACTCGACCCAACACCAGTTTCCTCCCAAAGGAATGGCTTGACAACCGCAACCGCCTAGCCTGTAACCCCAAAACCCTGCGCGTGGAGCATGAGTCCGCTGGTCCCCGCGTCTACGCTGTAGGCGATGTAGGCTCATACACGCGTGGCGGTATCATGGACATGTCCGATGCCATTCCTGTGGCTATGACGAATCTCAAGACCGATTTAATCGCCCATATCTCTGGCACCGCGCCTGGTGGTGATCGCCACTACACTGCGAACTTGAAGGAACAGCAAATTGTCCCTATCGGCACTCAAAAGGGTGTCGGTGCGTTTGGGGGACATAGAGTGCCGAGTCAGATGGTTTGGATGATTAAAGGGAGGGATTACATGGTCAGTCAGTTGGCGGAGGGGACATTGAGGGGTGATCAATGGAAGAAGGAAGGGAAGTGGACACCGGTTCAGCAGGCTAGTAAGGCCGGGTTGAGCTCCGGTTAGCTGGACGCAAGAGGCTTCGTTCTGGCCTACTGGAATCGTCCACATCCGTCGAAAATTTATTTCAAGCGTAATTGTTGGTGGCATGTATTTTACTTTTCTTGGATGGAATACCCCTCGATGGTTGGAGGCACGCAGTTGATAGTAATAATAATACGGCTCAGTTCGTTTCAGTATTAAAGACATATCGCACGTAAACACGAGTGTCTGAAAGCATATTTACATGGGATATTGATTAAATAGAGCATGAAGGCATTCAAACTGGAGGCAGTCTCTTGTATGATGATATATGTGGAGACCTCACTAGGGACAAGCTTAAATTTAGCGCGGAGCTCAAGCTCCACTGTAAATTTCCAGCATCAACATCATCGACCAATTCATGTTATTGCTAAGCGCAACTTCCAACAATCCTACCTCCCAAAAATACCACACGCCGCTCACTCCTCCAACAATGGCTACGGCCGCTCCAGCTTCGCCTCCGGCTTTGACATTCCCGCGCCCAATCTTCGCTGCAGTATCCCCGCACCCATTTCTGCAAGCGCACCTCTCGACTGGAAAGCCAAGCAGCCCACCCACGCGGGCTAATGGTCGCGCCACACACGAATTCCGGAGACCAGGCATCAACACAGGCAGTTTGACCCATTGCAATGGCAGTGCAGTCGTAAGACTGGGCAACACGAGTGTGGTGTGTGGTGTACGGGCCGAGATATTGAAGGAGGAAGATATACCAGGCACAGGTTCTACTACGGCAACAGCGACAGCAAAGAATGAGGAGGAAGAATCTGAGGACATTGAAAGTCTGAGGCTCCTCGTCCCAAATGTCGAATTGTCTACTGGAAGCACACCAGCGCATATCCCTGGGAATGCGCCGTCCACTTTTGCCCAAACACTGATAACCCGCATACGATCGCTCTTACACTCGACACGCCTGCTGCGCGCCTCCGATCTCCACATACTCCACACGCCACTCACAAACCCTGACGACCCCGACGCAGCGCCAGAAGTGCAGTTGAAAGGATACTGGGTGTTATATCTAGACATCTTCTTCATCAGCATAGACGGCAATGCCTTCGATGCCTCGTGGCTGTCCATACTCGCCGCGTTACGGGACACGCTGCTACCGCACGCATACTTTGACGAGGAGTACGAGGGGATATTGTGCTCTGACAACCCTGCGGAAGCACGGCGACTGAGTTTGCAAGGATTCCCCGTGGCGAGTACATTTGCGGTGTTTGAGGGTCGCAAGGAGGATGGAGATGAGCCAGCTGTTGGCGTGGATTGGGTGTTGAGTGATCCTGATGCGTTTGAGGAGGGCGTGTGTCGAGAAAGTGTGAGTGTGGTTGTGGATGCCTCAGCGGGAGGGAAGGGCACAAAAGACGCTGTGGTGTGCCGGATAGAGAAGAGTGGTGGTGGAGTTGTAGATAGAGATGTACTCAAGGGACTGGTGAAGAGGGCTCTCGACCAGTGGGGTGAGGTCAACAATGTGCTCAGGGGCCAATCGTGAGCTTCGTGGTCACTCTGATGGGAAAATCGAGATACATCACTTTGCCTCGAAAGGATCAAAAGTTGACACAACACGGCAACAAAAAGGGGACACACCCATAGAAACAGTCCAGAAGGATATTATCATGGCTAGCTGCCTGAGGGAATCATGGAGCACCAGGACGCAGTCACAGCGCCACGGCGACTAGGGCCATAATCTGGCGTGCTAAAGTGTAAGAACCATACTCTTGAAGATGGTAGAAACATTCAGGTAAGAGATATACTACAATAGCAGACCAGTTTGGTCCGACTCCAAACGCCTATCCTCCCAATATGTCGCCGAAAGATGCTGGTATGCTTGCTGAAATATCGCAATCATGCGGAAGGAAATGCTGAGTGACATAGGGGAGAGATAGTAGGTAAAAGGCTGCAAGGCAATGCTCGCTCGATCCACAATATCAACGCAGAACTCCACCACTTCTTCGTGGACCTCGTCGCCCCTCTACCCCTACCTTTCAGCATCTATATTCTTCGTCCATCGTTGCTCGTATGCAAACACCATAAGTGCTTGCAGCTTTCATCGTAATTGTCCCTTGATGTGCGCTCTCACCGAATTACGCGCTTGCTCTTCACGATAAATGGGCTTGGCATCTCAACCTCTATAGTAGGATCCCAGACTGCGGCAGGTGAAGTCACGCCTGCACTTCGACCCTTGACTGGGCTCCGCCTACCGAAGCCGAATCCCTTCTTCCCCTCATCTTCGCTCATAGCTTGAGGAGGGATCCCACGGGCTTGTTGCAGCTCTACCAGAGTCCGACCTTGGATGCCACCGTTATTGCGCATTGCCTGCATACGGATAGCCTCATTGCCTTTCTTTGATGGGAGCCCTACCAACGGTGCAGATTTCGTAGCTAGCCCAGTCTTGCGTGGGGAGGTGGAGGATGCCTCAGTGGGCTTCGATTTAGTTCGACTTGGGGAGGCGGCAACGATGGGTACAGCAGGGACGGAACGTGGCTTCGTGCTCTTCGGAGCAAGTAGATTTGGCGTGCTTCCTAGCCGCTGAGTTGGCTTCAAGAGGGGAGCCTGAGCGTTTGCGAGTACCTTGAAAGGATCATCGCCACCCAACCGGCCGCCCGAGGCGCTTCGAGCACGAGTTGGCGACGCCAGAACGGGAAGGTCGTCATCGTCATCGTCGAAATCTCCATTCCATTCTGCTTCGGTTGGCGATTGTGGCACGTCAGCATCCCACTTCTTTAGCCCCTCTTTTGCGGCAGCGAAAATGTTCTGGCGTGCCTGTTGATGGCGGCGGGGAGAGAGGGAGAGGCCGGCGATCGAGGCGGGTGCGGGGGATGGTTCGGCCATTTGGACGTCCATTGGAGAGGGAGGCGCAATAGGCTGAGCAAACATTGTACGAGCACGAGAGAGTGGAGCACGAGATGCCCGCTTGGCCCTTGGCTTGATGGTAATGTCCTCACTCGAGTCCTCAAGGGATAGTGAGGAGATATCTGTACCACTCCCGAAGTCCGAGTTAGTATCCAAGGTGCTTTGCGAACGATTCATAGTGCTGGCTGTCTCCACTTCTGTAGGGAATAACAATCCCGCCTCTGTTGCCGGCATAAGCGGTGTATTCGAGCGAGGAGCGAGTTTTGGCGACGTGCTCAGGCGGAGGGGATGCTTTGCCAATGCCTTCTCAACTCGCTTGTTCACCTCTTCTTCAAAAGTCGCCTGGAGCCGAGAGAGCTCCTTCTGGACTCGCTGCTCTGTTTGCAACTTTACCTGCCGCTCGATTTCCAGCTGAGCCTTGACTTCCCACTCCCGACGTAGCTGGTCATCAATCTCTTTACGTATGCGCGCTATCGATTCATTGGCTTCTTTCTCTCTTCGGACTGCCAGCATCTTCTGTTCCTTTAGATCTTGTCCGAGCTTAACCACCTCCTGCTCCTTTCGCATCAGCTTTACGATTGGTAGGTTTAGAAGCGCTGCTGTGTCTGGACGATGGTCAGGGGTAGTCTGCAAACAGCTAGCGATGACTTTGCGCAGCTCAGCAGAATAACAAGCCGGGATCTCTGGGAACCGACCGAGCTTGATCTTTTGGATCAGCTCGAAATGAGTCTTGGCGTTGAAAGGTGGCGTCTTCGCGCACATTTCGTAGATTATACAGCCGAGGGCCCAGATGTCGGAGTGGGGACCGTACTGCTCGGCCTTGCAGATTTCTGGTGACATATAGAACGGAGTGCCGACATACGTGGAGGCGAAGTCGTGAGACTGGAGGATCTTAGATAATCCAAAGTCGCCAAGTTTAACGGAGTTGTCATCGCCGAGGAAGACTGTTGTTGTTGTCAGTATGTATTACTCAGTCAAAGCGAGTTATCAAGGTACTGACTGTTCTCAGGCTTGAGGTCCCTATGTAGAATCATGGGCCTCCTAGAGTCACGGGCAGGCTTCGCGTTCCCAACCAGCCCCATGACATTGCGGCCTGCCGCTGGCGGATCTTCACCATAATGACAGCGGTAGAGCGCGCTCACGATCTGGCTAAAGATGCTCCAAACGAACTCCTCCTCACACACTTGATTCTTGTTCTTCAAGTCGCGGATCACGCGACCAAGATCGCCATTCCCACAGTATTCCATGTAGAGGTGCAGATCCTGTGACGCCTTGATGTGGTCACGCTCGAAGTAGGCGACAATGTTTGGGTGGCGTAGTTCTTTTAAGATGGAAAGTTCGGCTTGCAGTTGTTCGCGCTCCTTCTGCGACATTTTGAGGTAGCTGATTTCTTTTCGGCAGAGGATCTTTGCTACGGTTAGCAGGCAACACACGCATCGGCTAGAGGATTCCGTACATAGCCGTCAGCCTTGCGCTTGACCTTGCGGATGACTCCAAAGGAGCCATGGCCTGTAGAGGCATTAGTATATCCAATCTGCACCAAAGGGAGGCTCAATTGCGCACCAATCTTCTCCAGGACATCGTACTTATCGTCCTCAGGCATGATTAAAGTGCTGCTATAGCTCAAAAAACATGTAATTATGGAATGTTGAAGGGCTGGGATGCTGCTATGTTAGTGGGTGGTCAAATGTCTGAAATGCTCTGGTAGGCGGGATGAGACGCAAGCTTGGGGCCGTGTTTGGGCCATGTTTACGCTAAGGGCGTCGAACCAGCAACGAGCCTGCACGAGCCCCTCGCGGCTCAGTCACCAGGGTCTGCCCTTATCGATTGCTAACTCCGATCTCCGCCGCCACTCGTCATTAGCATGATTAAATTACTACGGTACGGCCTATTCCTGCACGCCTTCTAGTCCTACGCTTGCCACTATGGAGGTCAGGAAGAAGCACGAAATTGAGGCAGCCCTTGCGACGGAAGCGCTGGCGATTTCAGCTGGGCAATTGAAGGAGGAGAACCCGCTTGATTTTTCCAAAGAATTTAGCGCCTTCTGCGAAGCGTGTCGCAGAGGGGATTTGAAAGTCTGCCAGGAATTAATCAGTACTGGCGTCAACATCAATGCGAGGGATAAATTCGATTACACCCCTCTTATTTTAGTAAGACACTCCAGGCTTTTATTTCATAACTTGGTTTTTGTACACACATGCACAGCGCAAAGTGCTGACCGCTTGTGTTACCAGGCTAGTTTATGCGGCCACTACGAGGTCATACGACTGTTGCTTGAGAATGGCGCGTTATGCGAGCGAGATACATTCCAAGGCGAACGATGCCTCTACAACGCGCTTAACGATCGTATACGGAACCTATTGTTATCCTACGACTACGCCAAATCAACCAACCCTCTACAACCCCTTGCGGGTAAGTAACCAGTTTTAGACTGCATGTTATATAGAAACTGACTTCTGGTTCCCTTACTCGCAGCACATATAACCTCGCTCCTCGCAAGACCCACCCCAAAGACTACCGACATCATTATCACCACGTACGATCAGACCTTCCACCTGCACAAGTTTCTGCTAGCTGCACGGTCGCCTTATTTTGCAAAGAAATTAGCAGCAGCACCGTCAACAGCATCATGGAAGCTTCCAAATACCATACCTGCAGAGTCGTTAGGCGTGGCGCTGCAATATCTATATTTTCAGGAGGTCTCAATACGGAGGGCGCTCTTTGGCTTAAGCGACGAGCAAGAGCTTGCGGTGCTCACTGGTATTGATAAGATTGGAAAACAGCTAGAGATAGAGCGGTTGTTCGAGGATATCACAGAGGTGTCAGATAGGCGATTGTTGCGACAACGACGAGCAGAAGAGCTAGATCGAGGCCGAGATCAGTTGGAAAGCTGGTTCAAAGAGAATGTCTTGAAGTACAAGAGGGTCGTAGATACCGCAAAGGTAGACAGCATACATTGGGATCGAGATAATTCCATCTTTGCTGATATACTACTACGCGCGGACGATGATAATGAGGATGACGTATCGGACCAAACTGATCGATCACCCGGCCCATCAGAGTCGTCAACCCCACCTGTGCGCAATACACCTGGCGCACTGCTCGGTATTCCAGTGGGACCAATTCGATCGAGATCGCCATCACGACAACGAGCACCGCGGAGGTCGACAATATTCCCCGCTCATCGCGCCATGCTGCTGCGGTCGGAGTACTTCCTGACAATGTTCAGTTCACAATTCAAGGAGGCGCAAGATACTCCCCACTTACAGATCGTCACGATAGATTGCTCGCCAGCAGTACTAGAAACTATACTAACGTTCATGTATACCGAGCGCGCCGACTTTGGCCTAGACATTGCCATTGATGTGCTTTTCGCAGCAGACCAGCTTTTCATCGAGAAATTGAAGCAGCGCGCCGCCATCATCATATCCGCACTAGGTAATGGCTCAACCTCAGCTGTAGAGTCAGACAACCCTCGCGGCGAGACGGACACGGATGAAGCTCTCGACATTTACGAAGTCATACGGGCAGGCTGGGATACTCGAGTGCAGCGCCTAGAAGAGTTCGCCGCACGGTACATTGCATATCGACTTGAAAATTACATCGACCAACCAGAGTTTGCTGAACTGGTGCAAGAGTCTGCGAATAGGGTCAAAGCGCGCCAGGAAACGGACACCGTAGAACTCGTTGACGATATACGTTACTATCTTTCGGAGCGCTTCCGACTACGGTTCGAGGATAGTGGTCTGGACGAGATGATGGATGAAAGCGCAGCCATCCAGGCCAGTGCTGAGGGAGATTTGGTAGATGCCATGGATGATCTCGCTTTCGAGGGCAAGCTACCTGAGAAGGTGTTGCACGAGGGAAATCATGCATCGGTAGAGCAACAGCTCGCTACCGGCGTCATAAGAGACTTGGATGGTAACCCGGTGGGAGATGAGTTCATGCAGGATGCCATGAACTATCAAATCTTGCTGGGTAAGATTGATATGTTGCTAGAGAAACTGAACCTCGACGCTTAGTTGGATCAGAGCTGTCATGAAATCGGTTTGACTTCAACTCGGAATGTGCATAAACTTTCAGGTAACTGCTCAACAAGGCATTGCATAGCGGTATAATTTACTGCCTTGAACTAGCTTTCCAAATGTAAAAACATATCACCGAGCTATACATAGACAGTCGTCTTCACCAGTTGGCTCATGATTGAGCGTAGGATATCTTGTTTTGCTCTGCAAAGAAAGTCAAAGCAGCAGAGAATTCACTTTACATCTGCATGCCGCATATCCGTCTCCATGCTTCACGTGGCTCATCTTTTCTTTTCTCCAAACATTTCCTTTGCGTAAGAACTGCATTCCAATGCATTGCGCTCCGTGACATCACAAGTGGGGTAGCTTCCGACGAATGTACCCCACTACAAAACATTGAACACAAATACATAAGCTGCACATGATGCGCGCTCTTGTTCATAAATCATCAATCATCAGGTCTTCATTCTCGGTTTTGACTCCAACTACTCAGCATCTAGTCTCTCGAGCCTACATTGTAGCACCAGGACGTACTTTCCGCAGAGCGAGCACACCCCGTGAATTGCAAAGGATCACGCTTGAAAGGAAGGTGATCACAAATATGTCTACTGAATCGACACAATCGCAGGCTTGCTGCAATACGCCAGCTGTTATTAGCAAAGGCTACTCACCTAAGGGCGAATACATTGAGGTTGATGGATTGAAGACCTGTGTGTACCAACCTCGTCCACTGCCCCAAATCCTGACCATTTATTCCAGATGCCACCGGTCCCAAGGATGCAAAGCAAGGCATTCTCGTCGTATATGACATCTTCGGCTTCTTCAACCAGACTCTCCAAGGTGCCGATATCCTAGCGCACACCGACAAAGAACGCCCGTACCAGGTCTTCATGCCCGACTTCTTCGACGGAAACCCGGCCGACATTTCCTGGTACCCTCCGGACAATAAGGAGAAGGAACAGAAGCTGGGCGAGTTCTTCAAGACTAAAGCAGCTCCCCCGAAGACGCTGCAGCGAATTCCCAAGATCGTTGAGGAGCTAGGGAAGAGTAAGGGAATTGAGAAGTGGGCTATCATTGGATACTGTTGGGGTGGAAAGGTATGTGTAGACATAAACATTGGCATGTATCTTGTCTAACGTGGATATAGATCGTCAACCTCTCCTCTCAAGAGAATACGAAGTTCAAAGTGGCAGCAGCATGCCACCCAGCCATGGTCGCCGCAGACGATGCTCCCGGAATAACGATCCCTTATATCATGCTGCCATCCGGGGATGAACCCAAAGATGATGTTGAGAAGTGGGAGAAGGGCCTCAAGGTGTCTCACGTCGTGGAGTGGTTCCCTGATCAAGTGCACGGGTGGATGGCGGCGCGTAGTGACCTCGAACAGGACAAGGTGAAGAAGGAGTATGAGCGTGGTTACAAATTGGTGTTGGACTTCTTCCATAAGCATATGTGAGTTCACCAATCTGGCGTATTTTAGGTAATGAAGGGGTTTGACCACAGTGCTGAACCTCATAGGGATTCGGCCGCAAAGCTGTGATCGAGAGGTGGGCATATTATGAAATGAATATGCATGCGAGGTTCAATATAATAGGTTCAGAGAATGACCTCAGAGACTGTCATTAGGTATCGAATATCAATGTCTTAAGTGTAATTCACATGACGACAATCTTCGTTTTAATTCTTATAGTGCAAGATTTGGTCGAAAAGTTATGCATGACTGAAAGAGGAATATTGATGAACACAGATATCATATCATACCGACCCAATTCTTAGACTTGTCAAGAACTGATTACCGTCTGAGATTAGAGACATAGTCCTCCCAGTGCGATGGGTTCGAGAAGACCCGAGCACACGATAATTGCAACAAATAAATTAAGTGAAAAAGAACTGTGTCGGGAGGCAGCAGACATGCGCAAGCAAAGGATAACAGCATTTCCCACCACTGGCCAAAACAGTAGGATTAGTGGCTTGCAATGCCATGTCTAAGAATCTCTTGAAGGGCAGCCCACACGACTATGTCGCGATCGTGAAGACCTTTCGACACAACCCTCGCCCCGAATTATTGTCGGGCGAAAGCTAAATTAAAAAAGACGTTCGAAGTCGACAAACATGTCGCAGCTCCTTCACTGTTGCTCGGCACGACTGGAAGCCACCAAGACTGTACGGAACTTTCAAGCCTAGGCAGGTCAATGCTGCGCCTCTGTGAAAAGGGCCGGAGATGACTTTACGCGGGTGTAATGCATTGCAAAAGGAGAGGGTTGCTGTCGACCAATAGCGATGCATCGGATGACGAAGCTCACTGAAAACGTTGAGGGTGAGGCTGAACCAGCTCCAGGCTTCGGTTGTTCTTCAAGGCAAGAAATGTGGGGCTCGGCTCGCGGGGAAACTCCATGTGGTATGGCGCGGAAATGCTGCAGCCCAGAAACCGAGGGGAGTCGGCAATTGATCATGTGCTGGGATCCGCAGGTGTAGGCGTCGCAACTTATAGTATGCATTGAAGCCAAAACATATTTTCAGCTTTGTCGCCTGAACGGTTTCTCTTCCTCTTGTATTATATTCGTGTTGTCATTAAAAGACCTGTTTCCTGATCATGGCTCTCGGTGAGTGTCCGGCCCCATACAACGACAACGATTTCCCCACATGTTTGGCTGCACCACAATACCGCTTATCTGAGCTGACGGAACATACCAGTACCCGTAGCAGGCGCAATTGCTGGCGCCAGCGCCGCCGCCGCATATCTTGACGCCAAATATCACATCTCCAAAGACATACGCAGCATCCGTGGCCAACGAGCAGCCCAACGCGCCCTCGAGAAAACCGGTAAGCTCAATGCGACGTAGTCCCGAAACTCATCCGTATCGCATGCTGAACCCCGCCAGCGCAAGGCAAAGGCCAGTCCCTCTGGTACCAATTCGAAGCCCAAGTTCGCCGCCTTCCCTCGCACGAAGAGGCCATCTGGTCCCGCAATGGCTGCTATACGTGGGCCGAGACCTACGCAAATGCATGCCGATACGGACAATTCCTGCTCCAGCATAACGTACAGCCCGGCAATCTCGTAGGCATGTTCATGATGAACCGGCCCGAGTTCTTGTTCGCACATCTTGGGAGTTGGTCAATTGGCTCGGCGCCTGCGTGGATCAACTACAATCTGGCCGGCGATGCCTTGGTACATTGTTTGAAGGTGGCGGGAAGTAAAGTATTACTCGTTGATGAGGATAAGGACTGTAGAGAGAAGATCGAGGCAGTAAGAGACAGGCTGGAAGGCGAGCTGGGTATGACTATCATTATCCTGGACGCCGAACTTAAGGGCGAAATATCACGCATGGAGCCCAAACGACCTGGAGATGAGTTGAGGGTTGGCGTGAAGGGAAAATTTCCCTTGTTTATTTTCTACACAAGGTAATTCCATCTTATGAACCCATGGGCAAGTGGCAAGTAGCTGACATTTACAGCGGCACGACTGGTCACCCCAAAGCATGTCCTTTCGAGACTCAAAGAGCCGCAGGGCTTACTGGCCGAGTAGGCGCCATGGGGCTAAAGCCTGGACCCAACGGCGATAGATGGTACGTTTGTATGCCATTGTATCATGGCACTGGAGGCACAACCGCTCTTGTTTGCCTGGCTACTGGTATAACGTGCTGCATTGGCACCAAGTTCTCGACATCAAGATTCTGGACCGACGTGCGAGACTCAAAATCTACCGCTATCGTATATGTAGGAGAAACCGCCCGATATCTCATTAACAGCCCTCCGAGCGAGCTAGACCGGAAGCACAACGTCAGAGCCATGTTTGGAAATGGTCTTCGCCCCGACGTATGGCAGCGCTTCGTCGATCGCTTCGGCATTGAAATTGTTGGCGAATTCTTCAACAGTACCGAAGGTGTCATGGTTCTATTCAATGGCTCTCGCGGCCCATTCACAGCTACTTCCGTTGGACATCAAGGTTTAATTGACCGCTGGCGATTCCACAACACATACGTCCCCGTGGAAATTGATTTCGTCACCGGCGACCTCCTCCGTGACCCCAAGACTGGTTTCTGTCGTCGAAAGTCATATGAGGAGGGTAGCGAAATTCTGGTTCAAATGCCCTCCGAGCAGGCCTTCGTCGGCTACTGGAATAATCCCGAGGCCACGGAGAAACGCTTCGAGCGCAACGTTTTCAAGAAAGGCGACCTTTGGTACCGCACAGGCGATGCCTTACGCCGCGATGCCGACGGCAGATGGTTCTTCATGGATCGCTTGGGTGATACGTTCCGCTGGAAATCTGAGAATGTCAGTACAGCGGAGGTCAGTGAGGCTCTCGGCAGCTTCCCCGGTATTCAAGAGACGAATGTATACGGAGTCGAAGTACCTGGTTATGACGGACGAGCAGGGTGTGCGGCTATTTACGTCGACCCTGCCCAACGCGATTCATTCGACTTCAACGCTCTACTTACGCACGCGAAGAGCAAGCTGCCGAAGTACGCCGTACCAGTGTTCGTGAGGATGCAGAAGGCACAGACTACGATGCACAACAATAAGCAGAATAAGGTGCCCCTAAGGAACGACGGAATTGATCTTAGGAAAATAGTGGAAAGGGCGGATAAGGAGGCGGCAGAGCAGGGAGTACAAAATGTAGAGTACGATACAATGTACTGGCATCCTGCCTCCCTTGGCGCAGGAAAGGGGCCGGCAGCAGGAGATAAGGGATATGTTGTTTTCACATTAGAAGACTGGGATAGATTGAGGGGTGGTGCGAGTGGCGAGGCCAAGTTATAAGCTGCACTGAGAGCGTCATCGTTTACCCTGTTGGAATATTTGTCAAGTATCAGATTTGCGAGCGTTTCGTTTTGTCTTGAATGTAACAAGCTGTATATGCAATACCGTCCCATATTTGCAGAAACTCTGATTGTTCATTGTCTTTTACTACTCTCACTCTTCTTTATTGTTTCCTACAGGCCTCTTCAGAACTCAGTGCATACTGCTTTGTCGGAATCTGTTCGGAAAAGTGGCAAGTCGAGACGTATCCTATGAAACCGCCCTTTCTAGACGATGCTGCTAGTGAGTGGGCTCGATGTCACAACGTAGTATATGGACTATTAACTGGAGTTATATGTGCAACAGCTAGAGCTGCTATGCTACATACGACCATAGGCGCAGTACACCAGGGCTTCCCGTCCGCTCAGCCATACTTAAGGCTGCGACCGGTGGATTAGTAGTCAGGTGGGTGACCACTGGCGAATCCCCACTGTTGTATGTTTTTTTTGCTCTTTTGGCGAACCAAATTGTACGCGGCATGGATACGGGATTGTTCAAATATATCCGCGGTTTGACGATGCCTGAAAGTCGTTGTGGTAACTTTATGCAGAGAGGAGTTGAGTTTGGCGAGTTTCCCCCATGTTATGGCCAATTTGGATAAAGCTCAAACTTTCAGGGTGTTAGATACTTTTGTGTGTTCTATTCTGATAGCGCAGGCCAAGTCTTGATCAAGGCGAACGATACTTTCTGTTCCGGTGTTGTTGACGACGTACAATAGTCTCTCAGGACATGCTATAGCTCCTCTCCTTACCCTCTACATTTTCCTCCATCAGAGTGGGCTCAAATTTGTCCCTTCGTGCCTGGGTCGCGCCCGAAGCTTTCCAGGCTGACAAAATCAGGTCGACAATAGCATCCACTCCTTGGTCCTTCTTCACCACAGCGAAAATGGTGGGGCCTCCCTCTCTCATTCTCCTACTATCCCTCTCCATGACGTTCAGGTCAGCACCCACTGCCTCGGCCAGATCGATCTTGTTGACGATCAGAAGGTCGGATTGTGTGATGCCTGGTCCGCCTTTGCGGGGAATTTTGTCACCGCCCGAGACATCAATGACATAGATGATGAAGTCGGCAAGCTCACGGGAGTAATTTGCGGCTAGGTTGTCGCCGCCGGATTCAATGAGGAGGAGGTCAGTGTTGAATTTTTGGTGCAAGTTGGTCAGTGTGAGGAGGTTGACAGAGATATCTTCGCGAACGGCGGCGTGAGGACAGCCACCCGTCTCGACGGCTACAATGCGATCGCTGTTGTCGATGTCATGAGCTTAGTCATAGCGGCAGGATGTAGTGAAGACTTACGCGGGGAGAGCGTTGTTCTTGGTCAAGAACTCGGCATCTTCTCTTGTGAAGATGTCGTTTGTCACTGCGGCTATGGAGAAGCGAGTTCGAAGGTGTTTGCAGAGGGTCAGCATGAGCGCTGTCTTGCCGGAGCCGACAGGACTGGTTAAGTCAGTACTGGATGGCTCTCACGCCTAGCATAAATTGTTGAAAGCTTGCAGTCACTTTGTGGGGTGGCAGAGCATTTCAGGCAGGCAGCAAAGGGAGACAAACCCTCCAATGCCAATGGTAAAGGCTCTCTCTTCCCAGTCTCTGCCCTCAATGATGGGCATCTCGCGCCCAATGAAGCTTCCAGGGCCATCTAGGATCTCATGAGTGTGGCCGTGGTCTGCGGCAGCATGCGAATGTGACGCGCCATCATGTGAGTGGCTGTGCGACATGGTCTCTCAGAAGGGCTGATTGCAAGCAAGTCAACTGGACGTGGCAATTGAGGGGAGCGCAAGGTGAAAGTCATGAACACAGCAAGCAGGACCGAAACTTGGGCTTCGCCATAGCGGGGCAGAAAGCGACGTGGGGTTTGGCCGTTGTGTTGGCACAGGGTCTTGGTCCCAAACAACAACAAAAACAACAACAGCAACCAGTGCATGTCGGCATCGGACGAAAGCTGAGGGGTAGCATGATTAATCAATGCGGCCTTGTTCACGACCTTTTCAATGCGAGCGGTTTTGTTGCTCTCGTATCGTGCCACGACTTAACTGAGGCTGACACTAGTCGGCGAGGACGGGAGTGCTCGGACTCCTCAGGGGGGATCATGGCTGCAACAGGGTTATCTCCAGCGTTCGCTCCCCCTTAAGATATGCAATTATAGCGGTGATAGCGCGGTACCTGAATATCATTTCTCACTTACCAGCATCTTCCTGTTTTTCCTCATACGTCGTCGTATGTAGCGAAGGGTCCAAACTGCTCGAGACCGCATCAAGAGGTGGTAAAGGCTATGCATCCCTCGTCATGCGCAATATTGCCCAGTAGCGCCACAAAATCCCAAATAATTTCTTCCGCGCAATCTCCACGATGTCAGCTCTGGTGCTCAGCCGCGGTTCCTGCAGGCGACACGATCCTGCGGTATGTAAAGCCAGCGTAGTACCCCCGAGATGTGGACCCTGATTTTGAAGGCATCGCGTTCAATTTCTGCGCCTCTCTTGACATCACGCGTCTGCGTGCTGTCTATCCTCAGCAGCAGCAGCTATCATAATAGTGCAGTCTTAACAGTGACCTCTCCGAGCCTGCTGTCCTCGTCTATCGTTACACATATTTTTTTTGTCCTTTACGACCTTACGTGTTGTTTATTGCTTAGTTTAATGCCCGTAACCATGGCTGTCCATTGGGAAAAGTCCCAGCACACATCTTTCACATTATGGGACATCGACCGCGAATTCCAGAATGCATACGAAGCATATGAACAATGGCAAGCACGGAATCAACGTCGACGTCCGCTATGGGCCTGCTTTGGAGCGAAAAATCAGGACGATGCCCTGGGCAAAGCGCTGAGCCTGGGGCGTCAGGTCCAACGACTCATGCAAAATGGCAAGGAGCTATTCGGGACTAGATTCGAACAAGGGGACTGTATGTGCACCAACATTTTGCCAACCCAATCACATAATACTAACACTATATCAGCGAAATGCCACACTATTTTGTCCGCTCAACTTCTGCGGCTTCAGTATGAAATTCGACAGCCGCTCTACGACAGTGCACTATCGCCCACACCAACGCCCATACCGTATGACGATATCATCACCACGGCGAAGAGCATCCGACGTATCTGCCTCGCTGCTCTACGTGAACAGTACGCCCGCTTCGACTCCCGTTCATTTGCACCGGTTCTCCCACCTCCACGTTTCAAGGTTGAATTTTGTCCATTCGCAGACCAACTCCGGAAGGATCTAAAAGAGACGAAATCCAGCAATCTTAGGACGAAAAAACTGAAATCCAAAGACCGCCATGATGACCGAGAATTGTGTCCTCATTGCGACGCTTGCATATCTGTAACAGCACATTCTGGGTTACCAGATTACAGATGCATACTCTTCACATCACACATCGCCCAAGGCCCCTCCACGCTGGACGACAAGGCCATGTTTGCGTGCAGTAGCTGCAACAAGACTTTTGACGACTCATACGCCTTCCTTGACCACGTCTTCCAGAAACAAATAGGGAGTGAAAGGAGTTGTATGAGGAGAACCATGAGTGGCCGCTGGACCATCAACGAGGATTTCGTGGAGAGCGATCCATCATTGGTTGAGCAGTGTCTCAAGAATTGCCTGATGAGAGAGCTCACGAGGGTGCGCACACAGAAGAAGATGATGACGATGAAGAGCCAGGTGATAGTAAGGGAGAAGGAGATCACTCCGAACACGCAAGATCGACAGAGTCCGAACAATATCGTACAATAGCCGAACACGAAAACGTGATGCATCAAGCCAATCATCACCGACAACCTATTTCCTGGATCCTATCTTGCTCCACCACAGACAATGTGCAATGTCCATTTGCCCCTACACACATAGTATGGGAGATGTTTCTGCACACTTGAAAATACTTTCTCTTCTTACCATTGTATTGTATTATACCCCTATATCCCCCCTTTACAGATTCTCTGTTCACCTTCGCTTGTCTATACGTTCTTCTTTGTATCATGCAGTAATGTCCTTAGATGCCTCATGTATATCCAATAAAATATTGGTCTATTACTCTTGCGTACCGTGCGACTCTCTTTCCAGGTGTCGTGACTTATCCTCTCGCTTCTGGTACACGACTAAGATCCCGACTAATACAATACCCAAAAACGCTTGTCATATTACATGAAGTTTCTTTAATCCTATGCCAGGCTCCACTTTTAAGGCTCCATACACTATTCTCGATCCAATCACACGCACCCTAAGGACCTCATCATTGCGTGCGTCATCTTAAACTCTGAAAGTCCACCCCGCTGGTGTTTCAGGAAGCGTCGGAGCATTTCCCGCGTGACGACGATACTTTGCTCCCTCCGACGCACGTCAAAACGTCCAAGTTTCACTTATCAAAATCCTCCGCGAACACCTGTCTTGGCTCCCCAGATATTTCAGGGAGCACCTTGAACCAATAACCAGTATTCCGGTCTTTGCCATGAAAGCAATTTGGATTACGAAGCCGAACTTCGTCAGCGACACCTTCTGCGTGTGAAATGACTGCCATTTCTCATATACGATGATACGCCGCTACGAAGCCGACGTATCCGTCTTGTCTCCGTCTGAAACTTCAGGTCCGAGATTTACCACGGGGAACCTTGGACGAGTCTTGGCCTCTGTCGGTCGCTTTCCGGGTGCCAAAACCTAGGGCCTTTTTTTTTTTCGCAACCCCCAAGCTACACACTACCGCGATAGCGCGAATTAGGCTGGTCCTGGAATGTAGACATCGGAAACAAGACGGGTATTAAGTATAAAAGTGCGTTTTGGTAAAATTTGCTGCATGGCGTCTTTCTGCGAAAAGTGGGAAAAATGTGCTCTCGAAAGCGTCGCCGTGCAGGTACATGCAGCCTTGGCGCGATATTTTATCATGGTGAGGTCGGGCGTGACGCCGAGGAAGACGAGTTATCGCCATGGACAAGAGGCGATTAACGAATATGGTAAGATAATAGCTACCTCATCCCCGCGCCATCATTGCGCTTGGCAGCAGCGCTGCTCATAATTACGCCCTTTGCTCATGTCTGGGGCGGACTCGTGCGTCGGCGGAACTGGGCGGGATTGGCGCTCTTGGACGGCATGTGAACCGAGAGATATGAGAGGAGCGGTGAAGAGACTGTAAACAGCGGAGCGCGGCGTTGGACTGCTGGTTGAAGATAGTACTTGCCCAACGAACGCGTGGGTTCAGTTTGGTTAGCATGGTTTACAGCTCAGATAGTGGGGTGGGTTTATTTTCGCGCCTGTGATGATGCCTATCCAATGGGATTCATGTCGAAGCCTTGGGGCTGTGTAATGAGGTGATATTGAGTTGCAAGCTAGAAAAGTGTAGTGGCTTGGTCGTCCAGCTGCTTGGGTTTCGTGATGTGTCACAGTTGAAGGGTTCACAGTGGCATCAAATTCAGTCTAAATGACATGCAAGGATAGTGAGACTGCTCATTGATAATATTCAGGTAGAATGGGGTATATCGTGTGGAAAACCGAGCCCAACGGTTCCAATGCCACCGCCCATACGGTGACTGCCGCAAGTAAAGTGAACGCCGCGCTGTCATTCCAGATCAGCTTAACCGCCATGCCAATTCCCTGTAAAATAAAAAATAATATACGCCATATGGTATGCCGCTGGAACGCTGCTCTGGCCGCAGCCTTTGAGCGTAATGTAGTCGCGTAAAATCGTTGGTGAGTCGAACAAGTGGTTGTAATACAGTGCCTCTCTCTTCAAGGCGTCTCTCTCAATCCTCGTGAGAGCCATCTCTCCCACCAGTTTCTGACGCCCAGGATGCTCTCCTTGCCGTCATTGTGTCCATCGTTGCCGCCGGGATCTCCCAAGATGGAGGTGAAGATCCAGAAAGCGGCGGCTGTCCACGCGGCTATTGCGACACCAAATGCGACAATAGGCGACAGGAGGTGGATGACGACGAGCATTGGTGGGCTGTAGCCTGTTGCCGAGTTGTGGGAGTAGACCAGATGCAGCTGTAGGTTCAGCGCGGGGGAGAGCAAGGTTGTGAGTTGGGCGGAGATGGGAGGGCGGGCGCTGCAGATTCGCAGGGGTGCTAGTGCGAGCGAGATCAGCAGCGCGATGACGGCCCAGAAGGTGATGACGATGGACAGGAGCGCGCAGGGGCCTGAGAGGTAGAACTAGATGAGGGTTAGCCGGGCGGGTGGGTGAGGGGATTTGCAGGAGAGCGTACCAGGAGCTGCCATGCCTTCTCCTCTGGCCCTTTCTCGTGGTACTCGCCCTGGTCGTAGACGACGGCATCGGCGTCTAGCGCAGATGCGCGGTTCGCTGACCGATGGCCGCCCTGGGAGGAGCCATAGCCATGCTTTTCCGGGTCGACATGCGCCTGGAGCGGATATGCGATGTCCTGAGTGGCTGGCGCACGCTGTATCTCAGGCGTGGAGCGGTGCTGGCGGCTGGCCGACGAGACGCTGCTGGTAGGGCTGGGCGGCGACGAGATCTTTGGCGAGAAGGGGTGCGAGATGACGGAATCGTGGGCGCGGCGGGTGCTCTGCTTGCTGGCTCGCGCCGAGTGGCTCTTGTACTGGGCGGAGTATGCGTCTTTCTCCTTGTACACGTAGTCGTCGTCGCCGTCGTCCGACGACGTGTTGGGCGACGGCTGGTAATAGGGTTGGCTCTGGTGCGTGTATGTGGCCGAATAGGGCGCTGGCGGGCGCTGGGGGTCCATGGCCGGCAGTCGGGGGGCTTCAGGCTATGGTTGGGCGAACATTAGCGGTGGGAGGCGAGCGGTGATACCATGCGAAGTCGACGAGACAACGGGCATGTTATATCAGAGGCAGACGCTTTCCTCAGGAGAGGCAAGACTCTTGTTACATACAGCTTTCGCCCTCAAGGCCTTGGGAGAGCAGTCTGGGGCTTGGCTCTTCATCCCAAGGCTCGGCATTCTCGCTGGGCATAGATGTGAGGGCACATGCGGCCAATCACGGCCGCCGTCTGAGGACCCAGCGCAACTCTCCCAGGAGCTCTGCTGAGGCCGACAAGACGGGATACGCGGCAGTATTGTGTCCTTGAGCCGTTGCAGCGCCGTCTCTTTGTCGGCTCGCTTTGCCTTGGCCAGCGCTGCATGTGTCTGAGCAGCGCTGAGCAACCTCCCGCTGCCTTCCTGGCGCCTGCTCAGTGTCGCCCCGCCGTGCTTGCCAGCGCTGCCAAGCTCCCGACAAAGTCCTGCTGCGGTCCGCCCAAGGCTCCGCCGCCTCGAGCTGCATCATGTGCTGGGACCTGAGATAAATTGATCCAGCAAGCCTTTGGAAACAGGTGCGACAGATCCTGCCCGGACCACCAGTCTCAGCACCTGCCCCAGACTCGACGAGAGCACAAGAACTGCCGTCGTGGAACCTTCCGAGGAAGCGCCTCACAACTGCGCTGCAACCAAGTCGGAGCGGAGCGCCGTTGCAAGCGCTTGTGCACCAGAGTACAATAATGCTGGCTCCTCGATACGGAGTCCAAGCGTGGCTGAAACGGACATGATCCTCGTCTTGGCATTGGCATCATGAGCACCTTCAGTAGTGTTTAAAGACGCCGCCTGTCCTGGCAGTCATGTTTTTCTGATCGGCATCGCTTTTTTCGCGTCTAGGAATCTTGTCAACACTTCATTGCTTTCTCTTGGCATCCTTTGTCGGGCTAGGTGCAGAACTACGACAATCTGGCTCTCCTGTACATCGACGATGCGGTTGGCTACATGTCTGCACGGTACGCATTTCCCTTGACACCAACCGCTGCTTCCGCGGCAGACCGAGTTCCGTTTGCTGGGTTTTTGGCCGAAATGGCTTCAGACCGCCCAGTTCGTCGTCAATTGCACGGCAGTATTTCGCAGTCACGAACATGACCACCGGAGCCTCCTCCGTAATACGAGCGATAGATTTACGCCACGCGGCGCACAAAGTGGCTTGACATAACGTAGACCTGCCTTGGGGTAGCAAGAGAGCTCGAAGATGTGAGATATATATTAGGTCTCGGCGCTGAGCACAACTCAGCAGATACTGATGTCACAGCGTACAAGTGTCTAATGCTGACTCATGTGTATACATGTGCAAATCCGGAAGCTGTGTGGTTGCATACTCCTTTGCTTTTTTTATCAGAAAATGGCAACTTGAGCGCCCAGGTCTTCTGACCATTTAACTTTATTTGGTAGATCTGGGGTTCGTTTGAATCGGACACCGCCCATTCCTTAGTCCCCCCTTTGCCTAGTAGCCCAGAATACTCTGAAGCTCCTCAGACTTCTATAAAGTTTGCTTATGCAAAGCAAGTGGATCCTAGTAACAGAGTCTGCGTTCAGATCATCAAGCGTTTCTGCCGCACCCAACAATGATTCATCCTGGCACACCCATCGAGTGGTACCGCCACGAACCAAGCTAGCTGAGGTTCTTTACGCGCGAATGGGAACACTCCCAGTGCAAAAAATCATGCCAATATGGTGTGAGATGAGTATATCTTTAAATTGGGTGCTGTTGAGTGAACTGTAAGTCTGAGGAGTGGGGGCCAAGGAGCAGGATATTGAGAATGCGGCATACTGTGTGTTTTCGTCAACATCAACCTTGCGAACGATCTCAAACACTCCAACCCAAAGCCCAGTTGTCCGTAATGACGCTAGCCTTCAATTTTTCAATGACAAATTGTACGCATAGCACATTTCGCTCTGAGAAAGATAGTAAAAGCAGCTACAGACGATCTCAGGTATTGTGAGCCTTATCCATTGACAATATTCGGTATTGCAACCAATCTTTTGCAGATCCGTGCGTACTATAGCTAGTGCTGCAGTAACCGCTGCCATTTCGGCTTGTAATGCTCATGTACAAAACCGTGAACTTTGACGACACTGCTACTTGTATAATTCGTTCCGGTCGCCGCGACTCTTACACTGCCTTCTCAAGATCCATGTCAACGCACCATGGCCCATTCCAGGGCCTGTAAGTGAGTGTCATGACTAAAGGTTGAGTTACAAGTCAGTCTGTGTCCTGTATTCAGTTTATACTTGGACTTGGACATACTACTCGCATTGACCATGAGCGTCTCTTTCCCGAAGTCGATGGCCATGGGAGCGCCCTGACTGATATCCACACTCGCTGCTCTATCCTCTGCCATCTCTTTCTGGTCAGTCTCAATCGTATCCACCCTTTCAATGTGCTCCTCAACTTTGACATCGAGTTCCGCACCCTCCTTCCACCGTACGCGTTGCGCGCCCCAGCCCTCGTGTATGTGTCCGAAGCAGTGCAAGCGTGGTTTGCAGCGTCGAGCAGCTCGCAAGAGATGCTCGCATCCGACGTGTTCGCCCCTATCGGTCGCATCTAGAACACCCACAGGTGGACCGTGAGTCATCATGACATCGATTTTAGGAAAGTCAGGAACTGGATTTTCAGCAATGGGCATAGCGCGTGGCGTGCATTGGTGAGGGGGGTTGTAGCGGTCTTGATTCCGCCAGTACGGGAAGGCCCAATCGCAGAATTCTGGTTGATATGGCGAAGCATAAACCTTGGTAGTATTAGCATTGCAAAGCGCCAGGGCTTGCGTGAGATCGTACTCGCAGAATAGCCCCATTCTTCAACGTAAACCTATGCGTCCCTTCGTCGAGATACGTAACTCCAGCTCTCTTCGCTCGCTCACCCTTCCACATATCTCTTGCCTTTCTGGGTAGTTCTTCATCATACTCGGCGCGCCTGTGCATGTACTGTCCTTTCCTGTTATAATACTCTTCACCCAGACTAATGTCGTGGTTGCCAGCGATAACGAGCTTCAAATCTGCATCAATGCTCTCTAACATGTCTAAAGTCTTGTCGTATTCATGTAAATGGCCAATCATGGTCAAGTCACCACAGTGCAGGAGTACATCAGCTTTGGGAAGTGGTGGCCGGAATGAAACATCCCCTTTGGCAGCATTTTGCGATGGTGAAGCGGAATGGGTATCTGAAATGATGAGAAATCGAGTCTTGATGTGCGTGGGCCCTGTCAATGCCGCTGTAGTTGTGGACATGTTGGTAGTTTGAAGCTGAGAGCTAAGAAGCTTGGGCGGAGGTTACCTGGTGGGGTTTACAACGCGGTTGCCTCGTCAAACGACGCCTCATCGTCACCTGTGACAACATCGTCGCTACCGCCAATATCGATTGACCTACTCTGACGGAGATGTCCATGTACCCATGTGTGAGCGTTTTCGCTACAGAGTCGCAAGAAAGGATATGGCTCGAGCCTGACGACGACACCCCACCATCGCAGCGACACTCCACTTCCCCTCGGGCCTTCGAATACCGAGTCGGTCGTGCAGAACTCAGTCAATGGATTCCCTGGTTCATCCTGGCCGATTTTGCAATTTCCCTTTCAGTTCCAATAGGCTGAAGAAACGATGATGAAGCAGCTTGCATCCAGACGTAGCAAAAATTATAGCTGTCAAGCCGGGAGTCGGGTCTTTCCCAGAAACACCGATGTCCAAAAGCCTAGGCGTATTGCTTCCTAAGCCAAGGATGCCGCCGCTTTGGGACGTGTCGTACCAGTCTCACGCCATTATCACGAGGGACGCAGCCTTGCCGAAAATCACCGCCCCACACGTGCACAGGAAAACTTCGAAGCACGATCGTCGATACTGCGTTTTAGGTCCAGAACATCTTGTTCAGCCTTGTGGGACAAATGCGGGATTGCCCGCTGGTTTGGGGATGTCGGATTGTCGCACCATGTTGGGCCATTGCGGATATGATATTAGCCATGTTGTCAATCGACTTCTCGATGCGTACACTTCATTCAAGACTTCAACAAAGACAAAACAGGAGTAGTGTGCGAGTCAACAGTGGTCACGATTCAGCTGGCAAATATCTTTTCTTGTCAGTGGCTTACTCCAATAACTCGGCGATCACAAGGCGCAGACAAACATTTCAGATCCACATTGTGTGGTCACCGTCACGAGTGGTGCTCCCACAATCTCGGATCATTTAGGGACCAGTTTGCACACAACACCACATTTGCGGAAGGATGCGAACATGACTTGTGGCAATGAGAATTAAGCGAGCGTTTTGCAACCACGTGGTGGATGAAGGATAGTCTACTTTTGAGGCTGCTTTTCTCAAGGCTTCGAGGACGACAGCTATTGAGACTGGGGATACGTTCCCCCACGGCTATTTATACTCCCTGTCAGATTTCGGAAGGATAGAGACGTGATTGATCGTTTCTGGCTTCAATTTAAAGAACGATGCTCTTCTCTGACTGGTGTTAACTTCCCGAGGAAATCTTTGATATCCTTGTGCCGCAAATGCACAATTCGGCGAGTCGGCAACCCACTTTCGGCGCCTGCATATGCCACAATGCGGAACACAGCCTTGGTGCACAGAAATCTGGGTCCCCTGCGCAACCGACAGAACTGCCCCTCCCACCGGACGGTACCGAAGTGAGCTGTTTATCGTCCGATCTACGCGGTTTTGAAGGCTTTGCGATGATGACTTAGGTCCAGGGTTGTTAGTCAAGCACGCGGGGAGCGGAAGCGTGGGATATCCGTGTCAGTATAAGGGCCGTATGGATCAACGTTGGGGCATGCAGTTTTAAGTTTGAACCGCATATCCACTGCAAGCATATTACCCTAACTTTACAAGCGGGACGCAGCCAAATTGAAAGGTGGAGGTTATTGACTCGGGCCGCAAGAACAAGCGTGACTATCACCAACCTGGGAATCTGGTACGCTCTCGAATCGTCGATACATACATGGATCTCGTATCTACCAGCTCTTAAACGCGTCTACTCCACATCGACGATTAAAGTATTTTACTCATCAGGCCCTTTCATTACAACAACACATCGGCCTTCAGCAACTCCTTCGATTACACCTCGTACGCACAACATTACTTCGGTCACGTCTTGACATACTAAGGCTTCGATGGACTTCTCCGGTTACCCGAAAGTAGTCAACCTCGACTATTCACCACCAGAAGACATCATGGCATACCCAGACCAATTCGACAAATCCTACCTCGGCGATGCCTACACTACCAATCCCGACTACTCACTGAACACGTTCCTCGACACTGAATCCTTCTTCGACCGACCACTCACATCTGTGGAAACAGCACCAAGCTTCTCATCGAAATCAAGCGGCATGTTTAGCCCCACATTACCAGCGACTGGCATCTCGACGACGAAAAGCAACCCAGCATTCCGACAGACATTTAACCCTACGCCTTTCGGACAACTCGAGCAATACCCCGCCGAGTTCTCACTTAACCCAACCACCTTAGAGTCGAATGGCTTGGCTTGCTTCTCCCCAGAAACCCAAACCTCGTCAAGAACACCGTCGCTCTGCGGTGACGCACCACAACAACCACAACTCTCGCCCTCGCTCTCACCACGCACATTAAAGCGCGAGTCGCCATCATCGCCACCTTCCTTCTCAGAAACCACTCCAAAGCAGCCCCAAAGAAAGCGCGGCCGACCGCGCCTCGACCGCAGCAATACAGCCGCAACCTCCCCTACCTCGTCTGGCTCGATAACAAAATGCCAGCGCTCAGGCCGTCTCCCACACAACCAGGTCGAACGCAAGTACCGCGAGGGACTCAACTCAGAGCTTGAAAGACTAAGAAGAGCGGTCCCCACTTTATCCCAGAGCGACGAAGTCGGCGTCATGGGCCAGCCCAAGCCGAGCAAAGCCATGGTCCTGTCCAGTGCGATTGAGTACATCCGCCGCATTGAGAAGGAGCGGGATGCGCTGAAAGAGGAGAATGAGATGCTGAGACAGAGTCAAAGAAGAGGGACGGATGTCCACGGGTGGTCAATAGGAGACGATCCCCTCGATGAATTTCTGATGAATTCCTGAGGATTTCGAAAATTGCTCTTCTCCTTCTTTCTCTTTCACCCTCTTTTCCTCTCCAAATTCTTCCGATTTTATGGAATCGAGGGTTTCCGCTTTCTTTTCCTTTTTTTCCTTTTTTTTGGTTCTACTCTTTCCGGCATGGGAATCATGATGCATAGGGCGTTTTTTTTTCTCCCACCCACAGAAAAGGGATTACTTTTGCTTGGAAAGCCATGTTAATGAATCGTTTATGATACCTCCTCCGCTTAGAATTTAGTTTCGGGATGAAATTACAGATGTTTTTTTGGGGGTTCGTTCAAATGCATACACTACTTGTTGAAGCGTGTGTGTCTGATGAGGCTAGTGTTTATGTGGCATTAGGTGTGAGTGAGAAGAATGAAGAATAAGTAAGTGTGCTTTAACAAACCTCCCCAGAGATCGCGTACTTACCTCGGGTTGAGAAGGCAACAACTTGGTACATCACCATGAGTTACCGTCAATTGTCCAAATTATTCATACTTGTATATTTATCATTGAGCACCAAAGGTAAATAATGGTATCAATGTCATTAAAAAGTCTACTTCGACTTGGCCTCCCAATCCACCCAAAATGATACATGTACCTTCGAAAATCCGAGGATTGTATCATACTTTTCTCCGTTTCAGGACGGGTACAGGCTCTTCCTCTTCGACTGTCGGGGTGTCCTCTGCCTCCGTCCGCCCGTTGCCACTGCCCCTTTCTACGTTGCGCCAATTGCTGACGCTCCGCTGGACCGTCTCGAACATCTCCCTTGCATCCTCGACAACGCCGTCTTCACCCGGGTTGAACATGACGGCGTTGACAAACATGCGCATGAGCTCCTTCTCTAATTGTGCAGCGTTGACAATGGACTTGGGAGGCATGTAGTCGGGGTTGGAGGGAAGCTCCACAACACCACCTCCGCCACCGGGACTACCGACAGGGGTATCTGATGCAGCAGCTGCGACCTGCTTTGCACCTATCGCGATGGCTTTTTGGATGGATTTGAGGTCTGTGGGACGCTTGATGATGTCGTAGTAGCCTTCTGCATCCTTGGCGCGGACAGCTGTGGTGAATGTCGATGCGTGCTTATGCGAGTTGATGTCATTCATGATGGGAGCACACATTTTTGAAAAGTGGCGTTGAGCAATAATGGTCCGGAGCGGTCCAGGCGTGCTGAAGTGGTCTTCAGCTTCCTCAAGCGATGCTTCTCGTGCATTGCGTTTTCGTCTTGTTGAAGGCGGAGCCTGTGCAGCGGCCCCCCGTCTCCGGGTGGGCATCTGTGATGGCGTCCCAACAGATTCTTCTTCAATTACGTCAACTGACGTCCCTCGTTCTGACTTGATTCGATGACCGGCTTGCGATTCATTGTCAGCCGCTACGGTCTCAGTATGAGAAAGGATAGATTGGCTCCTGCTACGCTCGCGCACAGAGCCCCCTGCTCGAGAAGACGCAATGCTACGCGGTCTCGTTCGCTTCGTGACCACCTTCCGCCGTGACCGACCCGAACGAGTTTCGACCTCCATCATGGACTCCTCCTCTTGCTCAGGCTCCGGTGCAGGCTCATCTTCCTCCTTTTCCGGCTCCTTCTCTTTGCCCTTGCCCTTTGCTTTTGATTTGCGTTGGGCCTTCGCCTTCCTCGGGCTCTGTTTCGGTCGGAGCAGCGGTGGTATGTCATCAAGTGGCTCCACTTCAGGGCGGGGGCTCCCCGACACTCCAGGGGATGCCTCAAAACTTTGGCGCTTCCAGAAGCTCTTGGCTGATATTGGCGTTCCAGTAGAGCTGTGTGGGGATCGTGTGCTCATGGGGGTGGAGTAGGATTGCCTTGCCTGAGTGACCATTGGATGTACAGGAGGCACACCCGGCCTGCCATTAACTGGGGTTTGTACATTTGGTCTCAATTGCTGTCGGTTGCTAGAGGGGGTAGAAGTTTGAGGATACTGCTGTGGCGTGGCTCCTTGCTGATGGACACGTGATGGATCCTGGGGTGAGACCTGGAACGGTGGGAGCATGAATCCAGCCTGGGGAGGCGGCACGCCCACTGGGGCCAGGGGAGGATAGGGTACAGATTGGGGGTATTGAGCCCTCTGCTGTTGCAGAGGCGTCTGTACACCCGGGGACTGCGGTCCTGGAGGTGGTTGCGGGAACCGTTGATGTGTCGGGGAGTAGTGTTGGGGCGCTCCTGGAGGAGGGCCATACTGAGGTACGCCGTTGCCTGCATAGGATTGAGCAGACGGGGGTTGGAATGGCGGCGCAGGAGACCCTGCGGCTGGTGACTGAGAATGCGATGGACGTCCAGGATGCTGGGGTTGAGGTTGCGGTCCTTGGGGATAGGGTGAGAGGTTGGGATAAGGTGCGCCGTTGAAGCCAGAATTAGGAGGCTGTTGGAATCTTGGTGGGGGGACAGAAGCGGCGAGGGGCTGTGGGGTGGAAGGTGTCCGTCGCTGGTCTGCCGAAGGCTGTTTCTTACGCGAAGAGGGAGAAGGTTGGCCGTTCTGGGGCGCCAGTGGCCGCGACGGGTCCGGTTGGGATGCCTCTGGGGCAGGCGCATTGAGTGGCCCACCGTTGGTACCATTCTGAGCAAGCTGGGGGCTGGCCGTGGGCTGTAGTGGCTTCTGCGCCAGATGCGGCGACTTCCTGGGACGCGTAGGGCTGCGCGCGGTGGGCGCCTTCCCGCTGGCCTTCTCCCTCAGTTGGTCGTCCCACTCGCCGCGCTCAATGCTCTCGACGTCGCGCTGCAGCTTGTCGTAGCGGTCCTCCTCGGCCCGGATCTGGTCGGCGATGTCGGTGCGGTACGAGGCGTAGAGCTTGGTGACGAGCTTCGGAATGAGGTGCTGGTGCTGGAGGGATTCCTGGACCGTGGGCTGGCTCGCCGTGGGCAGCTTCCTCTTGCGGGTGTGGGCCACGTCGCCATTCTGCGCATCGCCGTCGCTTCCCTGCTCGTGCTCGATCTCGCGGCGCAGGCGGTCCAGGTAGAAGTTGCGCAGGGCATCGGCGCTGAGGCGGCCCGGGTGGAAGTACTGGTTGCCGGTGATGTCGGGGTGCTTCTTCAGCAGGTCGGAGATGCGGCCAAAGACCGCGGGCTCGACGCCATAGGCATGCAGGCACTGGAACAGCAGCAGCGACTCGAGGTGGGTGTAGTCGGCGCCGCTAGTATTCATCCCCCAGGCGGTGTGGGCGCGACGGCGATGGGACTGGGGCGGAATGGGAGCCAGCGCGACGAGAGGCAGCGTTCAGGGCAGGCCGCTGGGCATCGCACGCGACTCGGGAGGCGGGCGCGTCGGGCGGGCAGATTACGGGCGATGGAGTGGATGCGCGTTTGATGAGAAAAAAGTCGTGGTGTTTCTGCAGCACCGCGGCCACCCAGCGGGCGGCGGTCATGGCTTGCCCCCTTGCCTGGGGCCAATGGGGCCTCGTCGCTGGTGCCAGGAGCCTCCACGCCAGCGCGGGGGGGAATGCACCTGCGCAGACTTGCGGCACCGCGACGGACCAGCGCGTATTATTACTGCCCTCATTGGCACTAACAGCGTTTCCTCGTGGTTGCCCTCTCCAGCGACGCAGCCCTACTGCCCTCATTCATGGTTGGGCATAGCTTGCATTGGTTGCATGCATTCGGCGCAACCTGCCCTCTTCCTTCCCGAGCTCCACTATCGATCTACGCCCTAATTAGCATGGAGCAACGCCTGTCCCCTTTTTCCCTGACATTGCATTCATTTTCAGTATTTGATCAAGGACGCTCATATCATGCTCCTGCTGCATTGCCAGCCCCGGTCGCGTTTCTTAAAACGTGTCTGATTGTGCACTCCCCGCTTGCATCTTGCGTCTTACTTCAGCTGGCCGTTTAATACATTCACCTCCCGCTGTCCCCCCCGCCCGCATACTGAGCATCTACACTTTCCCTCCCCTTAGCCACCACTCTTCACAATCTCCCTCGTCGCCTTCCTCGCCATCTCACTCTCACTCTCACCATGGAGGACCCTGACCACGGCTGGAAGCCCAAGAACCGTCCCCAATCGTATGCTGTCCCGGCGCTAGCATAGTTCCCGCTCATACTGACCACGCCCTGCAGCACCGTAGCGCTCAACTTCATGTCAGAGCTCGACGACCTGTTCAAGCTTGACGGAGACCTCGACACCCTCGACAAGAATGTCCACCAAAAGTATGTTGCCATTCCTGCCCCTTGACGCGCCAGCTAAGTCTGCTCAAGGAAGCAAGCTGTCACCACACAAACCCAGGAGCTTGAGGCTCTGGAAGCGAGACTCCGCGCTGCCGAGGAGCGACTAAGCCAAGCAACGGGCAACTCTCCCCCTCGACGGAAGGACAGCCAGCGCCGCACTCCCATTGACGGTGTCTTCTCCGACCAGGACAAAGCTGGCCTGCAGAGCCCTACCAGCCCACTGGCAAAAAACAACCCACAATCAACAGGAGGCATAGCAGGTGCGCTGCCAGAGACCCCTCCATCTGACAGTAGCGCTGACTATGTCCTGGTAGAGAAGCCTCCCTCGACACAGCCTGTTGAGGCCGAGAAAGCATAGAAGCGTCGCATTGCATATGATACCCCGATACCCATAGCCATTGCCCGCCTCAAGTCCGCCCTTCACAAACACACTCGAGCGCTTCCTACACCACACATGTCAGGACAATTGGACAGCCAAACTACTCATTTTAATCCATGAAAAAGACCATTTCATTTCGTTCTTGGAGCTCCTTGTTTGCTTCGCTTCAGCCCTGCGTTATCCCTTCACCTGCACTTCGCAAGGATAGTCAAGCATCGTAGCATAGATGGCATTTTAACCTTGTTCACTTATTGTTCTGTCCCACATTCCATCGTCCGGGGTTTACTTGGATCCCCTATTAACTCCGATCTAGCACGGACCTTACTTATCCTAGCTCACAGATTCACCGACTATTTCTCGCCATCAATTCAACCACATTCCACACCATGGACAGCATATCTGAGGACAGCCTCATCGCAATCTTTGACAAGCTAGTATCTGAGAAAATCATCGTCTATGGGCCTTCCAAAGCTGTTAAACTTGAAGATGAAGGGTATCCAGTGAGCCTTTCTCACCAATGAGCTTTGGTGCTCACGACTCACGTGATACATAGATGGAATTCCGCATTTGTCCCACTCTGGAAACAAAACCTCACACCGTTGGTGCAGTGAACCTCGCCTTCCATGAATCTCGCAAATGGGGTCCAGGCAGCGACATGTACTGTCCCGATGAGCGACTCATTTTGGGTCAGCTGAATGCCACGCATGATCTGGCTCTAAATCTATTCTGTGTAGACAGGCCGCAGCTGCTCATGCTCACGCTAGATTCATATCGAAGGCAGCATGAATCTTTGGGCACCGATGACCTCACGGTCATGTTAGAAGTTATGAGGAGATTTCCGAGCATGTACGTGATCTTCAATTGTGGAGAGAAAGGTGGATGTAGTCGCGTGCACAAGCATCTCCAAGGCCTCCTTGGGCCACCTTACGCCTTTCAAAGCTTGATTTGTGAGGGTGAGAACAAGAAAGCGCCTTTCCAGTACTTCACCCACCACCTACCACATGGTTTTGCCAATACGCCCGTTTCAACCCTGTTAGACATCTACATGGACCTTCTCAGTAAATGTAGGGTGGTACTGGGGCTCGTTGAAACCGACTTCTGTCCACACAATGTCGTTATGTGGGATGATTGGATCATCGTCATTCCACGCCGGAACGGAATGACGCAAGGCGCGAGTGCGAATGCTGGCGGTATGATGGGGAGCGTGTGGGTGACGAATCAGGAGAGCGTAGATGAGTGGTTGAGGATTGGGTGTGCAAATGTGTTGAGGGAGCTTGGCGTACCTGCGTAGTTGGAGTTCGACTGCAGGTCTGGAGCAAATTTAGAGGAGATGGACCTTCTACGTCCCGAGACGCTTTAAATCGGTCTTATCGCCCTTGGCAGAGGCTGAAGTGTTTGGATTTTCAAGATTCATATGAGGGTTCTCGACGCGCTTGTGACCACCACTTTCGATCCTCCATGGTCCAAGTCGATAACAGATTGGTGTGCGGCTACGTCCTTATGTATCTCTACAGTGTGTTAAGCAACCACTCCAGAGATCGTCCTCTGATTCAACCAACAACACCAGGACGATGCTGTGGGATTCCCAAGTGAAGGCTCATTTTGTCTGTGATCACCCTACAGCATGAGCTTTGCTATCCAAGCCAAAAGGCTTAAGAAGCTTCACTCAGAATCCTGATGACCTGCAGTTTAGCCAGACAGATAAAACAAAGGATATAGAATAGAGTAAAGAATAAGACTTCCACGTCGAACCAAGGTCATCATCAAGCATAACTATGTTCAGCATTTATGAACAGCAACTGTTAGATGCCTTGACGATCAGGTATGCAGGCCGTCGACCGAGAAATGAAAAAGTTCAACGAGGTGCCAAGTTTCCGCCTTCCGCCGCCGAGAGGCCCAAGTACGACGAGACGGGTACATCGGCATGAGCCACGTCCCGGAGTCCCCAGCCACGAAGACACTTTAGCATTAAAATTTTCTCTGCGAAGAATCTGTGGGCCAAAGGTCGGATATCGGCATGCTGAAACACTCTGACTGTCCCTCCGCCGAGCACACTTGGAGGCGGAATCTTGAGCGGAGTGACTTGGCGTTGGCCTAAGCATCAACCTCACTTCGTCTTCTGCTGTTTGTTGTCACCTTTCTGTGGGTCGATGGTCACAGTATCGACTGGAAATTTGATCTAATTGGTCGCCTCTTGCCAGCGAACAGCAATTCAGGATTGTCTGCAATGGAGATACGCATCCAGGAATTCAAGAGAAGACTATGTTCACTGATTAGATGCCAGGTACATCTCATACTGTAGGCTACATCTAATGAAGATGAATTGTATACTGTTGAAGACGCTTCATACATGAGTAGAATCCATGCAGATCGTTGAAGTGGCGAAGCATTTCCTACAAAATACCTCTTACCTCCCTTGATCTCCCGATCCCGCAGACTCAGTACCTCCAGCCAAGGTCCCTCCAAGATCCTCAGTCACAAACCAAGGCATGGCCGTCTTCCGTTATCCGTCTTCACCATGTACAATGACGAATTTGTTTCTCCCCCCGTGGACGAGGCGTCTCCCTGCATGACAAAGAAGCAGCTCCGCAACCGGTCCATCCAGTGCGGCTCAGAAGGCTTGACAGAGGCTTATCCCACGACTTCTTTGAGCCGCCGGCTATCGAGATTTTCAACCACGATGAGCCACATGTGTACGCAATAGCAGATACTCCGAGGGAGGCGGCGCTGTGGATCGGGGCTGGCGGTGCTTATGCACACGAAGATCAGTATCAAACCGGGCGGCACCACCTCCATAGTCCAGGCTTTCCAATACTTTCGCAACACGACTAGGTAACATTCATTGTATCAGGCTTTCGTTTTCTCTGTTTCATCCCGTTTGCTTTCGCCTGCTAAAGACCTGCTATCCCACGCTCCTCCTCCTCCTCACACCATGTTTCCTGTCTGCTGCCCTCCCTCCAGCATCTCTCACGCTACGTAATCCTTCCTGCCTTTATTCATGAGCTTCTTTCGCTGTCCTACCAAACCCTTTTGAACCATCGGCCGGCCCGAGTTGCGCGATTTTCCCTCCTCTACGACATAATATTACTTGTTCTGAACGAGTCCGTCGCTGGTCAACCTGGTGTTTCTCCAGTCGCTGTCTAGTTTCCCCTCTTGTTCAGTCCTCCTAAGCAACTCTGGCCTCGTTGACAGCTAAGTCGTCTTGCTGTCAAGATGCCGACGCTCGATGCTAGTGAGCTCAATATCATCATTGCTGTTCTTGGTGGGTGCTCGCTATCGACAAGACCCACCTTGAATCCCATCACTGACGTCGCTACCAGGTGGCTTCACGATCCTCTATGGAGTCATATCGGTCAAGATCAAGCAGCAATGGTATCTTGGTGAAGCACTCCCCGCAATGTTGATCGGGATTGTGCTAGGGCCCATTTCTGCAAAGTTCATCGACTCTGAACGATGGGGATTTGCCACCAAAGACCAAACTGAGTACATCACTCTAGTAAGTCTACTTCAGCCAACGTGTTGTCTCACCGATTCTCTAACATTGCTCTACACAGGGCCTTACCCGCGTGGTCATCGGCGTGCAACTCGTAATGGCGGGGTATCAATTACCAGCAAAATATCCATGGCATCGATGGAAAGATATGGCGCTCCTCTTGATCCCGGTCATGACCATCATGTGGCTGTGCACTACAGGGTGTATCAAGCTCATGATTCCAAAGCTCACGACGCTCACCGCAATGGTCATTGGTTCACTGGTCACTTCAACCGATCCTGTTCTCTCACAGGCCATCGCTAAAGGACCATTTGCCGACAAATACGTGCCTCGAGCTCTGCGAGAAATCATCTCCGCAGAGGCTGGGTCGAATGATGGCTTCGGATTTCCGTTCTTGCTACTTGCAACGTACTTGATTCGACATGCACCAGAGGAGGATGTCAACTTCAAGCCCGATGTCGCGAGGATAGCCAACTCTCGTTCCCTCCCGCTAATGACGCGAGCTGCGGACGTTGGCAGACTGGGAGGCGGTGCTGGCCAGGCTGTCGAAATCTGGATTGTAGAAGGCTGGCTGTACTTCATTCTTACCGGTGCTGTTGTAGGCGCCGTGTGTGGAATTGCCAGTATGTACGTGACAGGTTTCGCGCTGAAAAGGTATGTGGTATAACAAGACTCTTATCAGAGTGTATTCTAACAAGTCGTATAGGAAATGGATCGATAGCGAAAGTCTACTCCTCTACCCTACAGCACTAGGTCTCTTTGTAATTGGTATCACCGGCTGTGCAGGACTCGATGACCTTCTCGCCTGTTTCTGTGCTGGCGCAGCACTCAACTGGAACGGCAGATATCTCGATGAAACACTTCAGAGACATGATGAAGTCAATGGCTGCATCGACGTGCTTCTCAACTTCGGTGGCTTCATGTATATCGGAGCTATCCTGCCATGGGACGAATTCAACCAACCAGACATCACAGGCATTACGTATGGGAGACTCCTTGCGCTGGGCTTGTTGGTGTTGTTGCTGCGACGCATACCCGCCATGATGGTCATGTACAAACTCATGCCAAACACTGTCAAATCGTGGCAAGAAGCTCTCTTCATGGGGTACTTCGGGCCCATCGGTATCGGGGCAGTGTTCTATGTTGAGCACGCACGACATCTCTACCCAAAACTCGACGCTGCCGAGACCCATGAAGAAGAAGACTTGCTCCGTGCCATGGGGCCAGTCGTGTATTTCCTCGTGCTCTTCTCTATAATCGTACATGGGCTCTCAATCCCGGCTTTAGAGCTCATCTACAGATGGCAGAAGGTCCCGCCAATCGTGGAAATGGATCCTATCACAGAACGACGACTCAGCATCACCGATGCTCTGCCAAACAACGCCCACATTGACCCTAGACATGGAAGCGTTGTACGACATAACAGATTCTCACGGGCCACTAGCAGGGACGGCGGCCAGAGCTTTGACGATCTAGGCAGGAGTTTTGGAAGGAGCGCAAGATCGAGATCAAGACTCCCGCCTGAGACTCCGACATGGAGACTCACAGCAGCGACTGATGGGAGTGAGGATACGCTGACCAACCACGACGGAGAGAAGAGGGGAGGAGATGATATTGAAGCGCAGAGGGAGCCAGAGAAGACGAGGATATCGTTTGCAGACGAGACGATGTTAAGAGCACGAACACGGTAGAGCCCTGATGAATTAACTGGTAAAAGGATACCAGGCACCTGGGTGTCGAAGTATACGTCGCAGACATGAATTTTGCCCTGGGACTGGCTGTATGGTCAGGCCTTCGTATCCATTCTGTCAATGGACAGCATGGAATAACAATAAGCATATCCCATACCTTGGATATGACGATCGTTACATTAGAAGAAAGAAATATAGAAATTTACATGGCACTAATTATTTCCGTCTCTCGTGATAGAAAGAAAGTTCAGAAGGGTTGCATAATTACCTGATAGTGGTCAGATCTCAGCATGGCGTATTCAATAGAACAGGGTAGGATGGTGTATAACAGTCCAAATCTTTTTTACATCCATCCAGTATCCATCCATCCTCCAAACGACCCCTTTACGCTGGTTGTCTTCTCAGTTCGGTCTAAAAATACCTTTCACTCCACTCTTCAAATGTACCAAGGTTCGAGCTGTCCGCAAACACACTGCCAAGTAGAACTACGTAGCGACATTCTCGTGTGATATTCTAGTATCGGCGCGTCAACTTACATAATTTGTATAGAATGATCATTCGTGCGTGAACGATTGGCCCAAGCTTCGACATGGTCAGATCAACCGAAGCAAGGGTTACATGGACCCGAAGCGGTCTTAGTGCGAATCCTAGGGTAGTGTATTGGAGAGGATAGATAGTGTATAGACGACATAAAGAGCTTGTGATCTCAATCATAGAGTCTGGGTGAGTACAGAGTCATGCTTGTACATATGGGCTGTATACAGGAGACAAAAGCCAAAAAGTTTTATCTCAGATTTTAGACCTATGTGACAAAGCAAAGTCATGGTGACCTCAACAGTAATTCTCCGTGGTAGAAATAATTATTGATTGTGTGGAGACGTTTAGTGATGCTAAGAGCAAGTACCATATGCTGGGTATCAAATACAAGTAGCAATGAAGAAGAATTCCACCCAAGACTCATCATTACAGCGCACCAAGCTTGCCGCCAAGGAAGAATCCGCCCATCCACAGCATACCCCACAGAGGCTGTGCGAATGACCTCAAGACCGCTGGTCCTGGACATGTTCCACTCAGACCCCATCCAACTCCAAACGCAGCAGCTCCCATCACAAACTTGAAATCCACGTCTTTGAAGGTCTTTGTTGGTAGAGTGAACCTCTCAGCGAAGGACGGTGGAGATTTGAAGCCTTTGCGCTGGTTTTCGAGAAGATTAGGCAAGACGCCAAACAGGATTACCAAAACAAGGGATGGGTCCCATTGCCTCAATACTGGGAAAGAGAGGAATGAGGCGACCTTTGCAGGGTGAGCCATTTGCGAAACGTGGAGGCCTAGAGCGAAGAGGAGACCAGAGAAGAATTGTGTTGCTGTACGGGCTGCTTGACGGGGTGGGTCGGATTGTTTGTCATCAGCTGTGTCTGACGCTAGAGCTCGTTCGATGAGCTTGGGGACAATTCGAGCTGCGAGAATGCTGAGGGCGGCGAGAACAACCAGTTGGGCGGTCGCTGCAGTCGAGGGATAAACAGGTGTATAGCATGGTACATTGCCGGGGCATGCTTCGGTGTAGAGATTCGGATGGAAGAGGTGGTGTGTTATTATAGCTGTTGGGAAGAATGTAGCAACTGCAGCAGCTGAACGTCCACTCAGCCTTGAAAGGCCACAGAGCATGTGTCCGGATGTGCAGCCATTTGATGTCTAAATCTCGTCAGTCGTCGAGTCGTTCACCTTGAGTCTTTCTGCATCGCTAACCTTTGTACCCCAGCCAACCATTAGCCCAATGCCGATCGTCACCAAAGCAGCCTGTAGCGTCATTGACATAGCAGGAAAAGCCGTGATCAATTGCGGGGCGAGTGCTTTCAGTGGGAAGTAGCTGGCGGCCATTCCAGTGAAGAAAGCCACGGTCTCTTTTGTCGGCGCGGAAAAGAGTTGGCGTAGATATCCAGAAGCTCCCAGTATGTTTCCATTCTGATAAAGGAGGCTGCTCGTAGCCTGGTGCAGCAATATCGCCCCAATACTCGTCTCAACGGGTGTGAACATTTTGACTCTTGTTTCCAGCTCTCAGCCTTCTCGTCGACCAGTGCCTTCCGACAAACACCAAAGATATACAAACGAAGGAAATGAGTAGCGAGCAGATCCAAAGCAAGCAAGAAAGCCCATGTCGAAGAGGCGGGACCAGGCCATTTTTAGCACTCCATCACTCACCATCGCTAAGGGCCCCCTAACTCGGTTCAGCGTCATTCACCTCTGTTCGTCGCACTTTCGTCCGCGCCAGATCATCATTGCGAGGCAGTTCCTTACCAATCGCAATTAACGCAAGGCGTTAATCGGCGACCTTGAATGGTCAAAAGCTGGCAAAACATTAGCCGGCTTTGTGGCCATCCGAAGTTTGTGAAGGCGGACTGGTGGCGCATTGGCTGGGAAGATGCGCAATACCAGAACTGGCTAGTGCGGGACGGTAAACGTGGTCCGCGCGTGGCTAGGTGTGGGTCATTCGGCGATGAGAGAGTTTGTCAAGGGAGGTCTACGCGGGCACCATGACTGCGCTTCTCGGCAAGGCTGGCGGTTGCCGGTGCACGATGGCATTTTGTGAGGGCATGGTTTCGGCGGCCCGTTTCAAGTTGGAAGACTCGTATGATATGTGCGTCGGGGAGTTTGCGGAGATGGAGAAGGAGTTGGTTGCGTCGCCGACTTCTTGAAGACGCCGACCTGCTGTTCCAACATCCCCGTAGCGGCGGGAATCCTACAGGAGCCTCACGGCAGCGCATATTGGTGCCGAGTAATAGAGATGAGATCAGGAAATCCCCCGCTGGGATGGCTGGAACGGATCCTGAACTTGTACGAGCCATCCCGGAGTGAGTACGTCCACAGAACAACATTGACGAGGACGCGTGACAAGGCCGCTACAACCAACAAAGAAGTCTCCCGCCGCTGCCGTTCAATGAGCGCTGCCGTTCAATGAGCGCTGCTGGACTCATTGAGGCTTCGGACCATGCCTGCGTTTGAACTCGACGCCTGCCCGCTTATTGCATCAATACTCGGCTCGACTTTCATGCTTCGTCCACCTCGCCGACCTAGCGTCTTACCGTCGAATGGACGCAATCTTTCTCGAAGGCAATCATGCATGCCAAGATACCCGCGAACGCAATGCGAAGCGAGGGATTTCTGAATTGGGCTTGCATGGTAATTTGCAACTTCCACAGCAAAACATCGGGGGCGGCTTGCAACGCCTCTCCCGGTTAAGAAAGCGAAGGACTCGATTATGCTTGCCACTGCTGCAGTGCTTACATCGTATGGATGTTCTCGCTGCTCTCATATTAGGAATGTCAGCCGGTAGTTCTAGGACGTCTTTATGGCACTTATCATCCATGCTTGAAAGCGCAATAGCCCCACCGTTGATCCATACCCTGGGTATATCCGAGTATCTGGAAGCTGCATCGCTTCGACGAGCAAGTCGGAGAAAAGAAACGTTGTGCAACCGCTGCAGCCTCTCTGACGTCGGATAAGCGCGTGGCAGCGGCATGGCAGCCCCAAGTCGTTGCACAGCACACTGTGAAGACGTCGCCGACCTTGTCAGCATGGTCTCTTCATTCTGTCGCAGCCGTTTCGTCACTTGCAGATTTCTGAGATCTATTTTTGCGGTCGCTATTCATGTGATAATGAAATCGAGTGCGTGGAACTGGATGACTCTTGCATGAAACCTTCAATCGCCGACTTCGATATTGACACATGCATGAGGCAGTTTTTGAAGGCTTTGGGCATGACGACACAGCTAGAGGCCGGAGATGCGGCCCAGGCCGTGCTTCTCCTATTCTTTGGCACGGAGTGCTCTCCAGGTCGCGTATCTTGAATGCAGTACAACTCCTGATGAACAAGCGAATGCAGGGGGAACACAAGATTTGAATCTTGTCACGCCGAAATGTGTATCGGAGTGTGTGGAATGAATTCTGCTCGGCGACTACAGAACTCTTGACTCGCCCCTTAGGCATGACTATAGTAATCTATCAATTCATTTCTCACCATTTCACCGACACGGAATTTTCGTCCGAGCCCGCTCCAAAACTTCAACGGTTTCTCTTACGGGGAAATGCCAGGCGGCCGGTGACGAAGTCTGGCTTGCAAGTCGCCGACAGTTGAAGCGGATAGATGAGTTGCGAATCACTTCGGCGATCATGACTCCGGCAAGACAGGCTTACCTGCGAATAGGGCGTCTTTAGAACAGGAGCTTAAGGCCACCAGATGAGCAGGCATCTTGTATTGTCTCGTACTCAGCCCCAGCGGCTTCCCTCGCTGTGCAGTGGAATTGTCCACGTAGTTGTCGGAGTAATTTTGGACGACCTACATACAAAAGCCCTCAATATGCAACAGATTATTCAACATATAGCATGGGCTCACATAGACATGGCATGATTGAGTCAATTATAGACATGTGCCGTGAAGGCTCTCGCCAGACGGATAGCATCAGCCTGAACCAGTACGCATGTAACGTTAAATCAATAGTTGAAGACCAAGATACGGAGGGCCTAGTGGGTCTAGCAGTATTGCCATGAAGAGCTTGTAGATGCTGAACTATCGGCTTAACTTAACTATAGGACTAGCCGAAGGTTACAGTATGTGTAATCACATTATTCATCTCAGTCCATCCATCTCCAAACCCACGTTCTCAGCATGTGAACCATATACACCTCCATCTAATATCCACTGCTCATTGTCGTCGTTGTCGTCCTGAACCCTTCGCCATGTCTGCTTCTTATCGTGATCTTTTCCTTTTCCTTTGCTTTCCTCCACTTTGATAGTCGGCCGGATCAACCCACCAAGTAGCGGGTTTTTGCTGAACGCGCCAGTCCCACTAGAAATCGCACCATGGTCGTAAGTGGCAGGTCCGTTGGCTGGGTCAGATGTCTCATCTTCACTCTCGGGTGTGACGGGTCGCTCAGCAGCAGCCATGCGTCGTACAAGCTTCTTCCCGGACAGATCGATACTGGCGACAACTTTCCTCTTCTCGTATTCTGGCCGCGCATTCCACTCTTGCTCTCGTAGTGCCTTTTGCTGTCGCTTGAGTTGCATAGCGCGCTCTTGTGGGCTAGCCCACATGCTGAGTCCTGCGGTTGTGGTTTCAAAATCTGCAGCTTCGTCATGGACCTGTGTTCGCTTTGCGTTCTGGGCTTGGAACGCGAGGAGCTTGTCTCTGTGCTGTTTGGCTTTTGCTAATTTCTCGTTGTCGGATTCCACGTCTGATGCGGGGTTCGAAGACATTGGTGTTGTAGCCCTTGGGGTGGAGAATGGGCGCGGTGCCAATGAGACATCTGCGCGCTTCTGAGATGCGTTGTTTGCTGCCATTTTCTCTTTCCCACGCTCATCACGCAAGACACGGACCATAGACTGGATCTCTGCAGCACTGAGTAGAGGAGAGTTACAGAATGTGCATGGGCCGATGCCTTCTTTCACGCAGATGATCTTTCCGCAGCTGAGGCAATTTGGCGCGGCTTCAAGGAGAGGGTGCCGGGTTGCCATGCAGTTGCATTTTCGTTTGGTGTTATCTTGAGAGACCAGGGAAGGGTTTGTCTGGATTTCTAGTGCTCTAATCGCGGACTCGAGGTCAGTGAGCGCTGTAGACGCACCATGCATCGGCGTTCCACCTGCCACGCTGACCTTGGCCTTGGGCTTGGGAGATGAATTTCGTGACTTGCTCTCGGAGATCAACTGACCCGCTGCTGAAGGAGGAAGTTTCGCCAATGGTGGAGCGGGCGAAACACCCCGAGACTTTGGGGTCGCTGCTCCTGATAAGGGAACAATTGTCGGTTTCTGTACAGCATTTGGCGTCTCGGAGAGCCCAAACATATGAGATTTGGCTGTCTTAGATCTTGAACTTCCAGACATGTAATCTTCTTCGTCTTTTTTAACGTATGCCCCGGAAATATCGCCATAGTTTTCCGGCTGCCGTTGTGGCGGCAGCTTTCCTAATCCTTGCTGCTTCTTCTTACGTGGTTTAGCCTTGGGTACCTCTGATAAGTCTGCTGATTGATGCGTCTGGCCTGTCGCAGTGGGACCTTTTGGTCTCCTATTGTTGAATGAAGTGACAAACTCCAGAGCTTGAGGACTGTCGCCTAGTAGGTTTTGAAGATGATCCGCCGCTTCCTTGTTCGACAGCGATATGGTGTACGAGATTATCTGCTTGAGTGAATCGTCATCTAGGGGGAGAAGCTTTGACAATTGCGGGAGCGCCCATGTCGATAGATCCATTCTGGCCGTACTTGTGTTTGAAACAGGATTATGCGTTGCTTGCTCTGATTCATCACTGTGGAGCTAATGAGTGTGGCGTCCGAGGTGGTAGGGTCCGTGCACTCGATATGATTTCTGTGGGGAAGCCACCACCACAGTACTCCTTCCCCCAGATCACTGATTGATTTGCGCTCTTCACATTATGGCTACCGAAGTCGCTCTCGAAACCACCCTTGTAAGCTTTCCTTATTGCCCGGGAGAAACATACGATTGACCGGCTTTAGGGCACCATTGTCGTCGAGCTCTACGAAGACCATGCACCAAAGACATGCAAGAACTTTTCCACCCTCGCTCAGCGCAACTACTTCAACAACCTTATATTCCACCGCATAATACCAAACTTTATGATTCAAGGCGGTGACCCGACAGGCACTGGACGAGGCGGCGCATCCATCTACGGCGAGAAATTCGAAGATGAAATATCCCCAGCTCTCAAGCACACGGGTGCTGGCATTCTGAGCATGGCTAATTCGGGCCCGAACACGAACGGATCCCAGTTCTTCATCACACTCGCGCCGACACCGTGGCTGGATGGCAAGCACACGATTTTCGGCAGAGTAAAGAGCGGCATGCAGTTTGTCAAGAAACTGGGTCTGGTCAAGACGGACAAGGAGGATAGGCCGGTGGAAGAAGTTAAGATTATCAAGGCGTACATCGTTGAGAGTTAGTGGGCTTGTATAATGCCAAACTAGGAATATCATGGCAGGCATCACAGGAGATAGCATGCAACACATCATCCTTCACCGAGGCAAAAGCTCTCCATGAAGTGTGGAAGAATGGCATGTCTTGAGATTACGGACAGGTTAGTTCCAACTTCATCTGATATAACAAACGCTCAATTCCCGCTAGTTCAACGCGCCATTCGGATGAATCAATACCTTGGTGTACCCTTCAATCCTCTTATCGAACTTTTCGTAAGCCGTGGGCGCCTCGTCGATATTAATATCGTGTGATACAACAAAGCTAGGCTTTGCCTTGCCAGACACGATCATGTCTCGAAGATACCTATTGTACGCTTTGACGTTACATTGCCCGGTCCCAAGCGACAAGCCCTACCCCAGTCAGCAGGACATTGTAGTATTTCAGACGTAATCGTACCTTTTCAAACAATTTTCCAAATGAGATCAAGATTTGACCCTTCTTGCTCTGCTCATCTGGCGCTCCTGGATCGGCAGGTACGTACAAGCCAGGAATGCCTAGACCTCCAGTCGGCCGCGTAACCATAATCAATTGGTCAAGGACGATGTTTGGCTTCTCTTTGCTGCCTGAAGCATCGACTGCCTGGTATCCTACAGCGTCGACAGCGCGGTCAACCATACCATCGTTGAGCTTGATTATCTGCTCGACTGGATCGCTTTTCCTGAAGTCAATGGGTATACATCCAATCTTCTCAGCCGCTTGCAGTCGCTCAGGCACCGTGTCGACAACGAACACCTTGCTTGCGCCGCGTAGTATACCGCTGTAGGCCGCCATTAGACCAACGGGGCCTGCACCGAACACTGCAACACTCTCCCCAGACTTGAAACCAGCAAGTACTAGGCCATGCCAACCTGTCGGGAAAATATCCGCTAGCAATATGAAGTCAGCTTCGTGCTCAGTCCCTCTCGGCAGTTTGAGCGCATTGAAGTCGGCAAACGGCACACGGATGTATTGTGCTTGACCGCCTTGGTATGGGCCCATTGCAACATATCCGTATGCCCCACCTGCGAAGCCAGGATTTACTCTGCAAAATATCAGCGCGGCCACCTTGACCACCCCCACTCTAGCTTACCCTGTGCAGAACGCTGTCCGCCCTTCTTCGCAATTACGACAGCGGCCATCAGCCACGTTAAAAGGCATAACGATCCTGTCGCCCTTTTCCAAAAGTGTCACTCCCTCGCCCTTTTCAGTAACAATACCCATGTTCTCGTGCCCGAAAACCAATCCAGCCTCCGCAGCTGTACGCCCTTGGTACATGTGCAAATCGGACCCGCAGATAGCTGCTGTTGTGACTTTCACAATGACATCGTCTGGATGCTCGAGCTTAGGCACTTCGACGTCCTTAACGGAGACCTTGAACGGCCCCTCATAATGCACAGCCTTCATCTTCTCTCCCGACATGTTCGACTTATAATGGTCTGAAGGTGCTTGTTCGGTTCCAGGATCGTGTTTGGGATCGAGTAGAGGAAGTGTATCCAGTTGTCCTCTAGATGCATGTGCCACGGCGAGCCCCCAGTTATACAATGCGAGTCAAGAATGGGACCGGATGCTAGCTACAAGGATTGTAATACTTGGCTTATTGACTGGTCCAGACTTGCGCCCATCCATCGGTTTTATAGTCCATTCTTGAGTATTTGGAAATTGGGCGCGTCATTGTTGTGAGGGGCAGATGCGGATAGTCGATCGCTTTTGTGGGGTAGCGGTTCCGAGTCCGGAAGCTCCTGGGTGGCTGTCGGAAGCTAACGCATGTCGTGACTTGTATTCGGGTCCTCCCATGGTCGCGGCTGCCCGGAGCTCCACGATTTCATCTTTTGCCTCGAGTGACATTGGCAGAAGCCGCAAGGGAACCAACCTTCAATTCCGCTAGATGTCACGCAGCTGCCATAGAGCATGTTTTAAACCTGCACAAGTCATGCAGCGGCCACGGAAGTGACGTTTCATTGTGGAGAGGTCTTTAATCATTGCATCACCAGGACAAGCCCCTTGAGCGTCTGCAAGAAAATGTGAAAATTAGAGCTAAGACTAGCCAATATTCGTTCGGTAGGTCTCTGCTTCTGTACCATTTTCGGGGTCTTTCTCTTCTTCTAGATGGTGAATCGGAATGTCGGGTCTCCCATCAAGACTCTCTCCCCTCGGTCAGCTTGGGCGTTACAACGCCTGAAATAGAATGTCAAGATACCCACAAGCAGCATAACGAGGACATTGCACGCCATGCAAGCTGCGAAGCCTGGAACATACGTTGGCGCATCCTGTGTCCTGAAAATGAGCGCTCCAGCGATTCCACCGATCCCACCAATCCCTGTCAGAGTGGCCGAGCAGAATGCTCGTCGCCATTGTCCACGGATGTTGTTTGCTTGATAGGCCATAACAGCAGGTATCGCAGAGTTTGTGCCACTGACGGTTATGAAGACTCCTGCGTACTGACCCCAAGGATTGTTTACGAATCCCATGATTGGCAAACCAATGAGAGAAACCAGGCAGAGGAAGCACACTACTGGACCTCTCGTCCTATACTTGTCGCTGAACCACGCAGCACCGTACATCAAGAATCCAGAAGCGGCGTATGGTGGAGCGCCTAGGCACTGTGACATTGCCATACTGAATTTCAGTTTCGTGCTTAGGATTATGGGTAGGAAGAAGGCGAAGCCATATGCGATCGTAGTGACGAAGAAGAAGATGAAAGCGAAGGCGTAGATATACCAATCCTTGGCTGGTTCGAGGAATTTCGGCCAGGAGAATTTCTCGGGATTGACGTCTCCTCGATCAGCATTGAGACGATCAATCACCACATCAAGCTCATGTGGCTTGAGGAAGCCCCACGAAGGCTTAGCTTTCTCCTGATCGGGGAATTTGACGATAAACGTAATGGCAAAAATAGCGACTGCACAGGTGATCACACCTTCCATAATGAAAATCCTAATTCAGTATTAGGGCACAGCCAATTCAGGAAAAAGGGGGGGGGGGGGATCTACCATCGCCAGCCTCGAATACCTTGGACACCTTCCATTTGCTGCAGCCCATACGCTAGAATGCCAGAAAGTGCAGAGGCGATACTTCCGACAAAGTAGAACACGCTATATCGCTTTGCGACCTCGACTATGATAATGTCAGCTTCGAAATCGACAATTTTAAACGCAAGAGTCATCCTCACACTTAGTATACCAGCAACTCAACAAATACAAACAACCTGGAAAGTAACCGCTCTCCAACAAGCCCAGCACCAATCTTAATGGCACTAAGCCACCCCATGTTTTCGTGAAGCCAAAGCCGATGATGACTGCTCCCCATGCAAGGCAGATACCAGGCAAGAAGTACCGGGGCCCAACCTTCCGGCAGATGATAATCATAAAAGGCTGGCATAGAACGTAGGTGATGAAGAAACACAGATTTACGAGGTTGTATGCCATGCCCCTTCCCATACGAAGGTCAGTGAGCATACCGGCTATGGCGGCATTGGATACATTCTTTCGGTCCTGTGATTTGGTTAGGTGCTGTGGGAGAAAGCCAGAGAAATAAGACACTCATACCATGAGCGAGATACCATACATGGCGCCTAGGGCTGGGATGAGACGCCAGTCTATGCGATGACGGAGGGAAGCTGCAAGTTTGGGGTCGACAGAATCTGAGGACGATGATGACGATGATCGGGCTTCGAGGTCCTTCTCGACCTTCTCAAAGTGGTCGACAACTTCATCTTTGGTAGTGTTGTGCGCCATGTTGAGAAGAGCAACAATTGACAAGAAACTTTTGGCGAGGCTCCAGGCAAATCAAGAATGTCAAGGATGTGATCTTCAAGCAGAGCAAGGCGAGCATTAGGGCTTTTGATAGACCTATAAGTTCTTATGCGTGGCAAGGATCCAGGAAATCCATTTCCCTACGTTGCATCCGCGCACACTGACTTTTGCCATCATGAGAGCGCAAGTTGATCCTTCCAAGACGTCTATACCCACATAGAACGCCTCTGACATGCTGACTCCCACGCATACTCGAGCTATGTATGTAAGCCAAGATGTTGAACCTCGAGGCGAATCCACGAGGGCGTATTTCCACGAAGGAAAATTGACCACATAGGGGAATGATTGCTGTGGTAGTGCGAAATGTATGGAGCCGTTCCGCGACGTCAGACGTATAAGGTCAGAGCGTCTGGGGTGCCTTTGCGGGGGAAGGCTTGGTTTTCTTGGTGGTTTGCTTGGGAGCGCAAGTAAGCGGTTGCGAGTAATTGTTGCCCATAGTTTTCTAGGAAGGCGCAAGACTTTAAGGAGCGGCAGTTGAAGACCCAAGGCCACCGGGATACCTTGGCTTCTGTTTTTGAATAAATATCAGGAGCGTTGTGGCTCTCAACGACATGGAATTGATGATCCGTGGCAAGGGTGTTGCCGGTTACTGGCGGTGTATAGCCTACTAGCCATGAAGTCAAGCTCGCTAAGAAAATGACTGGCATAGAATAAAGATTCTGCCACTATGTTGACTTTTCGGTCTAACATTGCAGCGAAGCTCAGATGTATGTATTGTGCTGGATTTGCTTACTTCACTTAGCAGATGGAGTATCGTAATATAACGGCTAAGATTCTGAAGATGAACCCATACCAACTAGTATGAATGGCCCCCCACTCCAACTCTTACTCCTATCGGGTGCAATGCAGATCCGGCACTTGTCTTTACCATAAGCTCATTTACCTATTTCAAGTCTTTGGGGGAAGTCACTCCGATTTCACTGCAACATTTCCATGAGTTTGCTACACCACGTCAACGCTATTTCTAATCACCAAAGCCAGAACCCAATTCAATTCCTCCGGTCTCTTACGATCTCATGTTCGTTCATCTTGACTAGCTCTTCTGGCTTCTTCGGTCCCTGTCCCAGCCTTGCACTTTCGCCCTTCATTGTCCTCTTTCTCAAACCTTTTGTTCCACAACTCAACGAAAATGACGTGACTATCTAATCCAGAAAGGCCACCGCATATCGAGTGCCTCGTTGGTCAGTATCTCGTCGGTAGCACTGGCATCCACAGCATCCCGCCTAGGAAATTCATCCTTGGTCTCCTGCACCCTAGTATGCAGGCCTTCGAGATCTATTGTCCAAAATTGAGGATTTCACGATGCTGCCAATTATCCTACTGCTGCTCAAATAATTTTTTCGAACATTCGCCATTCGGATAGCTCTGGCTTGAAGCATACTTTGATGCCAATCTGAATGTAGTAGCTGTTATCTTGATTAGGTGTAGCAATGGCGAAATACATGCAATTGGGACCAAGAAGGCCACAGTGCCACTGCTAAGCCTTGCAAATATCTGCAGAATATCGAACGCTTCCAGGAGATATCCTGTACAAAGATAGCTTTTGCCCAACGGTCGGAAATAAGGCAAATCATTCAAGCAAAGCGATATGAAAGCGGGGGAACGGAGCATGTATCTGCCTAGAGGGTTATCTCTTTGAATGAAGAAGAACTATTCTGTCGTATATGATACACATTTCTAGAGAATGCTGGTCGCTGATAGCAAATATAAACGTGACGCTCTTGAGCTGAACTGCTCGCTCGATCAACACGAGCTTCAGTATGATTGCAGAAAGTAGGCGGATAATCTGCATAACACTGGCACTTTTGACAAATACCTACACCCGCTTTTAACCAATAAAGTGATGGCATATACTCCTCGTGATAGGTATTAGAGTGATCGCATCTGCCTGAGCCTGCCACTGCGGATCTTGAATATATTTGGGCTGGAAGAAAGCAAACATTCCATGCGCAGTTGTTCGATAAATGTAAGAGGAGATTTGCTCTCTAGATTTCTAGATAGATTGCAGCCTAGAACCTTATACATTTCATACCAGCGTCTGAATGGTTGTAAAATGTGCATGACGAATCCACATTCCTGCGAAGTACACCTCAACTCAAGCCTAGAACATCGGAACATGGTGCCTTTATGATCAAAATCTAAATTGTACTCAGCTCTGCGGCGTCTAATAAACGATTTGATGAGAGCTGTTCATGTTGCACAGCCTTCTCCTTTATCCTGCGGCGCAGTGAGGCCTTGGGCGCTTAACCTGAGCACATAAACAGCACAACCACCGCCCACAGGATCGCAACTTCGACATAATAACTTTCAAAATGGCAGTTGCACGCCTTCAGGAAATATTTCTCTGCCTTGGATGCATTGGTGGCGATGACAGTACCATACCCAATGAGAAGCTCGCCTTGCTCTCCGTTAACAACAATTCTCGGCCCTCTGCAGAGATCGCTGACGATGTCGCCAACACCATACTACACACTTCGCTCACCGGGCCAGCATTGTACATGAAGCTTGACTCAATAGTTGGCACCAATGGTTGGAAAGAAAATATTGCAAGATGGGTGCTTGAAAGGCTTTCCCTAGCTCTACAAGATGCACATGACAAACTCGGTCCCACGGTCCGAAATGCATACCACAAGGCCTGGGAAGTCGCGAAGAGCATTGAGGGCTTCGTTATTGAGCATCCCATTATGTGCACGATCATCGCTTTAGGAGTACTCGCCATCATCGCGCCTTGGGCCCTGGAAGCACTGGGGTTTGCGGAGTTGGGCCCTGTTGAAGGTATGTGCACCGCTGCTGTATGCGACCTTGGTCATGAATACTCATATGGGGTACAGGGACTTTTGCATCGTGGTGGCAAGCCACATACGGAGGACTGGTGCCCAAAGGGTCCCTATTCTCCTTCTTTCAGCGCTTGGGGATGACGTGGCGTCCATTGATCATTTAAAAGAGAGCATTACTGAGCAAAATGCCAGGGTTTAGTAAAGGTACACGCAAATGCCGACGATTACCATCGTGAGAATATTCAATATTGATAAGAGTGATATTCGGGCCGTTGACGGAACATTTCCAAAAATCATTATCCTCCTTCATTGCGCGAACCGCATTCCACCCATGTAACGGAGATTTCACCTTCCAGGAATGAAGAAGTACAAGGGTGCCCGAAGGATGCCCGAATCGATATATTGCACAGGGCGGTAAGGCTGTTTACGATGACACCTGGCAGAGATCTTTAAGTGGCAGCCGTGCTCTGGAAACATTTCTCCTGTGATGTCATTATTCATGGTTGTGCTATGCGAACCCCATAAATCCTTGCTTGTGGACGGCCTGTGTTTTGACAAGCGAGCGCCGGCTGAGGGAAAGATTGCGATGTGCGGTGTAAACCCTGAAAATCGCATATCTAAATGCGGTGTGTGATGTAATTAAGGCCAAAAGAATCTACTGGCGTTGGACGGGAATCTCCTTTTGGCGCTACGACCGACTTGGTAACACCCACGAAGGCGCGTCTCCCCACTGCCAACGCGAAATCACATGCACCTCTCAGCAATCTAGTGTATTTTGTGTCCCAACTACTGCGGCCTTCGTAAGCAGTATGCAACTCTACTCCTTCGGCTTCAATACACAGACTCAAAATAGTGGATTGGGAGAGGCTTGCATTCTATCTGCTTCAGTCGTTCGTGCCCAAGCCCTAAACGTCCTTTGGTCGTCTTGGTGTGATGCTGTTGTCGCATTTCAAGATACTGCAGGGTTGTGGACTCTGGAGTATATGGGGGAGAGCCTCACAACTGCTCAGAAAGATCACATAGCAGGATGTGAAGAGCTCAAAAGTGCTGTTGACGAAGGCGCGACTACTTGCAGCTTCTTCGGTAGTGCTATGCATGTTGGACTTCAAGGCTATATCATCTCACGCAGCGATTCGCTAGATGCCACCAAGCAGATGGTAGTCTTCGCTTCAGACGTTGATATATCAGACAATGTACCAGATATCCAATTCTACACCCTCACCGCCGACAACATCCTCGGCATCAAGATCATAAGCGGTGGAGACATACTCTTGAGCATAACAGACCAAGTCACTGGCGAAGCACAGGTGTTGCATTTCCGAGACCTTACAGAGCTTCGTTGCTGCCTCGGGTCAGAAAGAGCTCTCTATTCAAAACAGCCACCTCTCGCATCCTTCGTTCCGGTACAATGGGCGACAAACGCAACAACAAGCACCGTCCTAGATCAGCATGGCAAAGCTTATACTTCGACTCGCGACCCACGGTATTCAAAAAGCTTAGGACGGCCATACGAAGGTGCTTCTGACTTTGAAACCGTCCCTTACCTTTCTGAGACGTGCGTCACGAAGATAGCGTCTGGTGGGTATATGACTGCAGCAGTAAGTTCTGATGGTGAGCTATTTTTATGGGGCCAGGCATGTCCTGGGGCAGTTGGCGAATTGGCAGTGCTCAAGGCGGGTACAGTATGTGAGGATGGGCTTCCAGGCTTGAATGATGGGAGGCAAGTGCCTAGAACGACGGGCGTCTGGGCTGAAGGCGAGCAAGATGAGTTTGTCAAGTACTTGACGGTCCGCATTGATGACGAAGAAGCAAGGGTGTACGATGTCGCGATCGGACATGGACACATACTAGTTGCTGTGGAAGTGTCAGACTCTGAAGGCAGGCAGACACGAGCCGTATTTGCCGCAGGAGACAATAGCCTGGATCAACTAGGCTTAGGCAACAAGAATCAGTTCTTTGAGGAGTTCGAAGAAGTGGTAGCAATGAGAGGAAAGCGGATTGCACAATTAGTCGCTGTCGGATGGTCCAGCTTCGTAGTCACATACAACTGATAAACTTGCCCGCCGTAATTATCAGCATGCTAGTGAAAATGCAGGGATTGAGTAATGTAATCAGGACCGATATCAATTGGTAAGATGATTGGCATACGGTCCGTTCAGAGAGTATGCAAACACACGGCCTTTCCAGAGAGAATGCAACTCCATCCAACATCGATTTACCTTGCCACAGCAAAGGCCACTAGTCCGAAACTAACCTCCGCAGTACAATCGTATACTCTATCTCTGACACTAGCCTTCTTTCCACGTCAAACATTAGTATCCACGGCCCCGGATATCCATCATGATCAGACCTGGCGGTGATGGGGGCATACGCGCCATCTTGGAAAGCAATCCTTGTAGCTATCAAAATCTAGGACTCTTAGTCCGTTGAGTCTGCGATCTGTGTGCGCGAATGCCGGTGAATTCTGCCCACAAGATCTTTTCGAAGATAGATTGGAGGTAGTCGTTGGCAATGATCCCAGCGCTTATCTGCGTAATTGCTCAAAACCAATATAACGCCCTATATTCTGTGTTACATCACGCTGGCAGCTGACATCTGAAACATGCGTATGTGAAGATCTCGATGACAATGAGCCCGTGTCCAAACAACACCGTGGGGTAGCGTTCAAGTGACACTGCCCAGGACGATGTCGGCTATTGTTACTGGTATGACAAGAGGTTCAAGGCTGAAGCAGGTGTGATGGTTCTCAAACGGAATGATCCAATAACACTTTATTGGCCGACATTGAAGCAGCATCCCTACGATGCAAGTGGTGCCCAAGACGACCGAGAAGCATACGAAGACCATAAGCTGCAAAGCATCAATAACGGGGCATGCAAAAGAAAAAATGCGTACGTTCGGTCCGAATATATTCCGAAGCGTCTCGGCCAGGGATATGCGTGAGCTTAGAGAATTCGAATGAAGGAAATTGAGATTGGCGCAACGAGTTAATGCAAGGCTGATGACCATGAAGCCCGAAAAGACACAGCATTTGTGTTCTTGAGGATTAGGCCAGGGTGAATCACTCTACCACGAGTGCCGTGTTCAGCTTACGAATGTCAGCGTTAGATGTGGGCTGATGGACGAACCTAGAACCCATCGCGTTGTTTCATCAACGAACTCACTTGAATGCAAGCAAAAGCATATTGATTCCTATACAATGTTGCCATAATAACGTGTAGGTGCACCTGTCAAGCTTTGTTAGGGTCGTCTTGACTCATGTAAAAAGAGATTTTCTTCGCTAGAGCCCAAACTAAAAGACTTTCATTGACTGTTCATCGGAAACGCTTCGAATGCTGTGTTGAAACCGATCAAGCAGGGACCGAAAAGTGAGCACTGAGTGAATCACGATTCCGGCGACATACGAGTCGAGTAATTCAATTTTGCTCTTGTAAAACACACAAAAACGGCCCGAGACGATCATCGGGCACGAGTGCTTTATGCGCAAGCAGTTGTGCGCTTTGTAGAAGACGATGCAGGCGTCAGAGACCGAAAAAGGGCTGGCAAGCTGTAGAGCATACAAGAACCGAAAGTACAAGGAAGAGGAGATGTAATGAAAGAATGGTCTAGTCTTTGAGGCTTAGCGATGTTGTCGTCGTTGAAGTTGGTGAAACAGGTGAGAGATGATGACGAAGAAAGTGGCTGCAAACAAACTGAGGAAGTCTGGAAAGGAACCATGCGACTGGGGTGACATTTGGGAAACAGCGATTGCCCTTTGCGGTAGAGCGAGCGGCTTTACTTGTCTCGCTTCAGCCTACTTCGAAACAACAGATATCGCCAATGCTTCCCAATACCTGCGCGAATCTTGGGCCCGTTTCGCCTTACCCGTGGTGCCTTGTGATGCTGACTGTGTTCTCGCGTGGTGATCATCAGGGCAGTTGCAGCGCCGGGACGGTAAACCTTGCTGCATTGAAATCAGATTTGGGATGCGGAGACAAAGTTGGAAACAGAGGACAAGGTTGGAATCAGCTTGCCTCAGGGGCTTTGGACTACTAATGATCAAGGTTGGCCGGTGAGACGCGGCCTGGTAAGGCGTGCAGAAGTCAGCTTGGCTGTGCCTGGCAGGGCCCGACGATAGCACAAGATGACTCTGAAGGTGCAATAAGGCCACTAGCAAGTCTCAGGCTGCAGTACAGACTGGGCTGTGGTGACTTGTCTCAGATCATGTTCGGGGACATGTCCGCGATCAAGTTGAAGTGTAGCTGTCGAGGCTAGCTCCGGCACTTTTATGCCGCGACGAGCTACCAGTTCGAAGCTATGGCTGGACGGTCCACTCGGAGTCCAACGTTTTCCAAGTGTGTCGCGTCGCAGTGCTCAGCCTTCGGTCCAGCGTCTCGTTTTCTTGTCGTCGGACCGACGCCCAATCTCGGCAAACTCTGGGAGCATGCTTTCCTGTGGAGGAGCTCTGGGGGAGAGTTTTTATAGTGAGTTTTGGCGGGAGCTGTGCAAACTCTGTCCCTGGCTGTACTCCGCGGATTGCATCGCGAGACGGGTGTGTCCCGCCTTTTGTGCGCCCACGTTGCGCGGACAAGCGCTGATCGAAGCACTTCAAATCTTATTCCGCGTCGAGCGATGGCCCAGTCAGCGGGGATTGGCAGCGTTTTTGTGGCAGGGCTGATCAGGCAGTTTGAGAAACACAAACGCGTCGCTGAAGGGCAAGGCTAGCGGCGATCATGATGATCCTCTCACTCAGCATGCCTTCGCTTGCTGTGACATTTGTCCTCGAGGGAGGGGGCAAACGCATTCTTTGCAGGGCAATGCTGTCAGCGCTGCAGGCCGAACAGACTCTGCGACGACCGTGAGGGGCTATTGTTTCTCGAAAAGGTAGCGCTGTAGCGCAATTCGAGCAAGGCAGTACGAGGTAAAATGGTCTCATTGCCACGGCCTAAGCAGGCTCCACATGGCAGGCAATGTATCGCGTGTCTGTTTTATTGGCCGGTGTACATTCCACGCTAGCGGGTTCCGGCAGCATGGAGGACGCCATCAGGGGTGCAGGAGTTCGTCCTTCTTTTCGCACTGTTCCAAGGCCGTGCAAGACCCGCCCATGACCGCGGTCGAAGGCTCGTAAACGTCATGTGCTTGCACGGTGTGCCTACCAGTATGCTCGGTTTCCAGGGAGCTAAAGCCTCCTAGCACTCGCAAGCGACACGACCCACTCATATCAGCCTGACCGATCCGCTTGCACCGACCGAAAACCGTTTTTTGTATTTCCTAAGCAGCCTCGCCATCCGCTCTCTCCGTGCAACGCTCTCTTAATTCCCCTCTTCTCTCTCGACCTTGGTCTACAACTGTCTTTTGATCTCTTGTCAGGCCAAACCGCTCTCTCCACGGCCCTGTTTCCAGTGTTCGGCGCTTTGCCCCGGCTTCTTATGGCCATGACCCAGTGACATACTCCTTCCGACCTTGCTCACAATGGATTACCAACAGTCTTCACCGTCCGGAAGGGACGAGAGCCCTCGACCCAAGACGCACAGGCACAGAAGCAACTCATTTCCTATTGTCGAGGCTCTTGGGTGCTCAACACCAGAAGCACAGCTGATGTTGGCTGAGGGCAGGGCTGCTGTTCGCAGCCGCCGGGCTCGCAGTCGACGTAATCGTTCGGTCAATGACACCAACATCACCACTTTCAACCCGCGGGACCATCTGGAGTTTCTCAATTCTCCTTCAGCAGCGATAACCCTTCAGGAGCAGTCATCACAGTTGGGGCTTAGAACTTGTCATGCTAGGCTGCCTTCGGACGCATCAGATCGGAGCACGTCAACCGTGGTTCCTCCGTCCCGTGATAGTGAATCTCGCACTAAAACTTCTCCAACCAGCCCGTTAGGAGACTATTCAGCCAACCTTGCGCAATTCATCAAAGCTCAGCTAAATAATATACCTACCTACACAGCAGGGAACGGTCTCACCTCACCCCAGTCACCCCGCTCGTGTCCGGACCTGTCTTCCTCTTCACGAACACCGCCACAATCACCGAATCAGGCAATAAGACGGCCTGTAGATGCTCCCAAAATCATTGAGATTCCTCCCATCCGGCCTCCAATGCAAAGCCAGTTCTCAGCCTGGAGCTCAGCTGACGACGACACTGATGATGACGTGCCGCCCCTACCGGAAGTCGAACCTGTCAGTAGAGATGCATTGTCCAAAGCCAGCAATTACACGCCGTCCGTACTAGGCTACTACGAAACATCTGATGTCTCCTCGTTTCTGTTTTCATCTACACCTATAGAGGAGGACAACGACCCCGATACGGCTAAGGGCCTTGCGTTTCCCAGCATCTCGCCGGTACTCCCATCTGAAACCCGCTCACCACTTCATGATGACGACGACTATCCATCCTCTGGTATTTCGCGCCCTCAACTCACTTCGTCGTCGGCACCATCCTACGCCTCATCAATATCCACAACCTCATACTTCGACTACAAACGTCCCATGTCCTTTACGCCTCACATCAGGGACCGCATCATCGCTGCTGTTACTCCTCCTGTTGTGCGGGGCAAGATACTAGCCGCCATATCGCCGTGGGAAGGGGCTGCTCTCTCAAACGTGCATGATGTCTGTGTCGAGTCGCAACATCGAGTCCACGTCGATGGCATGTCTTTCGACATGCAAAGGGATTTTGTCATGCCTAATCACATTGGCACACCCTGCTAGTGTCCCCTTTTCTTTTTAGTCGCGCCATATGGCTTTTCTTGTCTGTCTTGCTAGTGTTTGTATTTTGGCGCTTCTGTATATCCCAGCCAACGAGCCGTGGTCAGCCGGTCTACCCACTTTGTCATGGCCTTTTCTATACCTTTTCTGATCTGTTTTTCGTACAAAACTATAGTCTTGTAATCTTTTGGAGTTCGCAGTAAGATACACGTAGATTGCCAGTTTCTCAGGTTGTCTCGGTTTGGCACCTGTTTCGCTACACGGAGTTTTTTCTTCTGATTTTGATATGTAGCACACGACGAGTGTATGACGCACACGATACCATTCTTTTTGAGACTCAGGCTGATTTTTGGAGGGGCTGTATATATACCAAGCGAGGAGACTGTGAAGGGAAATTGGGACAGGCAATAAAAACTGCCATAAGGGTCGAATCAGTACATCGATGCATGTACCATATGCTCGTAACAATGCAAAGATTTGCGCATCACATTCACTCTCCAATTGTATCAATCTCTTGTCAAAGCGATCAGCCTCAGCCTTACCGATCAACTGATTCATGGGTCAGTAATCCTCTCAGATCAGCAAGGTTTGGAGCGGTGAAAGTAACTCGCTGCAAGGTCCCGCCTGGTGCAGATCTGGGGTCGTGGGATGGATGGATGCATTGTCGATCGGAGGGGTACGTCATGTTTGACTGGTTTGCATCAAAATTGCTCCGAGCTTCATCCACCATCATATCTCAGCACCACAGTTAGAGCAAACCTCAAACTCTGGCCTGCAATTTTGTTTTAACTGAAGCTGATTTTGTGAGGCCAGGCTATATTGTGTCTCTACATCTTCTCCATACCAATCGTCACCGTGTCCACAGTTCCATGTTGCAATAGGACACGTTGACGATTAGGGACTTGACGCTGCGGTGGAGATAAAGTGGTCCTCCACCGACTCTGGCCTTGTCATACCTCTTTTACTACCTCTGTAGAACGTAGACACAGAAGCATCCAGAGTCTCATCATGGCAGACTCCGACCCCAGCCTCGTTGCGCAAATCCTTGGACGCGTCGCATACGAGTTCTCCAACATACAACCAATGCTGCCCACGTATATACATCTGATCGCCTCCGCACTCTTCCCCATATATGCTGGCGCGCACGCATCACTCTCTCGACCATCATCCGCGGCGAAGCCCACGAAGAAGAAGCGCATAACTGAAGACGAGGCTTCAGAGGATGAGGAGGAAGAGGAGGAACGACTCATGGAGGGCTTGTCTCCAACAGATGCCATTCTCATGCCACTCTTTGCAGGAACGGCACTTGCATCGCTCTATTTCCTCCTTAAGTGGATGAAAGACCCGACGTTGCTAAACAAGATCCTCAATGCCTACTTCGCCATCTTTGGCGTCTTCTCCGTCTCGCGCCTCGTTACAGATGTTCTCGATATCGGCCACTCAATCATATTCCCGCGCCGATATGCCCTGAGAGGAGTCCTATATCATGTCAATAGCAAAGAGGAAAAGGCAGTGCCCGTAGCGGGCGACATCAAGGACAAGCAAACCGTTGAATCGCCGCTTCCAGGCTTCTTAGCCAGGATCACTCTCTCTGAGAGGGTGAAGAAGGTTCTCTGGGCTGATAGAGCGATGCCTGGTAACAAGTGGACGCTACGGCTCTACCTGCATCGCACATTCGCGGGCAGATTCAAAGTGGGCCCTCATGGGATTGTCGGTATACTGACAGGTCTGATTACCGTGGTTTATTTCAACCTGGTTGATAAGCCATGGTATTTGACAAATCTGCTGGGTTTTGGGTTTTCGTATGGTGCACTGCAGCTTATGTCGCCAACAACGTTCACTACAGGCAGTCTTATTCTGAGTGCTCTTTTCTTCTACGACATCTATTTCGTCTTCTTCACGTAAGTGTCGTCCACAATTTGTTAGAGTACGAATTTACTAATACTCGCTCCTAGCCCAATGATGGTAACTGTAGCCAAGTCCCTTGATGTTCCCATCAAGCTCATGTTTCCCCGACCTGGCCCTGCCGATGACCCTTCCGCAGCCCCATCTCACGCAATGCTCGGCCTCGGCGATGTTGTGCTACCTGGCATCATGATCGGTCTCGCACTGCGCTTCGATCTATACCTCTTCTACCTCCGCCGGCAGACACGTTCGCCGGCCGCTATTTCAGGCGAGGAAGATACTGTGAAAAAGCCAAAGTATTATTCTCTGGCTGGACGTTGGACTGACCACTTCTGGACACACTCTTTGACCGGCCGACCGCTGTGGATATTTTCGAAAACCCAAGAGAATGAATATGAAGCACCCTTCACGTTCCCAAAGACATATTTCAAGGCGAGCCTAGTGGGTTATATTCTGGGCATGTTGGCTACACTTGGCGTTATGATGGTCTGGAACCATGCTCAGCCAGCGTTGCTTTATCTCGTGCCAGGCGTACTCGGTAGTCTATGGCTCACTGCGCTCGTCCGAGGCGAGTGGAATTTGATGTGGACATACACCGAGGACATTGCAGAGGAGGATGAGAGCAAGAAAGAGAAGAGTGATGATGAGAAGAGCCCCAAGGAAAGCGCAGCGGTATTAAGGAAGTCAGAGAGACAGCGCGAGCTTCGATCAAAAGCTATGGCCTCTGATCAAGGCTCGGCGGATAGTGAGCAAGAAGATGATCAAGCAGGACACGTTAAGCGTGTTGCAGGCCATAAACCTGAGCGAGAAGTCTTTTCCTTCTCCATTGAGGCACCTTGGCCATTAAAAAAGCCACACTCTGTGCGCAAGGATTCTGTGGACTCGGGGGAGAAACCCGCAATTAGCAGTGAGAAGCATAATTGGGTGTCGTCGAAGAACACTAGCCAGAACACGAATGCTGAGCCGGCCGAGAAGCGCGTCAGGTTGAAGTAGACAGTTCCCAACCACAGAGCAACGAGGTTGTAAATGAAGATGCGAATTGGGCACAAAGTACCAGCCAGATAGAGTTCTGCATTTCTTCAGCGGTGAATATTAAGCATAGCGATGGCGTTCTACAATTAGCATTGAAAGGGCAAAAAGTATCTCTATTCACTATAGTCAATATGAGACACTGAGTTATATCGGACTTTCGTGTACGCTTATCCTGTACAACTCGACTGCTATAATGTCTTTTCTCCCACTGCTGCATGCTCGTTTATCGTTTGTGCTCTTGTTTGCCAGCCCAAACACCGATATCTAAATGCTCTAGTGCTCTTGCCTTGCGTTTAGCATTGGGTCCTTCATCAAAAAGGTACTGAAATGCCTTATCGAACGCTAAACCTTGTTTTATTAGATTGTGCAGTGCGCCACCACTTTATCAGCACTCTACTACCACGTGCTGCGGTCCTGCTTAGGTTGCCTTCTCATTCATAGCTAATCTGCCCGCTCCTTCAACTCACAATTGCACAGGCCGCTATACGCGCTGGTGGAATGTATCAGGACCCCTTCAGACCAATGCCAGGATGTAAGTCCTTCAATCCTTATTGCCCACATACCTTGAACAGATAAACAACTGACGACTCATGGTCGTCCTTCATACAAGCCTAATTCGTGGGCGATATGCGTTGTCAGCATGTGACAGCTTATCGAGCTTTGCTTCTTCTTGGCTTCAAGTGTGAGTGTGCCCCCATATCGTTCCACACCAACGACAAGTTCACAACCCATATCATGGATTCCGGCCAGTAGAATGTTATATCAAACACCTACATTGCAGATATCTCCTGGGTCCTGTACTGGGACTCCGGAAACCGAGGTCTTAGCTGCAAGGATTGTATGGATCTACCCAATCTCCTGCGATTCCAGACTCCTTGCATCGATACCGGTGAACCATATTTTCAGCCCCAACCAATTGATTGAGAGATGCATGCATATTATCCATACTGCATATTGCAGTTACTGACACAGATCCGTAGACATGACCATACTCGTTACCCCGCGCTATCAGCTGAGCTGCTTCGGCAGGGTAGTCTCATCAGCCAGCCTGGTTGTTATCCAACTTGTCCATCTATAAGACATCGTCTCAGGTTCATCCTACGCCGCATCTCCCGATAGTCCAAAATCTTCAAAGATACACATTCATATATGCAAAGCCAAAACTTTAGAGAGGGCGGCATAGGAGGCGGCGACGCTCCGGTCAGTAAAGTCCCTTGTTTGAAGAAAGATGGGATATTGATGCGTAATATAGCCGATGGATGATGGAAAGAAACCAAGGAACCCAACGGATCCTGAACCAAGAGATGGATCCTAAGATTTTGGTCAAATGAAAATGTACGCCTGCAATAAGTACTTCTTTTGGAAGCAACGGAAATATACTAAAACTGGGTTACAAATCTAGGTGTCTTTGCAGTAGGGACCATAGGGCTAGGCGGGAAGAAATGGATTGGATGAATTAAACATTTGTGGTATGGCAATCATTAGGCATAAGACATTATATGCTTGTGAGCAATGCTCCCTTCCCATGCAATTCGAATCCCGGTGTGAAAATGCTCATAGCATACTCCTCCTGTTCGCCAACTTGGCATACTGTCTCTGTGTCCTCCTATATCCATCTTCCATCTCATATTCACTCCCGGTCACACTAGGTGGCCTAGCACCCGCTGGTCTTAGACTTTCCACCGCACTCGCCGGCGACAGCTTCGTGGGCGGCTGATGCTCCTTGATGCCCAAGCCCCGCCTGACTGCTCCACTCACTGATGCGAAGAAGCTAGCTTTTTGTGTAAACTCTTCTCCCGGGCTATGAGCGTGGACGTGCGGATGTCCATGGTGGCCACCTAGCAAACTCGTTTTCTCTCCCGGCTCCATGAATAAATGGTTTCCCTCATGGTTGACAAACCAATTAACACCATACTGTTTCCCTTCAGGTCCACCACCACAGGATCCAGCCAAAACATGTGAAGGCGGCGAGTTGACCGCAAGTGCGAACAAATTTGGTGGTTCAGAAAAGTCGGTGACGAGGCCGCGATGGAGAATGAAATATATGAGGACAAAGACATTCATGAGGAAGACAAGAAGGAGTATGATAAGCCAGCCCTTAGAGGCGTGCTCGACGCCACCAGAGGCGTATTGCTGGGCTTTGAGGGAAGCGTTGAAGTATTGGGTCTGGTATTCGTCCAGCATTGCGTATGTGTAGTTCTAGATAGCAAGTCAGTCGGAATGTCCGTGTCGATGGAAAACGTTTACTCACCCAAAACATTACATATGGCGCATCAATCATGCTCTTGAGCAACGTGCACCCCGACATAACAGCTAAAGCTTCTCCTACGCTCGGGAGGGCAGGATTTAGATCCACTTCAATGTCCTTTGGGTCCGGATTACTCGGCTTCAAAATCAATTGCGTCAACAGCCTCGAATTGCTTGCATCCGCGTCCATGATGCCAGTATTCAGCGAGAGACTGTTCGACCAATCAAACCCGATGTCTCTCCAATTGGGGACGCTTTTGATCGTCTCCGCGCTCGAATTAGATTTGATAAATGCCATATTGTCACTTCGGTCTTCGCAGAGGGCTTCCATTGTGCCACCGGAGCCAGTGACGTTGTACCGCGTGCCGCATTCTGGAGTTATGGATACGTCGATTTTGCATAGGACATATACTCCAGTCGTGTCTGTACCATCGTCTGCAGGGCCTCCTTGCCCAAGCAAGTATATGGCGGGCCTTCCCCAAGGAAAGCTGGTATGATTCATGATGGTATTGAACGGCTTTGGATATCTAGCGAATACGGGTGGATAGTTCGTTCTTTGTCCATCATTCCAGCCAAAGAGGTCGTCAACTTTCGTTTTGTTCGTTGTCGTTGCATTGTTCAACAACGTCGGCCAGGTGGTGATGTTGACAAGTTCGTCGTTCCACTCATCATAAATTATAGGCTTGAGTTCGTCCTTGTCCATGTTCGCACATAGTACATGCATTACTGGCGAGGGGACAGATGCACGCAGAGAATATGTACCTTCTGAGTTCAGCTCTTCAGGCTGCAAAATTCCGTTCCTTTGATCGCGTGCTGCGGCGAATACGCCTGAATGGGGCATTGCTAGTGAAACGTCATTTATAGCTCGGCCGTGTTGCTTGGAGACGGCGGTCGTGTTCACGATGTTGATCCATTGCGCAGTAACAGTGGTGTTCTCGTAAAGCAGTCCAAAACCAGGGGGTCGGTCAATTTGGACCGAAGTGCCATTGCCATTCGCAGCTGCTGTCTCCCAGTAAGCAAGATAGCGCTGATAGTTGTGATAGCCCTGGCCGGCGTGCTCAATCTGCAAGCAAGTGCTGCCTGCATACTCTTTGTCGTTTCGTATAGGTGTCTGGCAAAGTTCTTTGACGTAATTGACGTTGGCAAAGTCAGTTCTGACACGACCCGCCATGACCATGTTGTCCCACATGCCGTCTTTCAACATTGGTTGGACTAGCACTGTCAGTGTATGCGAAAGTCTCCACTACACCAGTTACGTACCCAGAGCAGTGGCTGCGGTCGAGTAAAGAGTAGCCAATACAGCGCTTAGCAAGCTTAATATGCCTAACAGAGACAGCCCAGCGTATTTGGCTGTCTCAAAGTGCGTCACGAGTGTCCCTGGCTGCACCACCCATCTCCACATACTTAGCTCTGATAATGTCACGCCGCGACCGTCCTCTTTCATAAAGGCTCGCCGGCTTAGAACCTGCCCCAAGAATGCAACAAACGCCGTAACGAAGGACAGCTCAATGAGCTTTGCCATGATTGTGGTTAGCAGAATGGCATCGGCAGGCTTGAACGAGCCTTGACTTGTGATTCTTCTTCCATAGCGAGGTGCTTTCAGTGCGAGGCCAAGGAATATGCCCGAGAAGACACATGAAAAGAGGCAGATGACAATGACACTCATATTGAGCCACGTAAACCTGGATTGATAGAAGTCTCGAGACGTAGGACACTCATGAGCGGGGCGAAAATCATCTTTCAAAGCTTATTAGTCCATGTGCGTACGATTGGGGTCAACAGGATACTTACTCTCATAAGCCGACTTGATGGATGGCGCTCCTCTCAATCTATCCGTGTCCGTGGAATGCAGATATGCTTGGTAGTCGTTGACGCTTGTGCTACTTTGCTTTGCATTCTTCAAGATGCCCCGTTGAAAATCCTCAAACGTGCCCACATCAGGACTCGACCTCTCTCGCCTCAGATCTGGGGTATTTTCTGTCGACGAGTCTCTTGGAAAGCCACCAAAGAATGGATCGGCGGAGCCTGGTGGAGACAGCGCATGAGGACTTTTTGTGGGAGGGCTTGCGGGACCGTGGCCTACAGATTTGCGAGGTATTGCTTGTATGCTGACTCTTCTGCCAGTAGGAACTTGTGGAGGTGACCCTGGTGCTGCTATGCCCAATCCACTTCCGCTCTGCCGTCGGAAGCTGTCTGCAACATCTTGCTCCTCATCTTCTTCCAATACCGTGCTTGGTGTATTCCGCTCGACAACCGTCGCATGTGGCTGGAATCTCGAATGGCCCGGTCGTGAAGCCGGGGGGCTGGTAGGAGGCGAAATGTGGGTGAAGCCGAGTGAGTGGGATTGATTCGAGAAGCCCAGGGTGGGCAATGCGGGCGTGTTGTCTGAGCTCTCAGAAAGGTCCGACGTTTCGTGGATGAGTGGACGACGATCGCCCATTGCGCCCGCCAGGGCTAGAGGACCACTCTGTCCCGCAGTGTTGCCTTGACGAAGTTTCAGCCTCTTCTAGCTATCGCCGTATCGCAGCGTACCGTCCCGGATGGCTGCGTTCGTGCTCGTGATGGGGCTGACCCTGTACCACGCCGCGGCTGCAGGTATACGAACAGGATATCAACACGACAAATTGCTATCAAAGAGCAGAGGTCAAAGTGGGTGCAAGAAAGAAGAAGAAGCATCGCAAAGCTGAATATCGATGCGCCCGCGAATTAAGGCTTGCGGCTGCGGCTCGACCTTACAGCCTTGAGCCCATTGGAGTCGATGCCCGTTCAGCTGGCCTTGCGCGTCGCAAGCGATCAGGCTTGTGGCGTAAGATTCGGCCCCCAACCAAGACCCAAGAGGATTCCGCTTTCGAATCATGGCAGTGGGAACCTCGAAGACCTATGCTGACCTCTGCAGCATCAAGAAAGTATCAATCATTGCCACGTGCGTGCTTCGCGAACATATGTGCATCTTCTAACGTCTGTTTGACTACCATTCTTTTCTCACCGTCATTTTTTACGTACTGTGCAACGCCGACCGATCAATGACGCAGACACACTGTGGCAGGCTGACTGGATACAATTTGGCATGTTGATTCGATGCGACAGGCATTGTTATGCATGGTGCATGTGCTGATAGCTGAGTAGAGCGGATCAAGCTGCTGTGGTCAGACTGGTGTAATTTGGGGGACCTGCTGTGGATCTTCACAGGTTTGGCAGCGAAGGATTGAACGACGTCGACAATTCTTGAGAAACAGGGTCATGTTGTCACTATAAACAATCCCACTATAGAAATGAGTGGCGCTGAGCTTACTCACTTCATCAGCGATATTCCTTGCCAATGGTTTGCAGAACTTGCAATAGGCGACCCAGAGAAATGCATGTTTTAGACAGAACATCAGCACCTTGGCAAACTACGTTCCCGCATCCTACGAAGGAGCTGGTATTTTTTGAGCACTAGGCCTCAGTCCAAATTAGGTGTAACCCTAGCGCTCAGAAAATACGATCTCCTTCGTAATATGGATGTTGCCAAGATGATCTTTCGACGAGAAGTGAGGGAAGATTGAAATTGTATTCATCCCTCAACATAACGCACTAATGTATGCAGCACCCGAATACTCTTACCAGCGAACCACTCCTAGCCAATTCTTTTGATATGATCATCGACCAAACACTTCCAATCCGAGCTCCCATAGTAAATAGTGTGCCCATCATTATGTGTCTGTTGGCCCGAACTCTGAATAGTATCGCCCAGCTGCCAGAACAGATCGCCAGCCATACCCGCATCCTTCAGTCCCAAGCTCGTCTTTTGCCACCCGCTCTCCACACTGCAGTGCTGACTCGCGTCAGTGACACCATACTCCTCAAACAGACATGGCTTCTTCAATTGCTGGCAGATTTTCGCATGCGCTTGAATCCACCCATTGCCCCAATCATTGGACACGCCCCAGGACGAAGGGTAGAGGTGGAATGTGCCAAAGCTGATATTGGGGAGAGCGAGGTTGGCAGCCCAGTCGATACCTTCTGTAAATTGGTATGGATATGATCCATCGCCGGCTAGGCCAAATCCCTCATCACCGGCAGTGATCATGTGGTCGCTATCGAGACTGCGAATGTAGTCTGATGTTTTGCGCATCCAGGAGGTTAGGACGGACGTAGCGCAGCTCTTGCAGCGGGGCTCGTTAGCAAGTTCCCACGCGAAGATTGCGTTGGAATTGCGATAGCGCGAGACAACGGCCTTGATGTATGCTTGGTACATTGTCTGGCATCTTGCAGCAGGGTACCATTGCTCGTTGCTGCTGACACCGCAGGCGGAAAAGTATGCTGCCATACCCCCAAAATCAGTCCAATTGTTTACAAAGTTGACAATGAGTTTGATGCCATGCTTCTCGGCCGCTTTGACCACGGCGTCAAGGCGCTGGAGGCCGTTGGCTCCGGTATTGATAGTTGCTGAGGATCCAGAGAAGGATTGGAAGTACACTGTGCCGGAGCCAGGAATTGATTTGACATCGTTAAAGCCCCAGATTCGCAGAATCTTCTGGCCGGATTTGGCCAAGTGGCCCATGATTACGTCCACGTCATTGTCGTTGGTAAGGAAGGGAATCCAGTAACTGTTTGTACCTGCGTAATCTAGATAATAGGTGAGCCATGACGAGATCTGAGTGGACCGTGTGCGTACATTTGGTTACACCATCGATATTAAATTTCAGCCCATCGACCTTTGATATCGAAGCTCGCGGTGCAATGTCGGTCACTGCTGGCAGCGCTGCCACGGTAGCAACAAGCGAAAGAATTGTAGTGAGCTTCATGATGAAATCTCAAGTGCCTACTGCTCTGAGCTCTCATTCCTCAAGTCCAAATGGAATCACTTTATAGAGAGCATTTTGCCTCTCCATGTCGTAGTATACCTTGAAAGGAACGGAGAGTATCACCCCGCTCCATATTGGATCATCTGGCAGCTAGACACTCGTCAGCTCTAGTTGTGGGGTTTATAGTAGCCAAGATCTGGAGCCGGCCTAGGGTTGCATGTGAGTGGTGCAAATCCAGCGGGAGCTAGTCTCTTCAACTACCATCTTCGGAACACGAAAAACGGAGAACCTGTTCCGTATTATAAATGGTAATTGTGTTTGTTTCGAGTTTCGCTATGATGGAAATATCGAACGGCTATTGCTTGAAGAAGCGGAGATTCGCGCGGCTGATGACTTGATTTTTTGTTTGCCGAACAGGGGAAAGACTAGTCTAATATATCTGAAATTGAGGTGCCGCGGATCAAAGAAGTCCAAGAAGCACAAATGAGAGATGAGGGGAAATGCTCAGATTTTTTGGTCTGTGTTCTGATGGAGCAAGTACTTGAGCACAATTGAAATTCGAAAAGGAGAACCAAAGTCTGGTTGGGGAAGGATGTGGAGTGCAAACCTTTCGCATTCCACTTCTCATGCTCTGGTCCACCGAGAGCCGAATGGTTACAGAGGCCCAGTCAAAGGTGAGGAGGAAGGGCACGGCGGGGATGGGAATTTTTTGATGAGCATAAAGAAATGTTGAACCAAGATCGTAAGAAGAAAATCCTGGTATTAACGCCTGTGCAGTCCCAAGGCTTCGGTTGAATCTGGCGAAAGGCAAGAAATTGGAAAGAAAGCTGCAGAAATTTCCAGGCTTCAACTCAAACTATCGATCGGATGCCGCAAGATCTGTTCTGGTCGTCCATAGAACGGTCAACTTCCACTTCTACCCGTAATTCAACATAAGGCCATGGCCGTTTACTCTAATCTTCTCTTCTGCAATATAATTCCTTTGTCATATGAAGCAATACCAGAACTTCGATTGTCGTTCGGGGTAACACAAACTGATTCTATCGAAGCGTGTTACAGACTTTTGACTTGAACAGGCCAACCGTATCGAAGCGGAAAGCGGCGAACAAGAGCCTATGGCTTGGTGATCCACCTCCATCGTATAAGACGCAAATAGATCAGCGGGGTAGGGAAAAACATTGCCTTTTAGGGCGCCTCTCTTCTTTTAACAAAACCAAAGAAAGAAGTTGTGTGACTTTAGACGCTCTGCGGATGGCTTCCTCCACATTGCCTTGTCTTGGCCCAGAACGCCACACCTAGTTGTCACCATCTTTTTGCCAAGAGCGAATTCTAGATCTTCCCGCAATGTTGAATACGGACACGGCCAATGATACACCACAGGCCGTGTTGAGGGTTGACGGGTCAAGGGATGCAAGTGTAGTGGAAAATAGCAACCACCCAAAAGTCACTACGTCAGCTTCTAGCATCTAGCGAACTGGAATTGTGTCCAAGCGGGGCAAGCGCCGATAAATGCGATGTGACCTAGAGCAGAAATAAGGCCATGGAAGCATCCAATGGCTGATTCAAAACTTTAAAGTAAGGTGTTCGAGAAGAAAAAAACAGCGCTTTACCAATTTCGAGTGAGCACACAGACAGCCACATGCTGAACGATGCAGCCAGGCAAAGTTTAGCGGCAAACGCGCGTCTCTAACGCCGTGCAACTGCATCGTGCTCATGGGTCGCAGAGTTGACCTCGTGTAGCGGTGCACGGTGCTAAGATCTGAGCCGGTGCCATTACGTGGCGTAGTCCAGAGTACAGGCGGCGTTCGAAGAACCGTGGCCACGAGCCTGGCGTTGGTTCGTAAAATCGACCACGAGGCATGGCGCAACAGCTATTGGTGGCGGAAGATTAGGGTTGGAAATGGATGCCAAAACAGTGTGATGCTAAGAAGCCATCCGAGGTGTTGCCGCAGACTGTGCCGGAACAAGATGTTGAACGCAGATGACGAAGGATGTCGTACCAGACAAAGCAAGGGGTGGAATACTCAAGAAAGCATGTTCTGAACCTAAATTAGGTGAGGGTACCAAAAGGTAGAGGTAGAGTGAGACAAGTGAGCAAAACAAAAGCGTTACGGTGTATTAGAACACTTGCCCGTAATCGACTTGCCCCTCCAGGATGGCCCTGGAGTGTGCAGCACGTTGAGGGTCGGGCCGGGTCGGGGCGAAATGGGAAGCTCGTTTGTCAAGCAAGACCCTAGACCCTCGCGCACGGCTGATCGACCAGGCAGCGGCCTGGATGGGTACATCGAGGTCCCCCGGCTAGACTGAAAGTTTTGGAGAGAACACTTGCTGACAAAGTCTCTGCACAGGAGTGCCTTCATGCTGATCGGGCGAAGCAAAGCGTGATGGCGTTTGAATTCGGCTCTATACCGTCCGAAGGGGGTGTGACCCCTATTGTATTTGTGCTACGCGTGTCGAAATATCAGTGGCCGCTACTCGAAAAGCAACCCCCGATCGGCCCCTCGAACTGATAGAAGTAGTGCTGCCGCAAACTACCGAATGTCTGTGCTGAGGCGGGAGAACTGGGAGCACAGCTTAACATTCGACGTTCAAAGCTGACTTGATATCGTGCGCAGGCTCACCACTAGGGCGATATGACACGGGAAGCAACATCTCGCATAAGAAACATAGAAAAACAATAGACACGTGAAATTGCCATTCTCACCGGAACAGCCTCCTACCAATGACATCCTTTCAATCATGACGCACAAGCATTTCAGCCACCGCCGATTCCGACTTCTCTGGCCCGAGCCCTGTGAGCACTGGCAGTGTTCCTCACCTCAGCCTCTCCAAAAACAAAATCCCGCCAAGGCTAGGCGGAAGCGGGGGGTAAACCGCGGTGCCCTAATATCTCCTGCTCCTCTTGCTTCCCGTGGTTCCAGAGCCTGGCGGGCCTCCTTCGATTGACGTTGTTGTTCATAGGTCGCGCGATCAACATGAGTATTCGGATAAATGCGACCGTGCAAGAGGCCCGGACAGCTGCAGGGCACAGCCAGGAGCAATGGGACCGGTTTTATGTGAGTCGAGGGTCCAGGTTGGAATAGCCATGCATGGCTAACGCAATAAGTTTATAACGAAGGACGAGGCCAGACAGCTCGCAGAGGCGCACACGGATTGGAAGAGATGGATCCTCATCCCCGCGAACGAGAAAGAACAGATGCTGGAGAGGATAAATGGTCGGCTGCGGGCTGAAGGCATCCCGGCTGTCGAGATGATTATCCTGAAGTGGAGAGTCTCGCAGCTGCTCAGGGACATACAGCGCAAATACGGTACGTGCGAGCGCATCCGCATCTGCACCTGCATGCGCACCCTAGCAGAGCGGCATACATAATTCCTGCAAGTGAGAAGTTAGCTAACTGTCGCAATCTGCTAGAGGCGGGCAGCATGTTGAACGAAATGCGGAGCACTAGCTCAGGGTCAGGAACCGGCTCGCCCATACAAGTTCAGACAGGCCAGGCACAGTCTGATAGCAGCATACAGTCGTCAAGCCCGCAGCGATCAGACCATTCGCCGAGCGAGACCCGCCCATATGACCCGATCCGGGATGTATAGAAGCCCTACGAACCACAGGAGGAATTTTGTCATTTACACTATGCGTATACACGTCGACGCGAGGAGACTCGACTAATAGTTGTACCTGAGCCTGACATCGAGGAGGGCGAGGTACAACAGGACGCGAGAGAGCAAACAAAGCCATGGAATCCCGAGACAACGGAAGGGCAGCAACGGCTTTGAACGAGTCGCTATGCATGCCACACTTGCAGACGGCCATCAACCAGGTACCAATGACCAGACATGTCAGGTCGAAGGAGGAAAGGGACGGGGCACGGAAGAGTTCGGGTTGGTTACACAGAGTAGGTCCAGTGTGACGCTGTGTAATGTACTGCGGTGCCTATGGTACGTAGCCGAGATGTTGCTCGGGGCTTTGGAGCCAGCTCTTGCAAACCCATAATATCTCTCGATTCCATCAAACCCCGCGATCTTCTGTACATCTCAATTCTCCGATCGCTGCCGCTAATTGGTGGTTGGCACACGACCTGCATCTCTCTTTCTTGGCATCGTGGCTATTTCATCCCCTTGCATCCGGCCCAACCTTAAAGTGTCGGAAGGAGTACATGGATTTAAACCGCATGTTGCTTGTTCTCCGATCTCCGATGGAGCATCGATACGATCTCTTACTTTCAGGTCGCGATTTCTTCGATTTTTCACAATTTGTCTGTCAAAGCAACCCCAAGTGGGTATGGCTGTTCGCTCCCACTTCGAAATTGTAAGAGCCGATGGATGTAGCGAGGACAATCTAAAGTCTCTATTGTCTGTGTTGCGTTTCCTCGTTTCAATGAACGCAGCTTTGTGCATTTACGGAGTGCGAAACGCGCCATGGCTTTCCCCTCCCGAGCCAGAAGGTACGCCTCGAGGCAAACATGCTACATATATACTCTTTGAAGTATGTAGTTGTCCAGATCGTAGTGTCGCTTGGCTGCGGCTGCCGCCCTTCGGTTGGCGCAGGAGTTACCCACGCTTCCCTTCGCAAGATGGTCAGCAGTTGCTGGAGGCAAAGGGCGTAGTAGATGGAAGGCCATGGGAGTGCTATATCATGGCTGTATGATAGAGAGATCGAGATGTACAGGACTTGTGAGTGTGATTACGCGTTGGTTAGGGGCAATTAGAAGGTGAGATTCGACTGGTAGAGTTTGCTCGGCGGGAAACAAAGGGCACCTATCAATGCCCACAATAATGTGCTGCGAGCCTAAGACCTCGTTGAGCCTTGACATGGCTTGTAGCGACAATCGGAGGTGAAGGGTGATATCCAGACAAGGAATCGATGGTATGGGCTGAAGGGACGACGTGACTGCTCTCTCAACTATGGTACCCTAGCTGCTTAGGTCTGGCCTCATCCATGTCACAGGGCAGCCACACCCGCGGTCCATTTTTCTCATATGTCTCCTACTCTCCTTCACGACCGCATTGTTATCGATGTCTGCAAATTATCCATCAGACGCGCCCGTGGATCATGCCTGGAGTACCAGGTCTGCGCAGGGAATGAGACGCGTACCAAACCCGGAGAAGTCGCTGCGAACGGAATAACCCACAAGGCGCTGAACTCCCTCCTCTTAGTCTCAGCTGCTATCTCTCAACGAGTATCTGCTGGTGCCACTCTTGTCAGATCTCTGTGGGATCGAATGGCCCCTCTGTCGAGTGCCCTATCTGCAAACTAGAGAACCGGGAAGGTCAGACTGGCGCTTGGCACATCCAAACAATCAGCCATGGACTGAAAATCTGCACCATAGCTTCTTGAACAAATTCGGCTTCTCTTGCGCTCGTGCCTGTTCATGAAGATGCCAGTCCTTCGACGTTCACACCTACAGGGGCCTAGTTAGGACCCGCCATAAGCAGTCGAACACTAATTGCAAGCCGGCAGCTACCCTCCCTTGCCTCCTCAGCAGCCATCCATACGCGATGTGGTTCCTTCGTGGTCGAGCCGTCGGGTTTGGCTAAGACATATATCGGATTTGCAGTCTGCACAAGGGAATACAAGGGGTACTCGAGTCGTCTTCACCCGCTGCCAGCACAAGCGATTGAAGTGCATTGGCGAAGGAGGACATAAACGGATTATCAGTGAGTGAAGCTTACGAACTCAGTTTTTAGGCATCTCTAGGTGTCCAGCTCGGCAATGCGACGAATATCCCCCTAGCGAACACGCAGCCTCGTACTCCCCTCGACAAACCGTCCGGTGACCTTACCCGCAGCGGACTTGCGTCCGTTTACAAAAGCCAAATAGGGTATGCGAGTATCCACAGTGATCACGCACACCAATTCTACCTTCCTTCGAACCAATCCTCCGTCCGCAGAACCGCCGCAGGTTATAGCATCATTCAGTGGCCCTGAATCAGGTCAACTTCGAAGCAAGCACGCAGGTTAAGGGCTTCGGCGAATACAAATGGCAGTTTCCCATGAGCCATGACTCTGGTTGTATGGGTTCTGCGAAGTTTGAAGGACATACACCTGGCTCGCAGGCGCTCGCCCTACCACGATGCAGCTGCTTTAGAAGCTTCAGTATCTGGGCATCAATATCAACGTTGCACTCGCACCTGTTTAGTCTGCTGGTGCAGCGTCAACAGCTCAGTGATTGCTTCTTGCAGAGATGTCTGAGGAAGCACGCGTGACAGTGTGTGCTGGGGAAAAGCACGATTACACACAATGAAACACTGTGGGCATATTACATGCATGGGTCTTCAACGAATACCCAGAATTGCGTAGACATGTTCTCGTTCCGTCTCGCCATCCTAGTGCACGGAGAAATGATGGCGTTTACGCCCCCTTGAATGGCTATTCTAGGGTAGCTACACAGTTATAACCACACACGTTTCCTATCCATGATCGTCGAACCAATATAATCCTTCAGGTTGCTCATCCAATGATTCTTGTCCGTCTCATTACCAGCCACTAGAGCACAATGGCGCTGGATAGAGAACCACCAGTTAGCCTTACGAAGAGAACAAATTTCGAAGCTCAAAGTGTGGTGGCGCACTTGAAAGGCCGTCTCGTTCCCTTTACATTGCCTCGTACTACAATATAACTGCCCTCCTTGTCGATACGAACTGTACATCCGTTTGAGGCAGCCGACAAGGGACCAAAATAGCGGCGAAGTTGCATGGCCAGGACATAAACTGTACACAATTACGAACACGTTACACCAGCCAGCCACCTTATTATGCACTATCCAAAGCAATAATCGCCACCCGTTTCATCGCGAAATTCGATCCGCGTCTAGTTCTCGCCCCCCCGTGCTTGGAGATGTTTGGTGCAATGCTTTGACGTGCTTTGCGGCCACAGATCACACCATTTGCGGCAAACTCTTCAGTAATCTCCCAGCGATACGAGATGAGCACAAGTGTCGCGGAACTCCGTAGACTTCTGATTACTATGCTCGTATCTGGGCAAATGGGTGGTAAAGTCAGATATATCTTGAGTGAAGTAACGGTTGATAGGAGTCTCGTACAGCTATTACAGACTGAAAGTTGTTTTCTATTCCCTCAGGATTTGAAAGAAGCCCGCCGTAATTGACAATCCGTAGCAGTTGCAACTCCAATCGACTGAAATTAGATGAGCACAAATGATGACTCAATATATAAACAGATTTTGGCCTTGGAGTACACGAATCGAAGGTTGAACAGAATGAATGTAAGCATAGGAAGCACAGGGAGTAGGAATATCATTTGCAATGGTTGTAGGTCACAATTGCTGTTGCGCCGTTTCGGTGTCCTAATGATAGCGTCTTCGTCTATCAGAATTTTAAAGTTTTTTTGATTTATTGCCATTGATTCACTAGAAGCGGCGACGGCGGGAGAAGATCGCTTCATCGCGTGTGGACATGAAACGTCCTGGTATCATCGATATCGTGACTAGCCAAGTAGCTATCCAAGTCTTCCTAATCCATGACCATACCAAATGTAATGTTTCTTGTTCGATGTCATAAATCATGTTCTCTTTTATTCCTTATGCCAGGCCAATTATCCCTGCATGCCGAATCCAGGTTCAATGCCTGCCTGCTTGAGGGCTTTCGCTTTCCGCAAATCGACGTCCCTCTTCTCTGCCTTCTGGGACGCTGCTAATGCCCTTACTTCATCGACTTCCGCAAACTTTGCGCCCCTGGGAGTGTCTTCTCGGTCCAGGTCGACGGTTGCGCAAATAGTAACATTCTCGCCTCGTATCGTCATTAAGCCAGGCAGCTTCACGTCGTGTATTAACCATCTAGGAATGGAAGGTTCAGAGGTTGGAGTTGCTTCGGGATTTCGGGCTGCTATTCGCTCGTAGCATTCTGTGAGGACAAGGTTGGCTGACATTGTAAGCATAGGAATCGAGAGGAAAGATTATGAACTTACCAAATTGATCGTAAGAGCGAAGTATGCCGATGTATTCTTTTTCATCGCGGAGTAACACGTCGACTTTCTCTGCAGGATGTCAACACTTTGTAACCTTCTATACGCTCAACCAAAAGAAGGCACGTACTATCGACCATGTCCAGAAGCATCGCCGAGGTCAAGAAAGCCTGTGGAGGCAGATCGATAGGTAAAATCTGTTGCGGAGGCAGCCCTCTCGCTCCGCCTAGTACATTGAGACTTTGTTGCGGTGGTGGTGTCGCACTGTACACGCCTCCATAACCTAGTTCAATCTGTAAGCAACAAGCAATTGGGTGTGCGCAAGACGCGTCAACCTCACCAGTAGACGACGGTGGCTGCCCGGGAGCTTCCATCAGCTGATCTGACTGGCCTGGCTCTTGCAGCGAGCGCTGAAGCATAGCATTGAAGTTCTGCGCCATGTTCGGAGGTGCTCCAGCGGGGCCGCCGTGGGGTTGATTCGAATTGAAAGACATATCGTAGAATCCTCTCGCGCAATAGGTGGGGTAAGTAGAGAGGTTTCAACGGTTTGGGGAGGTTTGAGGGAATATTGCCAGCATAGCGAGGCGTATCTCTAGTTTTGTGGCTTTACTCTGACGATTTCAACCAGCCTCAACTACGTAAACGTCTACTCGTTCGCGCCTCGCCAAGCCTGCTTAGTCATACTGCATTCATCTGTGGTTCATATGCACTCCGCCAGACTCAAACTTGTCTCTACGTACGTGAAGTCAATTATGACACATGATCAATGCAGCGCTTGCAATAAGCAAATTCAGTGAGCCTAACAAGCAATTCAGCACTGAGAGCTCCAGGAGCGCGGCGTAAGACAATCCATCTGACCTTGGCTGTCTTCCACCTCTCCATCTTTCTCCATTAACACCCACTCACCTTTCCCTTGCATTGCAAAACTTGATAGTGGTCGTTCAAAATACATGAGCTTTAATTGCTTAACGAGCAACTCGAGTTCGATTCGGCCACGGTATCGTAAAGCAACCTAGCACAAAGAGCAAGAACCGGATTAAGAGCGCTGTATCACCATGGCTGCATTTGTGCGCCTCTTCAAGAGCAAATGGATTAATCCACCAAAGCCTGTCGAAGAAGATTATACCGGGAGGAACATCATCGTCACAGGCGCGACATCTGGCATAGGGGAAGAGGCAGCGTATAAATTCGCAGCATTGGGTGCATCCAAGGTCATCATCGCAGCAAGAGATCTGAAGAAAGGCGAAGCTACCAAAGCTGCCCTGGAAGCTCGACTGGGCGTAAACAATCAGCTGGAAGTATGGGAACTCAACATGATGTCCTACGAAAGCGTGATAGCTTTTGCAAATCGCGCCAACGAGCTCAATCACCTCGATATTGTAGTCCTAAACGCTGGCGCTCGGAGAGTGCCTTATGTACAGTCGGCGCATGGCTGGGAAGAAGATCTCCAAATTAACACTCTGTCCACCACGCTGCTTGCCATATTGCTGCTACCGAAGCTGAAAGAGTCAAAACAGCTTACGAACAAGACTCCCGTCCTCGAATTTGTTAACTCTGGTCTCCATCAAAGTGCTGTGGTTCCTTCAGAAGTACGGCAAGCATCAAACATCCTGGTCTACTACAATCAACGAGAAAACTTCAAGGAAAGTAGCCAGTACAAGCTCTCTAAGGTCTTCCTCATGTACGCCACAAACCAGCTTGCAGACAAGATTTCCTCTGAGGACGTCATCATCACCAGTGTCTGCCCCGGTTTCGTAAACACAAATCTCGGACGTGACCACTTCTTCCCTGGTGTCTTCATTCTGGCTTTCTTTTTCTTCTTTCTCTTTACTAGAACACCAGCCCAAGGCGCCAACATGATATTAAGCGGGACGACACAGGGAGAGAGGGTGCATGGCAGGTTCTGGCAACACGATAAGATTCAACCCATCCCGCCCAGCCTTGCTGGAACGGAGATGAAGGAATTTGGTGTAAGGATGTGGGTTGAAATTATTGAGGCGCTCAAGAGAGATGTGCCAGATGCCACAAGAGCGCTTGATGCTGCGCTGTCAAAGACCTGAGAGCTAAGCGTGCTAGATATTGTAAGAGCGCATGGGATATTGTTGCGTAGACGATTCGCTATATACCATGGCAAGTAGATTATGCAACTGGCACCTGAAGACGCCTTGGTGTTGTGGATGCATGCCGCTCGTGCCTGAATCCCATGTCTGGCTCGGAACCACGGCCGGGGTTAGCGCCCGCATTGCTAGCTGCTTATTCGCGATGACGTGTGATGGTCATTTCAAGCATCAGGCCGAGAACGTCTGACCCTCCCCTACACCGGCCGCCCCAGTATTTCTCTGTTTGAGGCTCCGATCATCCAGTCGGCTGGATGCCCAAGTCGCACTTTCGACGCAAGCTCGCTGCTCCGTCATCCCTCGTTCGCTTTCTCTTCCCACAGACTCGAGCACGCGCACGCGTTCACCTGTCCAAATTCCGGCACGAAACATTTCCTTCACTCAAGCACAGCGCAAAGTCACGCATATACAAGTACATTGTTTATCGACAGGCTCTCAAGCTCAAGGGGAAACAAAGCATTCTTCAGCGATTGCGCCGCCACACCCGAAGACTAATAGGCAGCAACTACCTCGAAAATGAAGTACGGCTGCGACGGCAGAGTATAGCTAGAGCCTCTAGTACGAAAGATTTGGGCAAACGACCAATGAGCTACCAAGATAGCTATGCGCCACGGGAGCCAGGTCAGAGGCGGAGGAAGCTGGCGGGGTACCTGAAGGCGGCGAACGAGATAAGGCAGACATATACCCAGCAGTATGCGCCCGGTTGGAGCAGCAGAGAGGCACAATACGACTACGAGGATGATACACCGGGAAGCTTCCCAGATGCTGCAGTCGTGCGGAGTGGCGACGAGGAGATGATCCTGTTTCCGAGCTATGCTCGAAAGCATATCAAGAGAAAGCCAGAGGCAGAGCCAGGCACTATACAGGAAACAGAAGGTGAAGGGCGTGATGTGCGAGACTCTACTGGTGCTGGAGATGCTGAATTCTGGAAGCAGCAATGGGACGACTACGAAGACGACAATGCTGTGGTAGACGTTGATGTCCGTGGCTGGATATACTCGCCTCACAAAGGACAGATGTCAAGGAAACAGAGGTTGTTCATCGGTCTTGCTCGACAGCTTGTCGGTGTATCAGCTCCAACCGCTCCTACTAGCTCGTCAACCAGCAGCCGAGACGCAAGTCCTCAACGACAAGGGTTTCGGGAGCGGGCCCACCTGCGAAACGCGCAACATGACGAGGAACTAGCAGCCAGAGAAGCAGAAGAAATCTTTCGCAAAGGTGAGAAGGAAGCTGCAGCGGCCGCGAAGGGAAAATACAGCGAGAAACCTGCGAGAGGAAACGATGATGATACGCAACTGTACAGGACAGAGAGCGCAGATAGCGTGCGCACTCTGGGAACTCTACCAGCGCATCAACTCTCGCACAGTCCATCCAAAGGCTCATTATATGACGACCCGAACATCAAACCTATGCAGAAGAGGGCTTCCTGGCAACAACCGTCTGATATGAGTCCTGCCGAACTGGCCGAAGCGAACGCCCGATTGATGGCGCGACTGCGACATTTCCTAGCTGTGCCAATGGCGAACACTCCGATCAGTATTTTCTTCTACAATGATAAAATATCGAAGCAACGCACCGTGTATACTGATCCTTCAGGTCACTTTAGCGTGAGTGCCGCTCTAGACTTTGTCCCCACACATGTCCGGATTCTAGCTTCGGACAAGCTTTCAGCAACGGAAGAAGTCCTCATAACGGAATCCTCGGGCATTAGCGTGATCAGCGATATCGACGACACAATCAAGCACTCGGCTATCAGCAGTGGTGCGCGAGAAATTTTTCGTAATGCTTTTATTCGTGACCTTAACGATCTTACCATCGAAGGTGTGAAAGAATGGTACAACAAAATGGCAGAAATGGGAGTCAAGTTTCACTACGTCTCGAACTCGCCGTGGCAACTTTACCCCGTCATATCCAAGTACTTTTCCCTCGCTGGACTGCCGCCAGGCTCGTTCCATCTAAAGCAGTACAGTGGCATGCTCCAGGGCATCTTCGAGCCAGTTGCGGAGCGTAAAAAGGTCACCTTGGATAAGATCGCTAGAGATTTCCCGGAACGCAACTTCATTCTAATTGGAGATAGCGGCGAGGCAGACTTGGAAGTCTACACCGATTTTGTCCTCGAAAATCCCGGAAGGGTCGCAGCAATCTTCATTCGCGATGTGACCACGACTGATGGTCCGGGGTTTTTTGACCCTTCGGCCGGATTTTTGTCGCCGGGAGATCGAAACGCCTCCTCATCATTATCACCACAGAATGGAAGCGGAGCTGCGAATACGTCAGGTAGAGTTCGCGCCCTATCTGAAGAAGATGACCCTGAATTCAATGCCGCGATAGCAGCATCTCTACGTGAACTAGAAGCAGATGATTTGAGGCGCTCAAAGTCGATGTTTCCAGAAATAGACAGCAATCATCCTGATCTAAGGCCCAAACTCCCGGATCGAAAGCCTTCATCCCAGAATTCCTCTATACGCAGTCGACAAGAATCGGTCCCCAACCTAATCGACCTCTCTTCTTCCGATGAAGAACCTGACAAGGCACCTGTGCTACGGCGCGTCAATACCGACTCCAATGCAGAAATTCAAGGGCACCGGATAACAGTAGCTTCCACTGCAAGTACCAAACCAGCACCACCACCTCCACGAAAACCAGCGGCTTTGAGAAGTGGGTCGGGCGACTCTGCTTCATCCGGTCCACCTTCTCCATCCACTGCAAGGCCGCCCGCGCCACCTAAACCAAGAAGATTATCTGCTACTGTCAATCAACCAAGCCCCCTCTCGCAGCAGATATCCAATCCAAAGTCTGCAGACTTATCAACACCCTCTAAACCTCCCATAGCGCCAAAACCAAATATCAACCGCCAGGAGACAAACCAGTCTCAAATGGATCAAACATATGCAGGGATGGCTCGCGATAAATTATGGTCTGTATACAACAGCCTACCAGCGTTAAGGTCTCAGGATGAAGCCTCCGATGCGGCTTCTATCACATCAACAACCTCAGAGACAGCAAGCGTTCGAAAAGGACCCCCACCTCCTCCGCCACGACGAGGCGGTAATCGCGAAGCAGCCGTGAACGCAGCTTCATATGTCGGCTCGAAAGCATCGGCAGCGTGGCAGCATGCGCCTTCTATACCATACCCCAGTCGACCCTATGCAACATCTGCACAGACATCCCAGCCATTATCCACCACGGCACGTCAAAGCTTGAACCGCACGAGTACTGCTTCGACGTTGGGTACAAATGCAGGTGATGGCCAATATGTCAATAAGCGAGAACAGCTGTGGCGGCAACGGTGGGCGAAGGCAGAAGACCTCATGACAGACAATGGTGTCGTGCTCAGGACTTGGAGAGTAGGTAGCGATGCTATCAAAGAGGCGGAACAAGTAATTCGGAATGCTAAGACCAAGGGCAAAAACGGAAACAAAAACGGCAATAGTAGTAAGAAGAACGACTAGAGGTGATTGTGATTGGCGATTTCTGTAGCAAGTGAGCATTTGTTGGTGGTATATATACATATACGTATGAATTTTATTCTGATTACAGCGAAGTTTTGATCTTCCGTCTAAATGTTAATGTTGATGTGTCTTGTATGTCCTAGGCCCATGCCATGAGCAGGAACTAATACTGGTAATCCACACTAGCTTTGCTATTCTGAATCCCAATTCATTGAACATTGTAGTTATAGGAAGTGAACGGGATCGCAAAAGCGTATGAAGTTTGTATGCAAGAGCAACCCGCAGCCTGGGAGGAGCAAGACAGCAGAAGTTTCCTGTGAAGTGATAAGATAGGTTGCAGAGTGGTATAACTGATGGCTATGACAAGGTGAGTTTGGCATATGCTCTACAACAAATCAGGGGTATAAGAGTATGAGCACTATTGATAGTGATAGAGTGCATTCATATATAATAGTACGTCCATCATGTATTTAACAACTGTCTACCAACCTATGGCTTCTTCCAGCAATCCACCCTGTTGAGGCTATGAGTCAAGTGCCCTTTATTTGTTCAACTCCTCAGCCCTCTTCTTGAGCTCCTCCTTGCTCGCTGGCGTGGGAAGGTTGTCGGCCTTGACAGGTCCCTATATATCCTGTTAGTACCGGAGCTACGGAACAAGTATGGGGGTGGGTGGTCATACCGGGTTGGCCTTGTGAGCCTGGGCGGCGACGCTGCCACCAGATGTGGCCTGGTTGTCTTCATCGTGGATCTGGTGCGAGGAAGCAGTGGACTCGGAGGACTCCTTGGCTACCTTGTCGGTAATGCCTGGGCATGAAGCGTTAGCCTTGTTTGATCCAAGAGTGACCAGCTAGCATGAAGGAAGACGAATTAAAACTGAAGTTAGAAACGTACTACCGCTAGTAGTCTCCTCAGCTGGATGGACTGGCATCTTTCTTTACTTTGTTTCTCGGAGCTGCTATTCTCTTCTTGCCGTTGAGTATCACCTCAGGGCCACCAACGTTCAGAAACTCTTCTCGAAAAGTTTCTGCCTTGTCTGTCTCCTTTACTTGGAGATCTTGGACACCTTTCTCGAGAGTCGTGGTTTCAGGGGTATCAGCTGATTTGCCAATAAATTCGGTTGAATCTGGGTAGTTCTCGTAGTAAGCGTTGATTCTATCGATGAAGGACTGCTCAGAGGAGGGAGCCATGATGTTAAGTAGGCAGGGCAAGCACGCCTGATCGGTGACGTATGTAAGATATAGAGGTCGAGGAAGGTGGGGCTCTTGATGCTGAGGTTCGTGTAATCTGGTTAGTGCGGGGTAGGTATATTGCCATTCGAAATTGGAGTTGGGAGAAGTGCTGCCACGCCCACACTTCCCAAGTTCGCCAGACATAAATCTATACGTTCGCCTTTCTAGGTCATCGTCGGCATCTTGAGTAGAGTCGCTTAGTCGTCCCGCCTAACCATCGTGTCGGGCTGTACTGAGCGCGTTTAGTACACGTCATACCATTCATGGTGATATCTAAACTAAGCGCTCATGGAGCACATTCACCTATGTCTGGTCTATCACACTTCTATTCCATTCTCTTTATGGTGATTACACATTGTATCGCTTAATCGACTGAATAGTGTAAAATATCGTTGAACACGACTACATAATTTATTATCAAGCATCATGTGCGGCGAATACCAAGGCAAGTTGTCGTGCAAGGTAGAGCGCACTTCCCTTTCTACCGATGTCTATAGTAGTAGAATGTTCTTCGCTTCGTTACTCTGCTGATCAAAACAGTGCAGCAACTTAAGGATAGCTTCGGCTGTGTTCTCTATGGTATCTTGCGGCGGTATCCGCCCATCTTCATCCTAAGAGTTTGCTGCAAGCACCTTTGTCAAGAAGCAGCTTAACAATAGCTTCGTGGCCGTTCCTTGCAGCTAAAACCAGCGGCGTCTGGCCATACTTGTTCTGAGAGTCAACTGCAGCACCTTTGTTGAGTAGTAGCTTAACAATAGCTTCATGGCCGTACATTGCAGCTAAAAGCAGCGGCGTCTGGCCATCCTCGTCCTGAGAGTCAACTGCAACACCTTTGTTAAGCAGCAGCTCAATAATAGCTTCATGGCCGTTCCTTGCAGCTAAAATCAGCGGCGTCTGGCCATACTCGTCTTGAGAGTCAACTGTAGCACCTTTGTTAAGCAGCAGCTTAAGAATAGCTTCATGGCCGTACATTGCAGCTAAAAGCAGCGGCGTCTGGCCATCCTCGTTCTGAGAGTCAACTGCAGCACCTTTGTCAAGCAACAGTTCGGCCATGGCTGTCTGCCCGTTTTCTGCTGCCAATGACAAGGGCGTCTGATTATTTGAATTCATGGCATTTACATCTGCCATTTCTTGAATATACTCGATAGCGACATCTAAGATCCCAAAGTAGGCTGCTAAATGCAAGCACGTCAGATGTCGGGGAAACATGTCGCTATAATGATGATGCCAATCAAGCTTTCTTGTAAATAGCACTTGGCTTGAGGCTGCTACTTTCTCCGCTTGCGTCAGAAAGTCTTTAACTTCGGAACATGCGGAGGCCGAAGTACGAGCATGGTTACCCCAGTTGCGGGCGGCGTAGTCGTAAAGCTGATGTTGCTGCATTCGCTCTTCCAGATTTTTATCCGTTGCGCAAGGGCCGTATTGAAAATCTTCAAACGAGAGATAGGTAAGGCAAACTCTTGTTATGTCTGTGTCAGCATCTGGAAACCACTCTCCGTGAGTTCACCCAAAGTATTCTTGGGTCGTGTAGTGTACGAGCCGAACGATATCAGTTTCCTGATCGATGGTGACGAGTCCGGCGTATACGGAGACCATGTCTTCGATATGTGAGAAATTGTCCTCATCCAGCTCGAGATCGCAAGTTTCCACAGCCAGCGCATGCTGAAGTTCTGATGTGGTGAGCGGTCGGAGTGCGCGCGTGATCCATGACAACACCTGCTTGGCAAAATGCTCTTGGTCTTCTAGCTGGCCTTCAATTCGTTCCATAGCCCCTCTGTAGGCATGATCGTATGCTTCCGTGCCGGACTGTAGTTTTGCGAGAGCAGCCCGAACCATCCTCGGCGATTTCTTACCTATCAGTGAGTCGAAGTAAAGCTGGGCCAATAAAAACCTGAAACCTTTTAGTATATAACCGAGCCTTGTGAACAAATTGCAGTGGCGTACATTCCCTGGACTGATTCCACAATACAATCCTCAATCTGTTGTTGGAGCCCTGTGTTACCCTGCACGAAGCTTGGCAAACGAAACATTTGACCTTTCAGATATGTTGCTACGTCTTCATTACTTGCAAGTATCTCTAACACCTCACTTCCTTCAAATTGCTCTGTAATGTCTGGTAAGTAACGCGATGTTGCCAGAAACTGTACTCTATTATCTTTCTGAAGGTTGAACAGTTCTGATAGCAGTCTGCTCCGACAGACATCTTCGCATTCGTCAAGCGCGTCAATGAGAATAAATACTCTTGAAAGCGATGTGACTACTGACTGGAGAGCCTTAAAGATTTCTCCAACTAAGGGGCGTGTCCGCCTCTTTGCGTGTCGGTCGTAGAGGTCTTTTACTGTCTGAGATAGAGCCTGCTGATCTGAGGACAGTTGTTTCAGCAGACTCGCAGATAAACCGTCAATATTTTGTTCGCCTTTACGTCTGAAGTTGCAATACAGATAGGCTACTCCAACTGCAGGATCATCGCGATATCGCTTGCAGATATCGTCAACTACGATAGATGTAATGATAGTCTTTCCTGCGCCGGGGATGCCTGGACAGTAAAGCGTCGTCTTCTCGGCCTTCGACCAGCTCTGGTAAATATTCGACTCTAGAAGCCATTGTCCCGTACCCTCCTGCCGTCTGGATAGATAATCGTGCTGCTGGGTAGAAAAGTCGATCAGTGTGAGCCAATTGAGGGTATCTCGATGATCTTGACTTGCTTGCTGTATTTCTTGGTTCTGGCGTAAGCTATCCACACGGCGTAGAGTGCCTGACAGGTCGTCCCTTAAGCCCTCGAAGTGTGTGATCTGGTCGTCTCGATATCCTTCTACGAGCTTTACGAGTTCTGTGAGCCGCTGTCCGTGTTCCCTTGAAGATCTCGTTACTTCATGGAGTAGCTTCATGGAATTGTTTTCTAAAGCCAGGTTCAACAGGCTCTTCTCTCGCTCGATTGATGCAATGATCTTCTGTACCTCCTTCTCCTGGAATGGCCACTTTAACGACCTTCTCAAGCCACCTGATGGCTGAAGCTTGGTTTTCATCAGGCTCAGGGCAACATGCAAACGGCCCAGCGGCCCTCCAGGTGCCTCAAGGGTCTTGATCGTTTCTGACCATGCTTTCCCCTCGATCGAGTCGTCGGCTGCATCTGCGAGCTGCTGTAAGATGTTTCGACACGCTTTGACCTCATCGCGGAGATGTTTACGGTCTTTAGAAGCATCTGCAGCTGTGTTGACGTACTTGAAGATTTCACAGGATAGTTGGAAAATAGAGATGACGCTTCCAGCGGCACTAAGGGGTTCCATCCCGGTCTTTATACTAATGGATAGCGTGAAGCGCTATCACGGACACAGACCGTGCGCTCTGCGTTAAACCAATCGTCGAAGGGAAGTGTCTGGAATGAGCGGAATCCGGAGAGATCTGCTATTCGTCGATTCGCTTGTCAGAGATAGTATATGAGACGTTTTGATTGAGTTCGGCGGCAAGATAGTGCGAATACAATAAGAAAGCATGAAGGCCCGCACAATCGTTATACGCCCTCAGCTTCGAACGATGAGAGTGCCAAGCAGGCGGTGCGGGGGCCGTCCAGCCTGATCCTATCGCTCACGTTGCCGTGAATTTACCATAGTGGACATAGCTAGTCATGTCGTATGTCAACTACTCATTGTATTCGGCATTGTTCTCGAGGTCGGTTGTCGGGCTGCTGCTGATCAATCGCAGAGAAGGTTAACTGAGTGATCGAAGACATGGGTAGGAGGGCTGAGCAGAACCAGGATATTTTGCACTTTGTGAGGGACGATGGCGTGTCCGCCGGAGCTTAAACTGCGGCTCATGAACAAATGGGGTCAGAATCCGCTGTATGACGAGTGTCCGCTGACCCTTCTACATTATTCGATTGTATGGAAGGTCACGGAGCAACAGACATGGCTCCAAGGACACGGAGCAGGATCCCGTGCTAGCACTACTGATAATCTTCTTGAACCCTGAGCATAAAGAGCTTGTACGAAGGAAGCAGTTGTTTTACATAGATGCTACATGTGATGACACCAGCGTCGAGGTCGCAAACACAAGCCGAGCGTAGTAAAACTGCTCGATAAACTAGCCATGGACTGCTCATGGTAGAATGCTAGCTTGTGAGCTCGGGTGCGTTTTTCTGTGCTGGCAGGAAGCTGAAAGTCGATACTGTGTTCGACGACTTGGGAACAGATTCAACCTGACCCAATTCAAAGAACAGTGCACGTCCCCGGAACCGCAGGAGTTTGGAAACCGCAATGTTAAGAGGTTTTGGTTGCGCTCTGCAAATTGTGCACTTTATACAAACATCTTTTACTGAAGTAAATACGCAAAGCATGAATACCGTGCTCGAATAAGTGATAAATGTAATCTTGGTCTGGCAGGTGGCGGTCATCCGCCGACGTGATTGCCAAGATATTCACTTTACGCGTCAACGCGTCTGAAGCTGTAGAAGATCCTCAACTTTACATTTCCCCACACTAATCCTTACACGATGGCATTACTCGTAGACAAACACCGCCCACGTAATCTAGAAGCTCTCAGCTATCATCCCGAGCTCTCTGATCGTTTGCGAGCTCTTGTTAGTGCCCAGCAATTCTTCAAAGTAAATGAGAGCCCCTCTGACCCGATTCTTCTCTAGGCACAAAGCGGTGACTTTCCTCATCTCCTCGTCTATGGCCCCTCAGGCGCTGGAAAGAAGACACGCATCGTCGCAACTCTCAAAGAACTCTACGGTCCCGGCGTTGAAAAGATCAAGATCGACGCACGCGTCTTCCAAACCACCACGAACCGCAAACTCGAATTCAATATCGTCTCCTCGGTCTATCATCTCGAGATCACACCGTCCGATGTGGGAAACTATGACAGAGTGGTCGTCCAAGACCTGTTGAAGGAGGTCGCGCAAACGCAACAAGTCGACTTGGGCGCAAAGCAGCGCTTCAAGGTTGTAGTCATCAACGAAGCGGATCACTTAACTCGAGATGCGCAGGCCGCGCTGAGAAGAACAATGGAAAAGTACAGTCCAAATCTGAGATTGATTTTGTTAGCAAACTCGACAAGTAACATCATTGCGCCGATTCGGAGTCGGACTCTTTTGGTCAGAGTTGCTGCGCCGACAGAGAATGAAATCTGCGGGGTTTTGAGCAAGGTGGGAAAGAAGGAGGGTTGGAAGGAGGTGGAGTCACTCAATCAGCGAATTGCAAAGGACAGCGGAAGAAACCTGAGGAAGGCATTATTGATGTTCGAGGCAGTACACGCGCAGAAGTACGCTCACGCTGACTCCTGACCCATATCTGCACCGTTTACTAATAAGCCACAACAGCGAGAAAATCACAGATCAAACACATATTCCCCCTCCCGACTGGGAAGCACTCATCGAACAAATCGCGCGCCAGATCGTTGAAGAACGTAGCCCACAACGACTCCTCCAAGTCCGAGCATCACTTTACGACCTTCTATCCCACTGTATTGACTCGACCACTATTATCAAAACACTCACATGGAAGCTCATACCGAAGACGGATGACGCCTTGAAGCCAGAGGTCATCAAATGGGCAGCTTTCTACGAACATCGGTGCAAGATAGGTAGCAAACAGATCTTCCATCTTGAAGCATTTGTTGCAAAGTATATGCGGATATACGAGAGGTATGTATCGTACGGCTCATTGGGCAACAAGAGATTGAGACTAAATTGTGTACAGTTACTCTATGGGTATTGACTTTGACTCGGCGTAAAGAGCAATTACGATTAGCAAGAAACTGGATTTGACTAAAGATGCCGTGCATCTCAACAGATCTCTGGCAAGGGAGGCGTTTTGGTGTTGTTGAGTGTGCATGCATTTGGCATTTAAATCGTTACGTCATATGTATGGAGCTCCTTCACGACTCGAGCAGCGGTCATAGCTCCCACATCTCCAGCAATTGAAGCTTCTTTACCTCCCAGTATTGGAAATTCTCAAGCTCTCTTCTTTTGTTACCATAAACGTCACTGCAATCTCACATTACCCAACATGTCGAACAACCTCATGGACACAGAAAAGGGCGGCGAACAAACGCAGTACGAAGGCGTCCACACATTCGTCGAGCCGCACGCAAAGCAGACTGGCCAATTAGGCGGTAAGCACCAATATCATCGACCATTTTCTCAAAGAAGTGCATTCTGATATTCGCTACCTGGCAGACCCATCCTCAGGCACCGCTACGTCCCAACACAAATCCACCACCGATAAACCAAACACTCAAGGTATCACCACAGCGGACAAAATACGCTACGGACAGAGTATCCAAGAAGGCGGTGCGGGAGGCAAAACTACAAGTTCAACGGGTGAGGCGAATGCCGAAGGTACGTTCCCATCGGCTTCGCAACAAGGATGCAGAAAGACTGTCTGAGAACGATGGGACTTTAGATATATGTACTGACTATGAATAGGTGGCTTCGGCAGCATCGAGGCGCTAGACGAGCAGGGTGAAAGTTACGCAAAGGAGAGGAGAGAGCAGGGGTATGGCGGGAAAAGGGATATGGACAGGACTATTGGTGCGTGAGGAGATCAGAGAAAGGGGATTCGGTTCCACGAGTTTTCTAGAATGGCTTGTGAAGACGACATGATTTTCAAGTGAGGCATGATATGTACATTACTCTACAATGATACTACGACATAAACCCCCGATACAGCTACCACTGTGAAAGTGGAGATCCTCTTGCATGACTGCACCCAAACGCCTTCGCTATGCGGATCAATGTACAGTGCGGTCTTGCCAACCAAGTCTAATGTTCTTAACCAACGAAAGGAATTGAGGAGGGTACATCGGAGTAGAGATGAGAGCAGCCCCAAGCAGCCCATCTGCAGAGCGGGCTTGAGATAGAACTCAAATCTGTGAAGTCTTAGCTCTTCGCCGCATCATCAGCTCGCGCTTCTGCCTTTGCTAACTTCCGCGCTAGCGCTCGTTCCCTCTGCATGACATCCGCCAGCGTCTCGCCTCTCTTGTGCATACCACCCAAATTAGGCGATGCATCAGGCGCACAATCCCCTCTGTGCATGCCAGCGCCGCCGACACTGCGTCCACCCCAGGCACCCAGTCCCCAACCACCTCCTCTGGGCTCTCTGGTCACCAAACTGTTTGGCCCATGGCCATACATGCTGACGCGCTGCACTTTTCGCAGCTTTGTGAGCCCGTAGACGGCAACCAGGCAGCCAAATACGGTACACCAAGCACTAATGCCGTAGAAGCCAAAGTCGGATTCTTCGATAAAATTTTTCAAGTTCATGCCATACAGGGCAGCGACAAATGTGCCAGCTGTGATGGAGAGGGTGGAGATGGAGAACTTGAGATCGAGTAACATGAGGGAGTTACGGTTTGCGTCAAGGATGGCGCGGATACTGTCAAGAAATGTCAATACTGTTCGCACAAGGACGATGGGGGAAAGGGATCTGGCTCGTACATTTCCTCTGTGTTCCTGATACTGCTCACTAGATTCTCCGCCGCCTGTACGATTTCATCGGCAACTTTGTGGTAAGATTCAAGCAACATTTCGACTTCGGTGTGATCATCTTCTTCGCGCGTCTTCCCCTCAGCCTTCTCCGTCAAATACATGGCGGACAGATCGTCGTCAGCTTCCAGTAGCTCTTCCAGCGCATTGCGAACAAGTCTTGCTTTTTGCTCAAAACTACCCAACTTTTTGCTGTAGATGAGCAGATACCGCAGCTTGTCTCTGTCGATATCCTCTTCCAACTCCCTCAATACTCTAACCACCGGTTCACTAACGCCTTCAAACTCTTTCTCCAAGCTCAGGGTCACACTTATCAAGACAGCTTCCAAGGCGCGAAACTCGTACGCAAGCGTGCCAGTCGCAGGCGACTCTTTCTGGCGCAGCTTAAGGTCAAGGTCGTACATAAACACGGACTGCGATTTCGAGTCTGTAGTACCGTAGGCATCAAAAACGAGGACACGATTGTGCTTCAGCAGAACACGCAGGTTCAGCAGGTTTATGAGGATGGCGGAGGGTCGAACGAGAATATGTGGGAGGAGTGAGGAGTCGATTTTCCGGAGGTCGCGGGGGAGAAGACCGTACTGTCAATCTGTTAGCTGTGACTTTCTGACAGTGGGGTTTGAAAACATACCTTTGCGATCAGTTCGCTCTTCTTGAATTCGCCACTAACAAGTGTAACATTGCCATGCTCATCTAACTCAGTACATCGCATTTTAAGCTCGTTCGCTGGTCGCATTATCCGTCCCAGGCTACTCCCGAAGCCCATTGATCCCGGCGCGTTGTCATCTGGTGGTGGAGGGGGTGCCTGCAATTGTTCAAGGCGTCTCCTGTGCGCCGATTTGAAGATGTTCCAGGCATTGTTGGAAGGCGTCGTTGAGAACGATCGGTGAGAGGGGGCCGGGGATCGTAGTGAGCTTTGGGAGCTATGTTGATTCAAGAGCGAATAATCCGAAGCTGGCCGGGACAATCTCGATTCAAGGAGGCATTTTCGAGGCGGGGAACTCCTGCATTCGAGTCCCTCTCTTCTGTTCGAGATGTATGAAGCTCCTCTTTTTGATTTGATATCCTCAGCCCGCGCTATTCTTGTGCTCGTCCCATATCGTTGCCTTCTCAGCGCAGCGCATTGCGCAATTGGGGCCTCAAACGCATTGCTGACTTGGGCTCTCAGAAAGCTCAAGACCAAAGGTGACGGGGCTGTCCCATGAAGCAAGGTCGGCCTCATAACTCTACGTTAGGAAGTTTGCGTATACAGAGCCGATCCATACGGTCGTTGTGCTGTTTCGTTTCTTGAGCCTCAAACCCGCCTGCACGTCATGCAAGTTCGCGATCTTGGAAAATCAAAATGCGCTAGTGACGTCACGTGTTTTGGCGTTTCTACCCCAAGACATCTATGTGCTTTGATGTACACATTCCCTTCAGCACATATACAAAGTCTGGCCATATCAAATTTTGGGCTCTAATGGGATGTCTCTTCCACTCTACAATGCCCTAATCCGCACCCACCACATAACCTCCCGCAAAAAGGTTGCCAAACTTCGTGCCGCAGCTTCCAATTATAATATCTATGCATTGCTTCGCTATGGCGGGTGCCCAGGCATAATGTACTGTCAAGGTTCCGAAAGTGGAGTAAGAGACTGGGTTTCTACTATTCAAAGACTACGATACAAAGACTTCCAATTAGTCAAGAAGCCTGCCGAGAAGCAAGTTGAAGGCGTGAAAGAGGCGCAAGTTGCGTATGGCAAACTAGAAGAGGTGGAGAGTGTGAAAGACTTTGGTGAAAAGATGGGAAATCTTGGTGTGCGAGAATGGTGGAGGAGGGGTATGGGCTATGTTGGAGATGACTGATCAACCTGACGCGATCACGAACCAGTCCATTCTCATCAATCGTTGTTCTTCATTGACCACAATGTACCATTACCTGTTGAGCTCAGGTAGCCTGTTACGTGTGGCCTCTTCTACCCAGAAATCGAGGCTTCGTCAACAATACGGTCACACATCAGAGTTCGAAATCATCGGATAGGATCCATACCGCATTTGTGGGAAAATCCCTCATCGTTCCAATGTCGGGTCCGGAGCTTGTGTCGATAAACGGCCGAATCTGCCAGTTTCTATATTCCCGATACTGGCGACTGCATGATGTCGTGAGCAGCTTGGGCACATGGTGGAAGGGATAAATTAAAAAACCAAAACGTCGTAACTTCGCATCCAAACAACTGGCTATTGATGGCATGTCAATACGGTGGAATTTCAGAGAGTTCTCCTACATTTTCCATTCCAGCGCGGGTATGGAAAAACCCATCATGCATACAAAATGGCACTTTTACACTGAGAAGATATACGAGTAAGATATGGACTTGATCATTCCCTTGGGTATAACTACAGATAAACAAAGAGAAAACTAACGATGGTTGGGTATCTTGCGCTGCTCTGAAATTTCGACGACGAAAAAGTAAGCCAGAATGTACGAGAAGGCGGCCAGTCTTTGGGATTGGAAACGCCATTAGTATGCCGAAAGAAATGAAATAGGATGCGTTTGATGGTCCTTACATGTGCCGACTCAACAGCAATTCCACCGCGCGGTCGACCCTTAGGCCGTTACCAAGATCGGTCATCCTCAAAGCCTCGCGAGCTTGATCCGCGGTGAAGCCCATCTCGACGATGCGGTAGATAGCCTTATCTGCTGTATTCTCGTGGCTCTCGCTCCCGTAAATGTTCCTTTGCCTCTGGTGTTGCTGGAAAGCTGGAGATGCGCCCTGCGAATTCATACTCGAATCGCTGCCCTGGCGTGAATGATGATGCGCTGGCAGCGGTGGACAGACCATGGCACCATTGCGGAAAGCGGGATGGCCAGCAAGTGACGGGACTTCGGGGATGATTTCCGCTTTACGGTACGCGGGGTGTTCTTCAATGGATGGCATGCTCATGGCGATGCTATTTCGGTCGGGGTTGCTGGGCACTGTTGAGGGCGGCGGTGTTGGAAGGAGGGGCTGCGCGATCACTCGTCTGGGCGAAGAAGGTCGGGTGCTTGGTGGTGGAGATGTCCTGCCAGCGGGAAGTTCGGCGATAGAAGCACTAAGTTCCTGGGCAAGCGCCGAGCGAAGTGTTGGGATGTATGAGACGATATCAGTCCTCGACGATGGGGCAGGACGAGGTCTTGTCAGATTTCCGATGACGGTATCCCACTCTGACATGGGTCGTTCTTGGGACATGCTGATCATGGGCATACGCTCACCGCTGTTCTTGCGCTGGCGAAGCTCGCTGATGTGTTTCTGGATCCGTATTTTGGACTGCTGACGCTGAACGTCGCGTGTTGAGGTTGCGGCGTATGTGTGCGCGATCTTGTCCTCGTACACTCTTGAAGCTGCTTCTTTGAGGAAGTTACGGCGAGTACCGCCAAAGACAGGAGGTTTCCAGTTGGCGTAGCCTTTCTCCGAAGCAAGCTTGAAGGGAAAGCAATCAGGCTGGCGACAAGGACCGCCAAGATCAAGGACAGTAGAGAGACCGAAGGTGAGAAGGTAGTAGCACCATTCATCTGATCTTGTTAGCATATATCAAAAGTCCCTATGTGAGAGACGTACCAAGCATCATCTCTTCTCCATCAATATCACCGCCTCGAATGTCAGTGTTGTCATAGATGCCAGCCTTGCGCGCTTGGGCAGTGCGGCCCTCAAAGCCTTGAAGAAGCACACCCAAACAGTTCCAAAGTTCCATCATATCAAAGAGCTGTTCGGCAGTCAACCCGCCTTCGTTGCCCTTGGCGAAACATTCCGGTGCGCCAACCAACGTGTCGTTCATGTAATCGGTAGTCATGATGCTGAACGTACAAGTCTGCTGGTGGACAAGAAGACCACCTTTGAGCCAATCCATTTGAGCAACAATGTCCTCTTCACGACCTTTGCCTGAACCAAAGATTTTGCAAAACGTCCAGATACGCCAAAGAGCATGGTCAACCCGGGCGGACTCGATAGGATTTTCGCTGATCAGTGCCATGGAAATCTCAGGTCGCACGAAGGACTGGCATGTCTCTTTTATTTGTGACTTGACAGCGCGGATGGTATTTATGTCCCTTTTCTGAAGCTGTAAATAAGTAGACGGTGTATATTCCTCTTCGGGTCGCGTCATCTCAAGATCTTCGGCGTGAAGCAAATCATGTCCAGGAAAGGCGAGTTCTCTAAACTCCCATGCAGGTGGTGACATCTTCCGCAGGGTGGACTTGATAAGGTCGAGCTCATTGCGTTTAAACACACGGTAGAAACCACGGTTGACCACAGCGGTTGCAAAAAGGTCTTCGAGATGATCCAAGCTACGCAGAATATTGAGAATGACAGTCTCTGCAGAAGTGGGTGTAATAGTGCGTTTGACTGCGGGAGGTGAGATCTCAACAGGCGGAATTACGAACTCTTCAGTCATCCTCTTGTATTCGGGAATAGTAAGTGTGAGTCCTTGGCTCCTCCGAGAGCGGCCTCGGGTCATTTGAGATGCGATATGGTTGCGTGGAACATGCGAGAGTCGGAAGGTGTTGGACTTGGCTGCTGATTGTCGCTTGCTGGATTTCCTGGGCACAGCTGGGGGCGACGTACTGATTGGTCCAGCGGTGGCCGAGTCTTTACAGGCCACCACATCATCCCACTTGAACGGACTATCTTCCGTAATAGCAGTCCACGCCTGCTCAGCTTCATCAGTTGGAGCGTCCAATGTCTTGTCCTCAACGAAAGAAGTGAGCTGCTCTTGGAGATCGTTTTCTGCCTCGCTAAGTGTAGGACTAGGGCCTCTCAAAGAACTTGACGGTTGTCTTGACGCAGAACGACTGATTGCTTCGTTTATGACGCCCATATTCGAGTTGGAGGCGAGACTCCTTCGACGATTGGTTCGCTTGGAAGACTTGCGAGTCAAAGTAGGCTTCCGCGTCAGGCCATTCACAGACCATCGCGCGGGCCCAAGCTCACAAGTTGTTTGGAATTTGGAATCTTGTGTGGTGGATGTATGATGGGCATACCGACGTGGTGGCACTGAGGATGGAGGGATACGATATGGTGTATAGTCACCTGCAGCCTCGGAAACACCAGCAGATGTCGGATTGTGAATGCTGAAGACACTTGTTGGATGTTTTATTGCCTTATTCTGTATTTGTGCAGGCTCTGCTTCAACGCTTGTTTCCGATGAACGGTTACTATACATTGAAGATGCATCGCTTTCCTGTGAGTCATGTGATGAGTGACTCGACTCTGAGATGGTTTTACAGTGGTTTGCCGTGAAAGCTTTCGGGTTTGAGGCGCTGTGACTAACAGAGCGTTGGAAACGTCCAAATGGAGCTGGTTGTGGCTGCAATTGGCTGAGGGGCGAAACGATCGAATCGCGCATAATGATCCTGTTGCTTGCCGAAGGAGGCGAGACGTCGTGGGCATGCTCGGCTTCAGCAGTGATAGCTTGAACCTTTGTGGGATGACCAAAGAATGGACTAGTTGGAAGAGGTCGATCCAGCGTTCCCGTAGGAATTACTACTTGTATCTTTGGTCTCGATCTTCGGTCCACGTCCTGGTCATGTTTGCTGTCACTTGCAGAGACCCTGCGGTCTTTGTGTCGCCACTGTATTCTTCCGTGTTTGTAAGTGCCGATCGCTCCCTTAAGAGAAGTGTTGCTCAAGACAGATCTTAATTCCGAAACGTAATACTGGGTAGCTGACGATGTGGAAGATTCGCCGCTATGTGTCTTGCCTTTAGATCCTGAAGTCTCTGGTAGTGAGGATGTGGAGTGGCTGCTTGGTACCAGTTGTACGCTGTTATTGGAGCCCGCGTAAGCCTGCGTTGTAATGTCTCGCTCATCGGAGTGGAGAGCCGTGTCGCACGGTGTAGTTTCTGGAACGGCATGTAATATAGTGGCAGGCTTCTTGGAGCTCTTCTTCCAGAGCGACGACATGCTGTTTTTTGTTACGCCAGGCCAGGCAACACATTTACCACTTTCCGGCGATGTTCGAAGCCCTGATGGTGCAGTGTCCGTCTCTTGACTTTGTGAAGCGGCCAAACAGGAGTAATGGTTGATGGGATGTGCTTGTATAAAGTAAGTGAAGGGAAGCACTTTGGTGAGTCTGAGATGCTCATCGGAGCCGGGTGTCTGGACAGTGAGTATGACCATGGTGGCAGGGCAGTGGACTGTATACAGTCCGGATCCAAAATAGCAATAGCTCTAGTAAGGTATGCCTACAGCTGACCGGGCCAGCGAATGGAACCTGCTGTGGCGCTTCGGAGCCAGATGGGTCTCGGCGAACGGCTGAGATAAGATTGGAGACAGACTCCGTAATAGTCGCACAGGCAGAGCGCATGGGTGAGCGACTGGAAACGATCAAGACAAAAGAAATGCGATGCCTACATTCAAATTGCGCGCGCATCTGCTCGCACATTGCTTGAGCAGACTCGGTATCTACAGGACCCGCACACTACGCCGGCCTCTGCTGTGGGAGGCGCAGTGCTGGGCATGAGGCAGAGACGATGCATGCAGCGAAGGAGGGCCTTCTATCGGACCCCGCCATGCTGGAAGGAGCGATCGCCGCTAGGCCACGCTATTTCGAGTCCGCTCAGCCACGCTAAATCGAGCCCACAGCCATGGCATTGCCGAGTCCACCTCTCCGCTCCTATTGCACGAAACATTCCCACATCGCCTGTCTATGTTTCTTTGCCGGGGTGGCCTCGTATACCCTGGTGCATCTTTGCCTCTCTCGTTTCAGATTCCAGGCTCTAACATGTGTTCGAAAGATCATACAAGGCTGACTGTCTGATTCCTATGGGATGCTGATTTCTATGGGATCAGAAAGATCGTCATAAAGGCGCAACCACCAAGACTATCCGGCCATGGTCGAACCCGCACCGGAGAGGGCTTTACCCGTGCGATGATGTCGACGATCTCGTTGGCGTGCACAACCTTTGTGACAACCATGACGATAATCTGATTGGGCTGATGGACTCGCAGAGCCGGAGTGCTCCTCATCCTCAACCCCGCAATCGGTCTCTTCTCTTTTGTTCGCTTGGTATCGCATCCTGCGTACACATATGTGCGCGGACTCAGCTCGGTTTCTGTAACACGCTTGCTGAGTATTCTATTGTACGCTTCTACATGAGTGACCTCGTATTCGCATCCACAATCGCTTTAAACCCCAACGACTCACGATCAAGTACTCGCTGGTCTTTCCTCACGAAAAGCGACCATCCATTCTAAATATGTTAGCCGCTGGGATGATGAAGTACAGCGTTTCCACCGTTTCGGGAACTGTATCCGCCCCTCAAGCCAGGACTCCTTTTTGTAACCCGATAATTGATTAACTGAGCCGTATAGGTCGCCGCATTTTCGTCACATAAACGGACCCGTGTGAATACCCGGACGACCCTCAAACCCGTGCCTCTTGGCTACTGATGCAGTGCCATCTTGTGTATCTGGCACGTCCATGGTTGATGGAGCGGGGACACTTTCTCCGTATTACTCACCTGAGCTACGTGCAGGGAAGAATACTCTTGTGATGAGACAAATGGCACTGCTTGACATTGACAACAACCGACGCCTCAGTACCGCAGCGAGGATTTGTCTCTCAAAAAGGGCCGTCTCGGTCTTCTCATCCGATTATTGCTACTTGTCCTCGTGTCTGAAATGTGGCCTCTGTGACAACCAAAAACCGGATCCGATGACAAGCTTCGCCTTTTCCGCAACGAAGATACGAATCATACAAGCACACTCATGTCCCGAGCCCCTACTGCTAACATGACGCCACAGGCTCTACTCGTCCGGATTCCGGCATGGTCGCATTGCTCGGTACTTTCTGCGTTGATACCTATTCAGAGCTTGGTGGTCGAATCTAGCAGTGCCAACACACTACATACAAGTGCCTAGAAAAAAGCATGCACACAAACTCTCTCAACAAATCTTTCTTTTACTCTGGGCTGCGTTGCCAAATAGTCGGGCGCATACGTCTCGTTCCCCTGCGTACATCCCCGAAGTCCGCCCCCCAAGCCGCCCCAGCCCCAACCAACTTCAACGATCGAAGTCCACGCTTGAATTCTTCACGAAACCTACATTCGTGATGTACGTGATGCTGAGCAGTCAAATTAGCATGACGAGATCTCTTACAAACTTACTCATCGTTCCCGAGCGCCAGGCTACATCTGCTGACAGCGCTTGTCCCTGCGCTAGCTTACCCATCGCGCCGGTGAGTCTGTTACGCACATGGGCGTCGGACTTGCGATGGGTCAGACGCGCATCCCGATAAGTAGTTCTTTCGTACAGAGTCCGTCACGAGCTCGCTGAGATGCTGAAGTGCATCATGTAAGTGTACATATAGGCCCTCACGATCACATCGAGCTTGCTGCGACAAGACCAGAAATTTCCCAACATGAACACTGGTTAATAGATTTGCCGGTAAATTTAGATTGACATCATTGCTGAGCCTGTGACGCTGAGACAGGTAGCTAGGGTTGGAGAAGGATATCTAGCTCCCGAGGGACAAGCCTCGTCACCATCAATCAAAATGGGTAGGAAGGATAGTGATGAAGTCTCGAAAATCGACGGCAATGTGTGATCGTATCACGCTGCTTGATTTCGTCATTGATGTTCGCACAATAAGAGATGACCAATGCAATACGAGCAAATGTGTATAAAACGTCCAGTATAACTGCTTAACACCCATGAACCTAAGGCGCACGCGTTTGCACGCGGTTACCAAATGGACTATGTACAGAAAGCCATGTCTAGTGTTTTACTTGCGCCAATAGGACCAAGCTTTATGCACCCAGTTTTTGAGGGTCCTGGATGCCTTCACGCCCTCACTGCTTCTCATTTAACTTCATCTCATCTTACTCTCCTCCGCCGATGGCTTACATCCTGAGAAGAAAGCATATAGTCTTTCGCGCTTCACAACGTCCTTCTCTTCCTTGGCTTTTCTCCACCTATGCATCTCCTTATCCTCATTTGTTAACTCACGAGGCTCCTGGTTCATCTAATACGGAATGCCATCGTACTCGCCATACCCGAGAGCGAGATTCATGTTCTGAAGACACTGTGTTGCTGCACCTTTGAGTAGGTTGTCAATGGTAGCATTGACGACAACACGCTTGCCGGAACTGTGCACAGCGAAACCACCGATTTCAACACCGTGCTTGCCGGAGATGTTCTTAACAAGCGGTGATTCACCAACAATCTTCACAAGCTTCTCGCCTGCATAGCGGTCTTGGTAGAGGTTGCGAATGTCGCGAGAAGTCATTGTGCGGTTGAGCGGGATAGAGATGGTGTGCTAGAGTAAGTCAGTAAACTATTCAATAGTAAAATTGCTTTTGAATTATGTTGCAAGCCATCGAAAATGCCCCCATATGTAGGTGAGGTCAAAAAGTTCGGTGCAGGTATGACTTACGTGAATACCTTGGAACCACATGGCGACATGAGGAATGAAGGCCACATCGGTTCCCAATTGGCGTGAGATCTCCTTCTCATGGATATGGTCGACTAAGCTGTAAGGAATGAGGTTGTTCTCGAGGTTCTTGGTATCGTTTTTGGGGCTCGGCTTGGTTCCTGCTCCGGAATAGCCCGAGACACCAAAGACTGTGGGCTGGCCACCAATGAAATCAAGGAGGGGCGCGATACCGAGCTGAGCAGCAGTAGCATAGCAACCAGGGTTTGCTATCCGCTTAGCATCTGCGAGGTTGCGGCGGTCGACAGTCTCAGGAAGACCGTACGTCCATGAGTCATCAAATCGATAGTCTGCGCTTAGGTCCACAATGACCGCATCAGGCTTTCCGGCCTCATTGATCGCATCGACGAACGGTTTGCAGACACCATTGGGAAGTGCCATAACCCAGCAGTCCACTTCGCCCTTTTCCGACATTCTCTTGACATCTTCAGGCGACAGGTTCTCGTAGGTGATCTTGCGCTTGGTGTAGCCCTCAAGCTTCTTACCAGCAAGCTCACGAGAAGATACGTGTCGTAGGTCCATGTTCGGGTGCTTGTTTAAAAGCTCAATCAACGCTTGTCCGGTGTACCCTCGCGCGCCTATCAGAGCAATCTTGGACGGCCAGTCCTTGCTTTTAAATTTGATACCGTACGGTGGGTTTGGGTTCGTGGTCTCGATCGAGCGAGATGCAGTTGTCGCAAAGCCACGAGCCGCTGCAGGCGCAATGTTACTCTGCCTCAAGGTTGGCCTAGAAGACTGCTTCATCGCTCGGGAACCGGCCATAGTGGAGTAGCCACGGACTTGCTGGCCCTGTTTCAGGCTCGCAACAAAGTCTGCTGCCCGCCTGAATTGGGAATCCAGAGTATCTTTAAGCATTCCACGGCCCTGCTTTTGGTAGGTCTCCAGTAGGGAGAAAATCTCTGGGGACTCTGCCGCTCCCCGCCAGCAGAAGATCTCATTCTCGCGGCGGAGGAAGCCGTCAGTTCTCTCCAGGTGCCACTTTGCAGTGTTCTGATCGTGGGATTCAACGATCCAATACAGCTTGGGGTACTTCTGCTTGATGCGGTCGAACACAAGGTCGTTTATATTCGTGAGGAAAGCATCCTTGGTCTCGGTGAACACGGACAGCTGAGCAAACTCACCTTCGGCGGTGGGTGGGTATACAACAGCTACGACACCCATGGAGTCATCGTAAAATGCTTCGAAGGGGCGATTCTTGAGGTTCTTGACATAGTTGGATGCAGCATCGGTTGCATCAGAGCCCCGATCTCGAGCAAGGGCTTCTGATACAGCCTTCACATCTAGATCTTCGTACTTGCTCACTTCCTTTACGCTTCCACCGTTTCGAATCAGAGTGCCGCCTCCAGTATGTGTGAACAACTCTTTTCCAAGATTCTGGGGGTGCGTGATCGCGACACTCGACCTTTTCGGGAGGCCGTCTAGGACCTTCTTGGCCTCTACAATCTTCAGCTTCGTGCCGTACCTAACCCACGGCTGTTTCATGTAGCTGTCGTACTCGGCCTCAAGGTTGATATGCGAAATGAGTTTGGCCTCGGCATTGAAGAGTCCTCCCTTCTCAGACAGATAAATGACCTTCAAAGGCTCGAATTGACGCGCCAAAGCTGCGGCGACCACATCGGCGTTGACGTTGAGAATCTGGCCATCCTCGGTCTCAGCCATGGAGCACAGAATGGGCAATTCCTTGTTCTCCAGAGCATCCATTATCGGGCGAGGGTTGATGTTTGTGATATTGCCGACGTACTTCCACTTCTCCTTGTCCAAATAGTCTGCCTGTAGCGCACCGGCGGTGATGGGCCGAGCGGGCACACCCCAATCCCTCTTTAGCGTCATAACCAGATCCATATTCGCTTCTAAAAACAGCTTGCGCGCTATACCCAGTGTCTTCTTGTCTGTGACCCGTATGCCATCGATAAAGTCTGGCTCGACGCCTGAGTCAAGGAGTGTCTGGTTCATCTGAGGCCCAGCACCGTGGACAATGATGGGGTACAGGCCGATGGCGTGCAACTGCTGTAGGGCGAAGCATAGCTCGACCAGGTGATCGGTGAGAATGGCTCCTCCGACCTTGACTACGGCGAATTGGTGTGGCGAGACGGAGCGAAACTGGCCCAGATATTGGTCTACCTCCCTACGTGAGCTGGCGCTAGCCAGCAGGTTGAGGAATGCTGCATATATGGACGACTTCTTGCCATCGTTCGAGGACGTGTAGAGTCGGCTCGGGGCGGAGGTGGCGACAAGGGCTCGTGGGAGGGTTCGCGATGCTCCAGAAGCTGCGAGGATTTGGCGGGATGAGCGTGCTGCCACACGAGCACCAGCTCGTACTACGCCCTGCATGACCAACCGTCTCGCTGCCGAAGCACACTTGAGAAGCTGCCTGGGGGGTTTGAAGACGTCGAGAAATCGAATTGGGGTTGCGACTAGCCCGTGGATAAGGAAGGGTCGGAGCGATAGATGATATGACGCTGGAGCTACAAAATTCGCTTCGCCGATAACGCTGTACACCAAGAACCTTGTCTGGGGAACAATCGTGTGATTGGCCACAGGAGAGCCGTATACGAAATTTTCCAGTCAGGAAGCCTTGCATTTACTCAACTTGCGGGTTAAACGTGGGTAGAATGTGCTTTTTCCCATGCTGCATGGCGCACCGCAGGATGGGGGGCTGCCATTCCAGGCTCAGCCTGAATAGCCTCAACGTCCGATCCACGCGGACGGCCTTTAGCCTAGGTAGAATCAACGTCTCTGGCAAATGGCTGTACCTGCTGTATCTATGAGAAAGCCTATATCTGCCTGTTACCTGCGCGCTGTCCCGAGGGCTGTTCACGACTGTGATCCTCTCCAGCTATTATTCATAGCACGAGTTTGCCAAGTACAACGCACAAATGACTCGAAAGGGTCAGTCACGATTGTTTCGCATGAATGTCATAGCAGGATCATCTCGTCACGGGCCATCTGTTTGTTCTAGAAGTGTGTGCTTATTGCGCAGGAAAAGTCAATCACCAGAGCACACTTCTTCCAGCCATCGTTCCAGCTGAAATGCTAGGTAACGGCGGCAGCACAGAATTCGAAGCGAGACTCGCATGCTTCAGTATCATAAACCAAGTGCATTTGGGACTATGGACAAGAAGGCACCACGTTCCACACAAGATGAACCAGGATGGGTAACTCCATTTGATCGTCTAACGGTCATGCCTGGAACTAGGCTGTCGAGGTATCGTAACAGATGTCGAGCAATTTCCATGACCAGGATGCAGTGCTGTGGGCTGCTGTAGGCTGACCGTTGGAATGCAAAGAAAGACAAGAAAAGGATCAATCGCTCCCCATTCGCCATGGACATAGATCCTACAGGACTCGTATTGTTGAACACAGTTCAACTCGTAGCCATTTCGCCTTCACCTCCCATGGCTGCCCAACTCCCACTCCTCCGCATGATTATTATATGGATATGTTTCGTGGTATCTGGCGTGAAGACGTTTATTTCTTTTGTGTGGCAACGACTGTCGTCGATTAGCGGATTGCAGCAACCTGAAGGGCATAAATGAAGACTCACCGGAAGGAACAATAATGACGACAAGCAGGATGATGATGCCAACAATCAGACACATGCGCATCTTCATATCCTTCCACCACATCTGCTTGCGAACGCGGTTGGCGCCCCTTCGGAAGCCCTGCGCAGATACAGCGAGGTTATCGGTCTTGTCCTGCAGCGAATCTAGGCGTGCTCCACGCTCAGAGACCTTGTTGATGTTGTCCCGCATGATTCCGACGGTGCTGTCGATTTCCTGATGTGCGAGTCAGTATATGAGGTCAACCATGTGAAATAATCGCAAAGTGTAGCCGCGCATAATCGCAGCAGACTGCAAAGGCTTTGTAGACAAGGAAAGAGGCTCGACTGCGCCGTCAAGAGACGCAGCCAACGTTGTCGGGTCGCTGATGCCAACTCCCATCAACTCAGCCCCAAACGTCCAAATCCAGATGCTCAACGTCGATGCGACGGCGGCTACAGTGCTCTACTATCGCGGCGAAAAAGAAATGGAGAGCTACGTACCGCTTGGAGGGCTGCAGTGCGGTGGTTGCCATTCTGGCCCTGGCCGCCTTGTTGGCCGCCGGCGCCGCCTGACGGAATGTAGGGATCATATGGAGGGTCTCGCGAGTCGGCCATTGTGCAGGGAGAAATATGCGTCGAGAGTAACTAGCGGTTTGCGACAGGTGTGGGGATCAAAAAGGCAGTTGTTGTCGTGTGAGTGTTGAGGGTGTGGAGTCTGCGAGACGGAGGTGGTGAGGTGGATGGACCGTCCGCAGCGCCCGGGCGAACCAGCTTCGCTGTGTCAGCTTCGTTTGAGCTGTGAGGCTGATATCGCGGTGAAACCTGGCGCAACAACACACAAGGTCCAGCTGGGTATAAGAGCAAATGTGTAGCGACGTAGATGTAGATCCAACAGTAAAATTATCGTATGGGAGACTGTGACGGCATTTATTCGACTCTGAGCAACAGCACGGCTGGATTCCTTCGGCGCCACAGGTTACACGTGACAAAGCCACCAGCCCCAGCATTACGACGTTGCTTCCCAGGGTGCAAAGTGGAGAGCTGCTGGGCAGCTGGCGTGGCAACAAGTGGACAAAGAGGGCCGAGATTAGAATGGTTGGCGCTCTCCGGGCTGCGTAATCGCCCAGCCGTATTTTCGCATGGCAATTTTCCTCCAGCGCAACGAGTAGATTGGAAGTGGCACTTGAGGTCGCTGAGACGTTGCGTGCAGCAGGCTTCACGTAACAAATTCAAGCCCGTCGATAGAATACACTTGATGCCTGTGCCTGGCCTAGTAGCTGCTTCAAGTGGCTTTTTGTAACGCGTCCAAATGCCTGTTCGTTCGCAGTGGGCCGGTGATGATCCGCCAAGGGTGCACTAGAGCCATGTCCTGACGACTTAGGATCTGGTTTCCGCCGGACTCCTGAGCGCGCCCCAGCAACAACGGCGCCTCCCCACCTCCACCCTCAACTGACCTCTACCCTCACCAACCGACTACGCTCGTTGCACCAGGACTCGCCTCCTAGAAACCACTTTTCGCTCTCGACACCTGCTACCTAGCCGCCTCTGCCAGGCCCCTTCCTTCCTCATATCCTGTCGCTCGTTTCATACCCTACGTCAGTCACGACCACGTCTATTGCACCACCGAGCACATCCGCTGCATACGGTTGCTGAGAGCCATATCTGCACTGGAATCTCTAAGCGCACAATCACTGCGCTGCAAAATACGACGTCATCAGGCCAGGCGCTTGAACTCGAGCGCATTACTTAGCGACTGCGCCTGTTCCTTTACCGGCTTCTTGACTTGCGCGCCATGAAGTTCTCCTCTACTCTCGGGGCCTTGGGTGCCTCGAGTGTGTTGTTGTCCGGCGTTTCTGCTGTTGAATTGGATATTAATTCGCCTGGTAGGGTTCTACCATCGTAGAGTTGGCGACTATGCTAAGAACAGCCAGATTCAATCAAGCAAGCTGCGAAGAGTATCTCTACCAATCTACGGCAGTATTATACTGGTGACAGGAAGGGTGATACCCCCGGTAACCTTCCAGATCCGTACTATTGGTGGGAATGCGGTGCCATGTTTAACGCATTCATCGATTACTGGTACTACACCGGCGACGATCAATACAATGGCATAACAGCACAGGCTATGGAGCATCAAATCGGAGATTACAATGCTTTCATGCCTCCTAACCAGACGAAGACGCTTGGAAACGACGATCAGGCTTTTTGGGGAATGGCTGCCATGTCTGCCGCCGAAAACAAGTTGCCCGATCTGGGAAATGGAAAGCCCTCCTGGCTAGCGCTTGCACAGGCTGTTTTCAACACTCAAAAGGACCGGTGGGACACGGCAACCTGTGGCGGCGGCCTAAAGTGGCAGATCTTCACCTTCAATAACGGATACAACTACAAAAACACCATTTCTAACGGATGCTTCTTCAACATCGCTGCACGCCTCTACAAGTATCTCGGAAACGACACCTACTCTGACTGGGCCGAGAAGGCTTGGGAGTGGGAGCTGGCTGTCGGACTCATGAGCTCCGACTACCACTACTATGATGGAACCGACGATAAGATAAACTGCAGCTCCGTCAACCACATTCAGTGGACTTACAATGCCGGTGTACACATGGCCGGTGCTGCAGCAATGTGGAACGTGGTAAGTGAAGGTCGTGCACCTAATTGAAAATCATGTATTGACGTGTGATAGACCCAGAATGATATGTGGCGCGGCAGACTCAAAGGTGTCATCGATGCAGCTGGTGTATTCTTCAACGATAATGTCATGATCGAAGTTGCATGTGAAAACAATGGCAAGTGCGACGTTGATCAGCGATCCTTCAAGGCCTACCTCTCTCGCTGGATGGGATACACTGCCATTGTTGCTCCCTGGACTCGCGAGTTTATCGACCCTCTTCTCAAGGCATCCGCTCAGGCCGCTGCCAAGCAATGCAATGCTGGTGCAAACCAGACGTCATGCGGACTGCGTTGGGTTGATAACGGCAAGAATGATGGCAGCTTTGGCGTCGGAGAGCAGATGGCTGCCATGGAAATTGTCCAGAGCCTCCTTTACCCTCAAGTGCTAGGACCGGCGACCGAAAAGGTGGGTGGTATCTCTGTTAGTGATCCCAACGCTGGTTCCGATGTGCCACAAACGCCCATTACTTTCAACACTATTACCACAGGCGACAAAGCCGGCGCCAGTATCCTGACGATGCTTGTATTGATTGGTATCCTGGTCGGTGCCTGGTGGATGGTGTCATAATGTGATGAACATATCTACATGACGTACATATGTATCAGCAATCAGATAAGCATGCAAGCGGCGCTTCTTGTGAGTTTGTATCATCGATCTCTTTTCATTATGTCTTGGGATGTATTTTCTTGGCCATCGATCTATATTGGAACTGTAACTATATCAGTTTATATCTTGACGTTGTGAAGAGCGTTTTAGGCGTTTGCATCATCAGGTGATGCAGCTTATTTACGCTGTGTAAACTAAATCTGCTTCTGCTGTGTCGATTGCTGTAGAGACTCTAAACGCTAGATCCTTGGTATTTATCTACCTCGCTCTCTCCTTGTGACTGGACAGGTCTTACCACTTTCATTCCAGTGCATCTGCTACTTCACTCCTCACAAGTAGGCAGATGCAGCTTCGCCATGAAGATGATCATGCGCTTCTCATGCAAACTACTTATCCGAATGCAAAAGTATTGTGAAGTTCTAGTTAAGAACCAGTACAGGAAACTGTAGCCTTCTTCGAGTTAATGAATTATAATCTGGTGTCGCAAAGTTAGTAGCTTTTTGCCCTCGGTGTTCGATGGTCAAACTACTCATTTCGTCGTGTTAGCCTCTTGACCGAAACAGGCAATGGGAGTGAAGCGCCTAACACTCGCTTATCTTATCGTCACCCCCCTGCAAAAAAGTTTCCGAACCCCACACAATTCCTTCTGCACAAAGTCTGCACAAAGCAAACATCAATCACATTACAAAATGGCAGACCAAGCAACAGAAGAGGATATCCTCCTCGCAAAGCGCATCATTTCCGCTGCCGAGCGCCACGATGTTCCAGCATTGAAGATTCTACTAAAGGAGGGCTCAGCAAATGTTCAGGATCCCACAGCAACGGTCGCAACATCACCGCTTCATGCTGCCATCGCTTCCTGTGGAAAATCAGAGGAGGGAAAGGAGGCTGGCGATGATGCTGTACAGACTATCGAAGTGCTACTTCAAAATGGTGCAATTTGGAATGACCTGAACAAGGAGGATGACACACCTGGGTGCATTGCGCTACGCCTCGGTCAGAAGAAGATCTACGATATCATGGTTGATGCTGGCGTTCGTGCAGAGATGTTGTTTGCGAAAATGGCAGCTCTAGGTCTTGGAGAGGACGTTGAACACGAGGAAGAAGAAGAGGACGAGACGGCTGAAGAACAGCCGGCTGCAAAGAAGCAAAAAGTCTCTGAAGAAGAAGCTAAGGCCATTCAAGAAATTGTTGAGGAGCAAGTTCTCGATGATGTCTCGTTGGACAACCGAGCATACTTGAAGAGTCAGTTGAGGTATAAGCCGGGAATTCTGTTAGACGAGAGCGACAACGCTGTGATGATGGACTGGGAAACGCAGATCATGCAACGCCACGCCGAAACCCTAATTCCCAAATCTGGCCTCCGAACGATGAATGTTGGTCACGGCATGGGCATTGTGGACACAGCTATCCTTACGCATGATCCTTCTGAACACCACATCATCGAAGCGCATCCCCAAGTCCACCAACGCCTTCGAGAGCAAGGCTGGTACGACAAACCCAATGTCAAGATCCATGAGGGCCGATGGCAAGATGTATTGCCGAAGTTGGTGGAGCAGGGCGTTGTGCTTGATGCCATTTATTACGACACTTTCGCCGAAGATTATGCGGCGCTGAAGGAATTCTTCGCAGAGTATGTGATTCAGTTGTTAGCAAAGGATGGCAAGTTCGGGTGGTACAACGGACTGGGAGCTGATCGTCAGATTTGCTATGATGTGTACACAAAGGTATGTCAACAATGCGCGTTCATGCGTTAATAATACTGACAATTAAAAGGTTGCAGAGATGGATCTCTACGAAGCAGGCTTCGACACCACATGGGAGGACATCGATGTTCCTTCGGGTCTGCACGGAAGCAAACAGTGGGAGGGCACAAGGAGGCCGTACTGGACGATCGATGTGTACCGATTGCCAGTGAATACGTTCGTCAAATGAGCGCTGAAAACATGAGCCATTGGCGACATTAAAAAAGGATTATCTGCAGCAAATAATACATTAGATAGCAGTGATATTACCCCAGGTAGCGAGAAGCACACCGTAAAGAGAAGATTATGGGTGTTTAGACTATGCCGTGCTATAAATCGTCCATATACCCACTGATACATATTTTCTTGCCTAAGCTTATATTTGGGATCTTCTTCAATACCTTGACCGCTGATACTAGAAGAAATTCCAACCGTATCGTCGCTATCCCGGCCTAAACTGCAGAGGTTTCATTACGAGGTATAGCAGGATACCTCTACCACAGCTTTATTGCTGAGCCTTCATTACTTTTAATGTCATAGTTTACAACATCTGACTTCTAGAGCATCACGATCGCGCTAATGACGTACTATCGGCTCTGTGGCGTCATTGTAAGAATGATTCATGCAACATCACCGCACTGATATCGCACTCGTGTGCGCCAAGGTGCTGTATGTCTAAGCGGTGGAATTCTGTTGTATTGAGTTGGACGTGAAGGTGTACTCAGAGCTCTGTGGCTCAGCTGTTTTTCATGCCAAGATCATTACTGGTGCTTGCTCCTCAGGCCTCAGGCCTCAAGCCTGATCACTTGGGTCGCAACATTTGAATATGCCGCAGAATAACTACCTCCCGGCTGACGAGTGCTCCTCATGCGCCTAGAGAACGCCACAGCTCCGCTGCGTAAAGCCTACTTTGCGGAATGCGCAATTTCGCATAACTCATTAGAAAGAACTTTAGTGTAACACAGCTTGACGGACAACCCAATCCGTCAAATGATGAACATCTAGAATATAGAACTCTTTTCATCCATTTTCTTCACCTCTGTTCCGTCTTGTATTGCTACCGATATAATGAATCTCACCGCACAGCCAACGCTCGCAGCTTCGTCGCACTCTCAAGATGACAGCGACAACAGCGCTTCTCTCCATCTACCTTCAATCAATTTAATCGGCCCCAGTCGTCCGAATACCCCTTGGCAGCTTGAAGACACCACTTATCTAGAGTCAGCTGGCTTATGGGAAGAGTTTATAGTTCAAGAGCAGGACTCATGCGACTCGACATCGCCATCCGCCAAGTCCGCAGACAGCACCCAACAACTTGAAATAACCTCTGTGACTTGTAGAAGCCACGAAGTATCAGACACCTCGCTGGTTATATCAAGAAGAAAATCTTTGGAACAACGGCTTAGAAGTGCATTGTGTCAGCATGCCCACAAAGAGTCGAAAAGCTTTCTTCCCAGGGACAAACTAAACGAACTAATCGTAGAAGAATCCGTCACAGAAACTCTCACAGGATGTTTGCCTGAACTCTCTATCGAGTCTACGCAACAACTGGCGCAAACCATCTGCCAGGGACCTCGAGCAAATATAATGCATTCATCCTTCCGCCGGATGTTTGCGATCCTGATCATGGTTGAGCAACCGCAGGAAATTCTTATCCTTGTTGACAACACTATCACCGACCACGATTTGCCCCTTCTCAAGGTTCGCAATATGAACACAGGCCGATATGAGTTGCGACGTCGGACAGAACCCCATAAGTCGCTGGAGTGTATCAGCAAGTGGTCATCGCTCTTGGTGGACTTATTTGAGGGATACCAGTGGACAGTTCTTTCGCCTTTCTTCTCGAGGAGTGATAAGGGAGCTGTACGCTTTTACCCTCTTGATGACCAGACCATCCTGCCTTTCATCGAGGACTCTTCCCGTGCCAACCTTGAGGATGATGATGATGATGATGATATCAAGGAGGCCATGGATCTGCCTCCCGAGTCAAGATTCACCCCTCGCATTTTGATTTTCGGGGTATCACGGTACGTATATTGCCCACGAAAATTTGCATAGCTTCCGTTCGATTACTAATGTATTAATCCAAGGAAACGTATGAGTCTGATTGTACCTTCGCTGTGAAGTGTCTCCATTCTCGCAATCGTGAGATGATGTCTCGGGAAGTAGATGCTCTCAAGAGACTGAGTGGCCAAAAGCATATCGTCCCGCTTCTGGCTACATTCGAGTACAAGAACAGCTACCACCTTCTGTTCCCGTGGGCCAACGCCAATCTTCGACAGTACTGGGCCATTTTCCCCAACCCATTAACCAACAATCGGTACGGATTGTGGATAGCGAAGCAGTATGGCCGAGGGCCTGAGTGTTATCCACGAGCCTCCAACCGATCAGAGCATCGACTACACGTACGAACGAGACTTGCAGCCAAGTCATGGCCATTCCCAGCAAAACAAGGCCGCAAAAGCATACGGCAGGCATGGAGATATCAAGCCAGAGAATATACTCTGGTTCAAAAATGGCCCCAACACGGACATTGGCGTCCTGGAGATTGCCGACTTTGGTCTTACCCGCTTCCACCATAGAAAGTCTCGGTCCAACATCTCGCCTGTCGGCATGGGTAACTCGCCAACTTATCGCGCCCCCGAGTTTGACATGCCTGATGGACTTTTATCGCGGTCCTACGACATTTGGGCGCTAGGATGTCTTTATCTCGAGTTTATTACTTGGTAATTCCTTGGCTGGGACGGTGTCACGGGGTTTTCTGCATCGAGGGAGACAAAACGGAACGACCTCTCAGCCGATGACTGTTACTTTGAGCTAAGCACCTCCAGAGAAACTGGCAATATCTGCAGCAAAGTCAAACCTGCAGTCATTCGCGTAAGTCTCCAATCCTGGCACGCTTGCCCCCGACTTCAAGTAATGTAACTATTTCCTGACATTGGCGTAACAGTGGATGGTATTACTACGTCAACACTGGGCCTGCTCGCCGTTCTTTCACAATTTCCTCGATTTTATCGAGAATTACATGCTTGTTGTTGAAACAAATGGCGAATCTCCAATTCGGAGAGTCACTGCAGCCGATGCAAAACAAAAAATGGTTACGTTCTATAACCTCTCGGGCTCCAATGCAGGATACCTTTCCGGAAAAAATCCTTTGGATGTCTCCCCAACTAGGCGGGCACCTCACTGCTTATGGATTGGAAACTTCCAGGACCAGGAGATTCAGAAGCAATCAAGTAGTGTGACCGACTCAACTGGTTACGATGGTTCTATTCCAGATATGGCCCCTGTGCATGATGAGTCGGGGCAATCAACGTGGGGTGTGTCAGAGACAAGAACCAGGGCAACCTTTCTCAGTAACAGCGACGCAAGTGATATCGAAGAAGTACGAACCTCTTTGAGTGACGTTCATTCAAGTGCAAGTTTTACTTTCACCAGCGATCTAAGCCACCGACAAGTCAGCACAACACAGACAACGCAGGATACAAACCTAGGACAGCCTGGACAAGCACACTACTTTGCATGCCCATTCTTCAAACACAACGCTGGCAAATATGGGAAGACGTGTTCAAAAGGGTGGATGCTGATTCACAGACTGAAGTACGTTTTTGTGATATCCACGGTGTTAATACAACAGGCTTCTAATTGCTTACTTCAGAGAACACTTGTATCGAAAGCATCTTCTTCCTAAGCAAAAGTGCTCACGTTGCTTGGCCAATTTCGAAGACGACGCTAGTCTCGAAGCACATACCCGCTCCCCGACACCCTGCGAGTTAATGGATTCTCCACACATCGAGGGTATCAACCCGGAGCAGGAACGTCGTCTCCGTTCGAGAAAGCGAAGAAGGACCGAGACTACCTCAGATGATGTAGATCGGGATTGTGAACGATGGCGCGAGATATACAAAATAATCTTTCCAGACTCTGACCCAGAGCTCATCTCTCCATGTAAGTGGCCCTAAAGGCTTACAGAATGCAACGCCATGAGCTGACCAAAGTGCCTAAAGACAACGACTACAGCTACTCGGATTCTATTAAATTGGAATCCTCAGAGACTGTCGCTGATTACGGGAAGTTTCTCAACGAAGGGATTCCGTCAGACGTGCAATCTGAGTTGCAAGCCACAATCAGTCGAGAGCTCGGGCTTAGCGAAGTCGATGGCAGGAAAATCATTGATATAATTCCTATGTTGCAACAAATGCTCTTGAAATCTTTCCAGAGCAAGAGGGGAAATTCAGCTCAGTAGATGTCGGCTCGCAAGGCGCACTGCTTCCCATACTTGTTTCCGCGCTTGTGTAGCGGAAGGGACTGAGATAAGCATGCATGTGTCATATCAGATGTGTCTCTCGCGTAGTGCTTGACTATTTTCGCTTCAATGCCAATTCCTTCATACCTCCTCGCTCCGTCTTTGTCTCTTTGATACTTTGTTAGGTTGAGAAAGTCGATGATTTGGAGTACATATCGGCAACGTTGTCGTTCACAGTTCCTAACTCGGTCCAGGCTATTGGTCAAACAGGAGCAAATTTCTCAGATTGGTCAGTCTACCTCGCATTAATTTTGCAATCGAAGAATGGGAAAAGTCGACGGAGTTGGGGTATTCCCGTGCCAACTGACGTGGACTTGTATCATTGTAATCAGAGAAAACTATATCAACCCAGCCTGTTGTGTATCATAGGCGCCTCGCGATATGCTGCCTTGAGCCGATCAAACACATCGATGTCGCAGGGTTGAAGCTTGTGAGAGGTAAGGAAAGGGAGGTGACGCAATATGATGTTATTGCTAAGAAAAAATTCAGGAGTTTTGATGGTCTCATGGGCCCCGGACCCATAACAGAGCTATTGACAAAGTGTGTCTATCCACTCAGGCTCGAGCACTTCCTCTCTTTGCGCGTATGTTCTTCATTTATCGCCTCTAACTCATCGTACTTTCCTCGGCGGCTCAGCAATCCCGATAAGCTGTTCATGCTTGCCCGTGTGTCTGGATGCTCGAGCCCTAGCACCTTTTTCCTCAACGCCAATGTCTGCCGTTTTATCTTTTCTGCCTCATCGTACTTGCCCTGGCTATCTAGCACAATCGATAAGCTGTTCATGCTTGCCAGCGTATCTGGATGCTTGAGCCCTAGCTTCTTCTTCCTTTGTGCCAGTGTCTGTCTACTCATCATCTCTGCCTCACCGTATTTAGCTTGATTATTTAGAACTAGCGCTAAATTGAACATGCTCATCAACGTTGAGGGATGCTCCGGCCCAAGCACTTTCTTTTTTCGCGACAGTGCCTCCCAGCTCAAAACCTCTGCTTCTACATACTTTTTTTGATGGTCTAGGACTCTTGCCAAATTACTCATGCCCGTGAGTGTGTCTGGATGCTCAGGCCCAAGTACCTTCTCTTTCACCGCCAGTGTTTGTTTGTTTATCAACTCAGCTTCGTCATACTTCTCTTGGCGGTCTAGCACCAGCGCCAAGTTATTCATACTTGTTAGCGTATTCGGATGCTCTAATCCAAGCACCTTTTCCCTGTGCGCTAACGTCTCTCTATTCATCGCTTCTGCTTCGTGGTACTTTCCTTGGCGGCTTAGCAACCCTGCCAAGTTGTTGATGCTCGTCAGTGTGTCTGGATGGCTGCCGCCGAGCGCTTTCTCCCTTCGCGCTAGTGTCTCTCTGTTCATAACTTCTGCCTCGTCGTACTTACCTCGTCTATCTAGCACTCTGGCTAAGTTGCTCATGCTTGTCAGTGTGTCCGCATGGTCAGGTCCAAGCACCTCCTCTTTCCGTGCTAGAGTCTGTCTATTCATTTTTTCCGCCTCTTCGTATTTGCCCTGCTGGTTTAACACCTGTGCCAAGTTGCTCATGCTCGTTAGAGTGTGTCGATGCCCAAAGCCAAGCACCTCTTCACTCCGCGCCAGTGCCTGTTCACTCATGGCTTCGGCCTCTTGATACTTGCCCTGTTTCTCTAATACTTCTGCCAGACAATTCATGCTCCTTATTGTGCCCTCATGGTCAGGTCCAAAAACGTTTGTCCATAATAATAATGCTTGTCGATGTGCTATCTCTGCTGCTAAGTATTGTCCAAGGCTTGTGCGACGCTGTCCAACCAGATCAAAGAGCGAGGCCCTGGATGTTTCGGGCACTATGCCATCAAGCCCAGCCGTATGCGAGGCGTGCGATAAGTATGTCGTCCATACTTCCCTTTTCTCGTGTCCTCCTTGTGGCACTAGGTCCTGAAGCCGAGCCACAGCTTTGCCCGCCCAGGTCATCAGTTCACCACGTCTATGCAGCCACCGGACAGAGGCCAGGTGTACTAGACGGTGCATATCAAAGAGCCTCTCTCTATTTGTTCCTTGCACTGTCTGCTGGCGCTCTGTAATGAACGCATACGCTATCAGGGTCCCAAGCGCCTTAATTTTCTGCACCGGCGACTCGCTACAATTTAATAAGGATTGAGGCACGCTAACACAATTGAAACACGCCATCAGAGAAAGATATTCTGCAGCTAGAGGATCTAGCCTACGTATCTGATCGAAAGAGATATGCCACGTCCTCGCAATCGTGCTGTCTAGCTCGCGATATCTGCTCGAATCTTCGAAATGCTCGCTGAAGAGCTCCATTTCATTTTCAGCACGTTGGAACAATGATACATACTCTAACGCTGATACGCTGTTCTTGTTAATGAAAGCGGCTGTTTGCACAATAGCGAGCGGTAAGTACGTAAGCAGCTCAAGCAGTTGGCTAACAGCCGTTTCGTCCCGAAGTAACCCTTGCTCTGTTATGCACCGCACAAGCAGCTGCCTAGCTTCCTCTTTCCTCATATCTTTCAAAGCTACGGCTCTTCCAGGGGTAAGGTCTTCAGCGGCCTTTCTGCTCCGAGTAGTAAACAGGATGACACCTCTGTTACTGTGCGGAAGATAGTCGATAAGTCGAGCTGACGTAGTGCCACTATTTATGGTTTCTAATAGAATTGTAGAATCATCTGCATTGTCGACGATCATTAGCCAAGTACCTATATATCTTGCACTGAGCTCCTCCTTGACAAGTTGGTTGATATTTGCATTGATCTTAGCGATACCTGGAATTCGGAGGCGATAGCCAATCTCTCTGTAAGCAAGCTCGAAGCTTTCTCGGCTAATTGCAGGGACCCAGAAGACTAAATCCCTAGCACATTCCGCGAGCGTGCGATATGCGAACTCGAGAGCAAGCGCAGATTTTCCACAACCACCCAGTCCGTATATTGCCATACGTTGGTGGCTATTAGGTGAAAAGAGGGTTTGCGTTATAGACTGGAGCTGACTTTCGCGTGCGACAAAGAGCTCGTTTCGTGGGAAAGGCAGTAACGAAGAAACTATGCTGAAGTTAGCAGAGTATGGCTCGCGCAGGGGGATGCTCCTTTAGTCTAGGAAAGACGCACTTTGCCAGTCTTGCAGATCTATCTTTCCCTGTCCTTGCTGCTGCTTCTGTATTTGCTCTATAAGCCGCAGAGTCGCGTGATGCTCTCCTTCCCCATAGATAAGCGGTAAAAACACCATAAAGATCCCTAGCAAGCAATACACTTTATCTTCCTTTAGCGTTGTTGTACGTCTTGTTACCCAGCTCATTCGCTCCTTAACGCTAAACTCAGTGAGCTTTTGACCTCTTAGCGCGCTAACAGGTATGCCTGTTATCTCGTGTATCTCGTCCTTTAGTGAGGTCCTGCTGCCTAGCCGCTTGCCATCCTGGGAGAAGAACTCGACACTAGCTGGCGCAAGTAGCTCTTGCAGCGTCCAGCCTCGCGTGAACCATCGGCTGCGTTGAAAAGCGTGTTCCCATGATATACGGAAAGCCTCAACGTCGGTAACTTCTTCTGGCACAAAGACATCCGCCAGGTACACGTAGCACTTGGCTGCGCGCTGGTACCAGCTAAACATCGAGTTAATCGCCGTGTTCAGCTCGTCGCTCGTGGCCTTGTCGATGCAGCATGTGTCGACCCAGAAGTATTTAAGGCCGTCTACTCCAGCTTGCTTGCTGCAGAAGCGGATCTTATTATAGCCATGCTTATTTGTGCCTGTCCCCGCCAACAGATCGTTATATGTGACTTCTTCACCGTCTGTCCAGGTGTGCGACAGGATGGCGTACGGAGGGACACGATCATCGCTGAAAGAGGTCAGCTCGAAGCCACTGCCCGCTGGGCGATAACTAAGAAGGCGCATCATACTCGAGCATGTTCTATCGAGAGAACGCTGGCAGGCTCGATCGCGGGTCGCAGTACTGGCATGAAAAAGTAACAGCCGCGGGGTAGCAGGGGAAGTCCCTGCCGTGCGCACACATGGAACACATTAAGCAGGCTGCTGATAATGTGAGGCTGCATGGCTGTATGGTTGTGGATGGATGGCTATGCTCGGCTGTAAGCCTTAGGCGCGTGTGAGTAGCATAGACACTTGCCGCTAAGACAGGCCAAGCGCAGATTCAAGAACGGTGCGATTCGCAGACATGTGAGCACGCTAGTAAAGCTACTGTAAGCTAAGAGCGACTGATACGACATGCCCTGTTCGGACACGTTTTGACAGACCTACCGACTGCGCGAAGAAACTCCCGGCATGTACTAATATGGCCCAAGATTGTTTGAAAGCTTCGAGTATATCATTTTTTAGGCTTTAACTTTCTAAAGAGTCCTCTGAAATATCTCCCAAGGTTTGCGGTCGCCCTAGAGCCGTGGTAGAAAGCTAGACCGGGTTCTCATGGCTTCAGCGAAACGATCGACAGCATTGCGAAGTGCTCAACTGCGGCAATCCTTGTTACGGACTGCCATTTTGACTGAGTAAAGGCTACACAACCGTAATACAACATGCATAGCTTTACACTTATGCGAGGAAGCAATTTTTGGACTTTTATATGAACGAGTGTCTCGTTGCCTTTTGTGTCTCGGCACGCAGTGAGTGACCTTAGCTAGCTTAACGTGATTTACTCGCATGGGGGAGAACTGAGTTCTTGGCTAACTAGCAAACTCATCTCTTTACCGCATGAGCCTGGCTACAGTAGTAAGGGATATTAATTACACGATAGTGAGACGTATCACTCCACATTCTATTTCCAGTGCTGCTAGGTCCTCAGTGGAATACATATAACGTGGTCACACTACATTTTCAATCAGCCCCCAGCGACTAGTAACAACATAGGTAGAGCCCCCTACCAAACCCAAGTTACCTGGTTACGGGAAGACAGCCTGTCTTATCATAATACCTTCGCATATCCCCATCACTCAGCACATCATTAGCCTGATTGATTCTTGCCATCATTTCTGTGGCTTTCTTCGCGTCTGCCTCATCCACTCGGTCAGGATGCCACTTCATGCTCAGCTTCCTGTAGGCTTTCTTGATTTCGGAGGCAGAGGCCGAGCGAGGGACTTCAAGGAGGGTGTAAAGACAGATAGGAGGTCTGACCTCAGCTCTCTCAGAAGAGGGGGAAGGGGAGCGGGGCCGTTGACGGGAACTGCGAGTGTGTTTGCCGCTGCCTGGTTGGCAGGGTTCTGCATCGTTTTTGCGATTGCTACCACTCGAGCGCTTATCCTTGGCTCGATGATCTTGCGCATCTCCACCTGGGCGTCTTTCTTCGGTCCGATAGTCTCTTGGACTGCCATCTGAACGCCTACCTTCAGTATGGTAATCTCTTGTCCTTCTACCTGAACGCCCATCGTTAGTATAGTAATCTTGTGCTGCGTCACCGTAATTTCTGTCTTTAGCCTGAAAATTTTGAGCGCCGCCACCTGGACGTCTCTCTTCGGTTCGGTAGTTGCGAGATCTGTCGCGCCCCCGATTGTCATTCTGATACCGTTTGCTATATCCCTCGCGGCTACTACTAGAATGGCGCTCTTCAATCACAGTAAAGTGATGATTACGCGCTCTCGATGCACGCTCGCGCTTGTCCTCCGCGTAGAGGCTGCCCCTACTGTCGTTAGGAAGAGCATTCATGATATCGCCAAAATCTTGGAAAGCAGGCGAAGGTCTATCTGTACCTCCCTGTGTATATTTGAACAGCTTACAACGCTCGTTTGCCTCCTCGTGCGAATAGCCTTTGGCACGTTCATTTTGATATTTGACGTGCGCGACTTCATTAACGAGGAATGTCTCGCATTGCCAACATGTATACTTGAAAGAAGCTCGTCTCAAACAGGCTTCGTCGTAAATACGATACACGTCTTTTACTACTCCTTCAATATCATTACAAGGTATGCCTGCTACCTTGCAGACATCTTGGATGAAAAACCTAATGGCGATGTTGAATGCGGCGACTTCGTCCCTAGTTTTCTTGAGGGCACAAAAGTAGTATGCTTCAAACCCTAGGTCATCCATATCGAACATCGAATTGGATGATTTCGTCTGCGTGAGATTTGCTTGGTCTGCTGGCTTGGTTGGTGGTACTGAGTTGAGTAGTTCTAGCTATTAAATGGGTATGAGTGTCATTTTGAATAATTTATAGTAGATTTGAAGAGCCCAAAAGGTGAGCATAGTAAAGTTTGCGGTGTGTATTCACAATGTGGTAAAGAAAAGACAGTCTAACATAACGACTTGCTCCCAGTTTCGACCAAGGTCACTGTAAGCGCATTAAGTCTTCGGTGCGAGCATTGGAAGGATTTGTGATGTACAAGTAAGTTAGTCGATGCGTATCATTTTTGAGAAGCTAAAGCTTTACAAACTGCTCTTATAGGGGATGTGGTTGAGATGAGTCAAAAGACTGCCCAGTGCATCCTTAGAATTAGTATAGAGATAGTCGTGATATCCTTTGTAATTAGCGCATACTTTTGCGAAGCCCATCGAGCATGTTAAGGTGGATGACGTGATGGCTGTCTTTATAGATTACACTGGAGCTTTTCTGGTATCCAAAACATCGGATACTGGCCTTTTTTTCTCAAGATTCCCTCTATAAATTACGTTGAATCTAGACCATGAATAAGTCTCCAAGCCACCACTCAGTGAGAGTGCCAAGGCGCCCAATGGAGCAAACGCTGGTGATTCAGCAAGTAAAGTCAGATAGCAAAGATTATAACCAGTTCAAGTACCTCCCAACATATCACTGTGGGCAACTAGACACGCTTGCAGGGGTGATCGCATTTCCAATATGCTTGGCAGTAAAGCCCTGAGCGGATGACCTCCTTTAGGTCTTGCGCGCCACCACATGGTCACTACCATGATCTGAGTAAGTCACTTAGCTTCGTTTGGCCCAAGATCGCCGGCGCTAGAGAAACGCCTCAGATCGTGGAGAAGCGCAGCTTTGTTACCGTCGCCTGTCAGCTCCTCGGTGACCATTGTTTGGTACGCGGATGTGATCAAAGAACTCGGACTCGCCGAAGCAGCAACCCGCCACGCTGGTAGAAAGACACAAATTAAAACGCTGCCGCCGTTCCCTCCGCTTGTGTCTTTTTCAATCTCAAGGCTAACATATGTGTAACATAACCTTGCTTAAAGAAGATTTCAAGACGGCGGCCAGACATCTCCCTTGCTTAACCCTTTGTTCAAATGACACATTCCTGTCGTCATGTGAGTACGCTAATCTGCTTCGGACGTATCTTACAGTCACTCACGGCTTTTCGTAATTAAAGCGAAGTCTGAGCTGAAATCCTTGGCAATTCAATTCCAGGAGCCGTGTCCAGATGGAGGTGAGACCCAAGAAGCGGCCTCACTCCAGAACCAGCTCTGAAGGCGAGTCGTTAATTAATACTGTATTGCTTTGCACACCAGAGCTTTATTGTTATGCATAATTGTCAAATACATGTTTGCAATAGCACGCAAAAGCATATTTTCTCACACATCGACATTTCGCATCAAGACAAGGAGTCGATGGTATCATCTACCTCTCCATAACTCAGCAACTAGAATTAAACGGTATAGCGATAACTGAGTCGGAGCAAAATATTCTAGAGATGGTTGAGTCAGCATTATCGAAGGAAACAGGTAGGATTGCCGTGATACAGAACCACTCGGAGCCGACCCCAATGGAAAACAATGACCAAACCAAGCACACCACCGTCAATGATAACCCCATTGGCAAACATCGCGACACATTTGAAGATTCGACACGATCAACGTTTCCTCGCCCACAACATAGCAACGTACTTGAGCGACGTCAATCATATAGCACGATCGAAGACTCACCGGGCCAATCGAGGTCAGCATCTCCGAGGCCTAGTTTACCATCCTCCGCTACGGAATGCAGCCTATACACTATTGATAGTTTCACGGGATTCAATCCGGCGAATGTACAACGGCCTTCTGTTCTCAGACGGTTGAGGTCCTCAATCAGTACGACTTCAATACCTGCACATGCGAATCGCAGACCTATTGTGCTTCCATCAGACTTCCAAGAATGTCCTGAGCAGATAGAAAAGCGATTTATAGATTCTATTGGAATGATTCTTCCTGGAGTCTGTGACAGAAAGCAATGCGTTTTCCCACGCGTACATTTTGTGTCAATTTTCCGCTTGTGCGAGCCGATTGAGTATACCACCGCTCTAGCGGACCATGGCATCACATATACAGACTACTGTCGACTAGTAATTGTACTCTCCAACTTCCTTGAAGAGACGACATTTGAGTCGAAGCGCAGGAAAGACGATGTAGCAGTCATTGATCCTGGTGGTAAATATGCCGGTTGGGGGTTTCGAAAAGGTCTCGGAACGTCCTCAGTGCCTCAAAGAAACACACTCATCGATACGACCGGACAGCTCAAAAAGGCGAGAGAAGATGCTATTGCTCTCAATGGGCTTCTTGAAGAGATAACATGGAACCTTCAAGCTAGAGGTATCCCGGTCATGATCTGTGTCAACTCTTTTTCGCTCTTCGCTCCGCATCGAATCTCAGAGGCACATATCCAAATTCTTCACGTTACGCTCGACCAAATGTTTCAAGCAACTCTTGCGCCCAAGATTACATCGGAGGATAAAGAGCCCAACTCACCCGTGGATCAACGCCTATCATTCATTGATTTGTCCCAGCTGACCGAAATGGAAAGAAAACCAATTCGTCCGCAGCTCGAACAACAAGCATTTCCTGTACTGGCAAGAATAACAGGCTCTAAGGTCAACAAATATGCTCATCAGTACCAGCTCCACAATAAGTTCCAGCACTCACATCCTCGTGATCGCTCGAAACCGACTCCACTGTGGCCGAACGCCATCCCTTCCCGTAAACGCCAGGTCATGAGCGCCAATGCAGATCGATATGGCGTTGACCCATACTTCCGAGCCTGGATGAGAGCTAATATTAATTCTCGAACGCGATCGAACACATTTGCTAAGTATATGATCGAGCAAGAAGATGATCCATTTGTCAACAAAAGATTGGAATATAGTGAACCGCCTTCAAGGAGGGCATGTATATCCAGCGTGCTCCGCAAAGGTACCCACGTATGGAAAGAACAATGCCCTTTTGCGGTGAACAGAGCAAAATATGAGCATAATCGGAGGTTGGAGTGCCGCAAAACAATTGAGCACGGTACTAGGTTGAGGCTTGTCCGTTTTGGGTTCAGGCATTCAATTCACCCTCCCCACACAGCAGAGATGCACAGTCTTGGGTTGACCAAAGAAGCCTACGAGGTCATACTATCTAAAATTGACGCTATCCACACCCATGCTCAATTAGACACCAAACGGCCAATATCGTGTCTGCTGGCACCGTTGCAAAGGATTCGGCGAAGGAGTACTGAAGATGCAGTGATGGCGGTGAGCGATTACATTCGTGAACTGAACGCCTCCCAACGGCGCATTGTGTGGACCATTGAGAAAATACCAGGTGTTTTCGACAGAAGACTCGCCAGAGACCGAACAGAATGGGAAATCAGTGCGTGGAATGGAGAGGATCCACTCGAGCTGGTCATACAACTGGAGAGATGGGGAATCATTGAGAACCGGCTGGGCGTTGAGGATGAGGATTGAGTGTAATGGGTGAACAGTCTCCGTGATTATGAAACTTGAGCGTTTGATATCAAAGCAGTCTAGCAGACTCATGACTTATTGCGCAATGTGTACCTCTTCACTAATGCGTTTCTACGGGCTTTTTCATGGCTTTAATCACCGAATTAGTATTGCATAGCCCAATCTCGTATCTAGATATTAATTTCACTTGTTCAAGTTCCAGTCGATCATATAGACATGTCCCGCAAGAGAGCATGGGCAAAGTGGTAAGGAATAGGTCTTGGGCAGTATGAGTGTTCCCAGAGATGACAAAAGCCAATGGAAGTATTCCGCACTAATTAATGCCACGATATAGTACTTAATGATGCCTAAGGTTGCATAATAATTGAGTGAAAGGTACGGGAGGTTGACGTTGGAGGAAGGTTTTCGATAAATTTGGCTTAGCGCATCGGGACATTTCCGCGCTTCTTCCATAAGCAGTCCCCCGCCACTCGTTGAGTCTAGCCTCACAACTTGATTTGACTCCACACGCTGTGATGCATTCGGTGACATTATTGCGCCATAACCGGCAGTCCCTCATATCATTCAGCTGTCTTTGCTCGTAATCACAGCGGAATTTGACATCATTCGGGCCTTTTGCCAGGGACGCACATCATACACCAGCAATGATTCGTGCGTATCTTGTCTCCATCGGCATTGTAACGCCTATTCTCGCGATTGCTAAGCCAGTATTGTTACAAAGCTGGCTTTAGAAGCACCCCATCTGATGTGGGGCACGGAGGCAGAAATGGTACATGATCACGTCTTCGAGGTGGGGTATATAAAGATTGCGTGTCACCTCCACGATACTCGACAAAGAAACAGATACTCAGCACCTCTCTCACAACCTTCAACTAGCCCTCTACTCTGATCAAGCCTGGAGTTTTACTCACAATGTCTATCAAGAACGTCATCATCGCTGGTGTAAGTCAGTTCCCAGTCAATTAAAGACTGAAGTGGAGTAGCTTCATATCGTTCTTCTTCTCTCTTTCAATTTATACATCTTGGCTAATGACACTAGGCTGGTGGTAATTTGGGGCCTTCAATTCTGGCTGCTTTCTTGAAAGAATCATCCTTTAATGTTACCGTTCTTTCGCGACCGAATTCCAAGACAACGTTCCCTTCAGGCGTCAATGTATCCAAAGCAGATTACGATTCGGTATCCAGTTTAAAAGACGCTTTTCAGGGACAGGATGCAGTCATCTCGCTCATTGCTAGCGAAGCTATTGGGGACCAACAAAAACTGATTGACGCATCTATCGCGGCAGGCGTAAAGCGCTTCGTCCCTTCTGAATTCGGAAGCAACGTACCCAACAAGCGAGCACGCGAAATTGTGCCAATTTTTGATGGCAAATACGCCACAGTGAATTATCTCAAGAGTAAAGAGAGCGTCATCAGTTGGACAAGCATCATCACAGGTCCATTCTTCGATTGGGGCCTGAAGGTCGGCTTCCATGGCTTTAATGCGGCCAGCAAGGCTGTCACCCTCTTTGATGGTGGTAAAGCAACATTTTCAACCACAAATCTTTATCAAATTGGCCTAGCTGTCGTCAAATCCCTTGAAAAGCCAGACCTGACAAAGAACCAATATGTCTATGTTAGCTCATTCACAACAACGCAGCAAGATATTCTCGCTGCGGCTGAGAAGATCACAGGCGAGAAGTGGACTGTCACTGAAATCAGCACCAAAGATCATATCAAGGAGGGACACGAGAAGCTTCAAAAGGGTGACTTTTCTGGCATTCTGAATCTGCTTCAGGGCGTTACATTCAGTGTGGAAGAGGGACTGGGTGATTTGTCATCGGAAGGCCTCTGGAATGAGAAACTGGGCCTACCTAAGGAGAGCTTCGAAGACACGATTAAGTCTGCTTTTGCAGGAAAGCTTGCGCATGAGACATAGGTGAAAGTATATAGCAAATGCCAATAATTAACTAATCTAGTTTGACTCGAGAAGTGACTACTCCCGCTTCAGCGTTGTCACATTCATCATGTTGACTATTTCAACAGCTCTTCTTCCCTCGTATTGATTGATCTGTGATGTCTTTCAGTAGCGTTACGATTTTCTATTTGCGATTACAAACTGGCCCGGGCTTAACGAGGCATGACGGATATAAATGCAAGGAACATTGGACATACATCTAGATACTCCAACTGTGGTCCACACGATTCTAGTCCTTTAGAATGACGTTCATGCAGCCCGACTATATAGAATGTACAAGACCAAGTGGGGCAAGGGTATCTTACCTCGAACCTCCAATAAGTCAAATGGATCCATAGGAGAGACTACCAATGACAGCAACAAATGTACATCGAAAGCACATTCATGAGATATGAATATCAGACTTATCCTTCCCATATCAAGTACCAAGCATTTTATACTTACTCTTGACATATAGTTAAGGCCTGATACACTGAAACAGAGAAGTTGTAGTGCAGTCAAGACACGATTTCTACATTTCCCACAGCGACCTGATTCCGTCTGTTTTTGTTCCAACACTCTATATTACTTTTTTCTTCTATCCATTGCAAAGCCAAGAGGATATTGTGGCCTCGCCTATCTCGCTGATTCATTTATGGCATCTCAGATGGGCGTACGAGACTACAGTGGTACGAAGTCGATGCTAGTTTAGAAGAGGAAGGCACCGAAATTTTTGGGTAAAGATATCCTTACCTAGCAGTGCTGCATTCTTCAGCCCAGTACCAAGATAAACTCGAATTGGTGGATACTTTCTCTACTATAATGTTGACGTGCTGGTCCATATACCCAGCCGAACAAATCAAGTGTCCTGCTATACAGCCATTCATGCAATGCCTTGCTAACCGGTGGGCCTTTCACTTGTTTGACATCATAGTCGACTCCTCGGATCTTGACTATCTTGCTTCCGCGGAGCTGTGATCGGTAGCGTAGTGCAAGCTAAGGTCGGATCCGCAAGCTAACCATTACTACTCACCATTCGCATTTCAAGGTCGGTGTGAGATGCCAAGTATAGATATCATTATTATAATGCCTAGTCTAAATGGAAAGTCTAGAACAAGTGGTCACAATGCCGGATTCACTTCTGCTTTAAGCCTACTGTGTTGTGATAACAGTTACATTGGGTCAGGCGATAATGTATCCTTTGTCACTTCATGTTTACCGTCACTACCCGGAAGAGCAGTGATACACTGTTGTAACTACATGAACTGCTGCGGAGCCCTCATGGGTAAAGCTGCGCTTGACGTGTGTGACTGAAAGAATTGTGATCTCAACACAACGAGCCTATTCGTAGCATACGATGTGCTAGTCTAGAGCTGGTCTTGAGATCCACTCAACGGATGTACCGATCTCCGCGCGGTAGTTTAAGCCTAGTTATGCAAAAAAGAAAAAGCAGGCTACAAGTCTGCTCCAAAGTCCAGGGCACGCAGTAGCGTAGCCCATCTGTGGGACCCGCCTCTACAACTTTAACCCCTGGCCTCCACGATTAGTAGTGGTGACGTCGTACTTGACACTCGGTCGGGTCCACACATGCGCTATTCTGAATGGTGGACATTTGGAGTAGTGCATGCCGATCTTTCTTTTGTTGTATAGATGGCGTACGGGTGCGATTTTTTTGGGGAAAAAGCATCCAATGCTGTGCATCGTGTGGAACAGATCGGCATCTTGGGTGGTTTAAGCGCTCGACTTTGAGATTCATCAGATGCAACTAGTACAATTATGGAAATATAGGCGATAGGCGTTGTTCTTGAAAGCAGTTGCTGCATATGGATCTGCTGGAGCTGAAGGGTCTCCAATGTCGGATGGGCGAGGATAGGGGCTAGAATCGAGGGGTCTTCAGCGACGAATCAAAATCTACGGAACAACGACAAGTATAGTCCGAAGTCAACCACTTGGATAGCGCGAGAAAGTTTACCCTTCTTGATTCAGAGACCTTAATTATATGTCGAGTCAAGAGTTGTAGGCGATAGTGTTTCATTGCCAATACCTGGTACACGGCAGTTGCCAGTGTGTTAGTCATTCCTGGGAGTGGCTGAGAATCTATAAAATGTTACAAAGTAAATCGGGTAGTGATCTGCAGTCTCTCCCTTTGGCTGTACCGAAGGTGGTGAATCGCGTTTGATTCCGGAACGAGTCTAGGGATTCAGTGCAATCGCTAACGTGTAGCGCCGGCAAGCTGAAGTCTCCGAGCCCTCGGTAGTATGAAACCGAACGGCATTTCTCGTCATATTTCCCGATATCGAATATATCATGTCACAACTTCACTATTTGCGTGAAGTGCTGGTGGCCTTAAATTTCCAGTGCGGTCCTTGGGCACCAGCGCTTTGACTCTGAAACTCTGCTCTCCATACGTAGTTAAAAGGAAACCCTATTCTTAACGCGAACGGCTACGGAGCTGGTGCCGCACTATGATCCGCTGTGGCGTCACAGAAAGCTCACCGGAGGGAAGTCCGCGCCCGCATTCACGCTTATCTCCCATAGTTCGGTTGTTGGTTTACGGCCGTTGAGCTAGGGGTTGAGTAGTCGTGGGTATTCGTGTTGTATAGGGAAATGAAGATGATTCTGTATCATGCGAGATCTGCAGGGTCGTCATACATAAGGGAAGACCAGGCTAAGAGAATACGTAGCGGTTGGAAGAGAGTGTATCGCAACTTTGTCAAACTTCGGATGTCCCGGATCAATGATTTGGCATCGTGAAACTCATAAGATCAAAAGCTCACTGTCAAAAATCCCGAGGAAATGGTACCGGGCGCTTGAATGGGAAGATTGTCCGTTACGAGACCTTGGTACATTTGCTTGACGCATGGTTAGCATCTTCGGCGAGATATCCATGTAGTGCTTAATGGACCGTGAGTTCGATTAGTATGGCGGCAATTTCCCCAAGATGTCTCTTCCTGAATAATTTTGTCGCAGTAGGGAGCACAGAGGCTCGAGTCTGGCCATTGCTTACCCGAGCAGTTAGCAAGCCCAGTAAATCGGCTATGTCGGGTTTTGTAGGCTGTGCATCCTTGGTCGAAGACTGATACAATTGGAATCGTGGATTAAGGGAATGCAGGACGAGCTTTTGAAGTTTAGTTGCTCTTAGCAGCAGGCTACACTGGAATTGACAGTAGTACAAAACATGATGTGGGGTTTTGATAATGGTATGATAGCAGCGTACCAGAGATGAAGGGCTGAAAACAGTATCCGGAACCAGCTTCCAAAGATGGCTCTTGCAGACACTGGCGTGCTACCACACTGTCGGCCCGAGCCTTGACTCGATACCGCAGATGGCTAAGAACTAAGGGCAACTGTACTGTCGAGATCAAGGCGTCAAATTGGCAATGTTGTACTAGTTGCGAAAGGAGATATGGTGACAAAGTCGAGTTTAGCTATACATTGGCAAATGTGATAACGCGGAGCTGCGAGAGTGACATTTCCGAGTGCAGGGCCAAGGCGAAATTTTGGTATTGACAAACTACATCTGACCAAGACAAGGAAGTCAGCAAGCGATGCTGTGAGGTTGTTGTGGACCACGATTGGAGAAGGATGTGCGACAAAGACTACTAAACGTGTGAGAGAAGTTGTGGTCCGATGTAGAGCATCCCGCACTAAAAGGCCGCTGGCATTTGCCGCAGGATTGGCGTCTGGCGAAGGCCGAAGAAGGCCTGTTCCAATCGCGCGGCAGTATGAAATGATATCTTGATACCAGGTCTTATCTGGTTTGGGAAGGCATTAGTCAAAGAGATTCGGGGCATGTTGTTGATAGAGGTCCTTTCGTCCTGACGCACTGGCAGGCTGGGACGAGGGAGTGCTGGGGTGTGGTGGCATCTGCATGTCACTGCGCGCCGGCGGCCAAGTATGTCACCAGGCCCAATCAATGAACGAGGTGGACGAAGCGGAGGTCGAAGCAGTGTCGCGGAGGGGTCCTGATATTTCGTGCTCAAACCCTCGTTCAATACACAATGGGTATGAAATCCAGACCTAGCAGAAGCGACTAGCGAAGCCAAGTCGGTGCAAGTGCAGCCTCGCGTCAACGTTGAGTGGTGGTGCGCCTCCAAATCTGCCTCTGGCTGGCGCCCCGTTGCGGCGCAAACACGATGGATTCGAGTTATTCCGACGTCGAAACAGCCATGTCGTTGCTGATCGATCGGCTGTTAGGTTTCAGATAGGTTACAATTTAGGCAGAATGAAGACATGGACAGGCCAAGGCGAGAGCACATATGTTTACAGCCTCGATACCGGTCGTCAGAGAGCAAAATAGCATGCGAAATAGGCATCCAAGCGGCCAATAAGCCGAGCATCGCGTCAGCAGGGCTAGCACGGTGTTGCAAGGAACTGGACCTGGGATTGGTGACACGAGCGCCAGCGGACATGCGGAAGCTGGCGAGGGCAAACGTGGGATAGTCGATGGCCTCGCAGATTGACATTCACCTGCGGCCACGATGCTTAGGGAAGAAAGAAAAGGCGCAAGGCCGCCACGCTAAGCCGACAGGGCACAGTGGGTGTGGGGACAGTGAGCAAGCAGCGCCCGTCGGGGAAAGACCAAGCGCGGCGGTGATGCGAGCGATGAGCGATGGGCGATGGGTGATGGGGCGATGAGCGTTGTCTCAAAGCCACAAGCTTCACGACGAATAGGCCCGACTGGCATAAGTATCAGATCGCGCGTCCACGTGCGCTTACCCTCCTTCAGATGGGGCAGTGGTCGAAGTCATGCACACTCCGTGGCCATGCTGCTGGGTCAGGCCGCTCAGTGCATTAACCGACTACCATCGAATGCCCTAGCGCAGCCAGTCGTGACACGCATCGCTGACAGCTTTTGTGCAACCCAGGTGTGTAAAACGCTTGCTGGCCCTCAATCACGATGACGCCAGTGGAAATGAGTCGAGGCTTTCCCAGGGCCCGCCTAGCGAGATGAACACTGTGGAGAAGGACTCGGTTTTGCAGCCAGCATGTCGCAGGACGCCAGCACTGCGCCAGCAACCCACGCCGGCCATGGCCCATAGCCTGCGCTCCAGAAGCGCAATTTTTGGCTGCACCAGGGAGGATCATCGCGGCCCTCTGCGCGCGTGTCACGACATGTGCGAACCACGCCGCCATTTGCGCAAAATCTACGATTCCCCAGTTGTGCGTCAGCTCGCTGGGCCAGGCATTTTCGGCCCTGCCTCCATCGAGCCCCTTCGTCGCCGTCCTCGTCATCTCAGATCCAAACACTGTTGGATGGGACCCCTGTCACACCACGCTCCCCCGTCGTCGTTCACTTGCGCACGGAGCCGTTCTAAATTAACCTCACCTCGGTCCTCGCCCTCCTGCAGCAGCCTCCCTGGTGTGTGGCTCCCCTTACATACAAATGAACCTCTTGGACGTTGAATTTCAATACGGCCTTGCCTGCACGTGATTGGCTGCGAGTCCACCCCGAGTCAACAAAGCACAAATCTTCCGCGTTGTGAGTGGATCGCGCCGCCGCTGACGCTACGGCGGCTACCGCTGGTCTGTCATCGCCATCACGATTGACAGCCAGAGCATCCAAAACAGCGTCCGCGCAACGGAGCCATGACGCTCGGACTGGTTGGTCTGTGGGTGAGCCTTTCATCCCGCACATCACTTGGCCTGAGCGGCCCACCAACAGCAACCTGGCGCCTTGGCTTCCCAAAGTCGATCTTATGCCTCTTTGGAAGGAGGATTTGATGAACCCTGTGAAATTCTTTGGTGACTTGGGGCACCTAATGCAATAGACCCGTTGTGTAGTAGCGCCAAAGCCCTCGCCACTTTTAATCATCCTTTCACTTCAACCAAACAGCGCGGTCTAAAGTTCCATATTCAGTTCCTACTTCTTTTCGTCATACGCACCCTTTTGCTTTTGGCGCCTGTTATGTTATTTTGCTGATTGCGATTGCGCCCCGCTAATGTACGGCCATGGTAACGACTAGGTAGCTGACATCGCTGTCACTGTCGGGGCGCGAGCGCTTCACCAATCTTCTCCTACCTTGATCGTCACATCACTGCTCCCTTTGGCCTACCCGCTCGAGCATTGATTTCCCAAGAATCCCATGGCATGGTCCATCTGCGTCCACCAACTACTCCGCGCCGCAGACAAGAACTAATACCGCCGCCTCCCCGGTCTGGAAGAGCCGCCCTGCCTGACGATCAAGGTACGTACACTGTTTAGGTTTTGTTCATACTGTGGCACATGGGGCGGGGCTTTTGGTGAACTTTAAACATTTCATGCTCATACCTCCAGGATCCATCAATGCACTATCTGGTTTCGTGCTTTGATATTCGGGTTTTGCGACAACATTACGCCTCACATGGCTGTGGGTACTGAACGACGTGCGAAGAAGACGGCATCTAGATTAGAACACGCGTTGCTTTTGCAGCCCGTTGGTAGCGCAATGACCTTCAACCCTTCCAGCCAAAGTCCCGGCATCGCTGTCGCAGACATCACTTCTACTCCAAGCCCTGCCGATCGCTTCGAGTACAAATCCACCTTAACTGGTCAAGACTCTTTTGCTCAATCTCAGCAGCAGTTGAGTAAAAAGAGACGTTCCTCCAAAACCAAGGCTCCATCGGAACTGCGACGGTCCTCATCAACACCACACATGCGCAATCTCGCCCTCGGCAATTCTGGCGAGTTGTCGCCAACAAGCAACAAGGCCCGCAACAAGCTAGGTTATCACCGAACTTCAGTCGCCTGTGGTAAGCGAGTATAGTCGGCATTTGCTTGCGATGATTTTGGCAACTGACACGAACTGACAGGTCACTGTCGACGGAGGAAGATACGATGTCTCTTAGCTCCCGATGACCCTCAAGGGCGCTGCGCCAATTGCATTCGACTGAAGAAAGAATGCAACTTTTATCCAGTCGAGCATAATCCTGAGATGCCGCACTCGCAAGCTGTTGCGGGGAAAGACACAAGTCCAGGGTCAACGACAACGCCAGCATCGTCGTCGCCGCGCCATCTTCCACCAGCCTCCGGCGAAAAGATGGGCGAGTTCCGCCAGCCAATTACTGGTCCTTCTGCTGTGACGCAGCCATCAGGTTATGGATTTCAGGGGGAGTCGGAGATGGACCCTCATCATGTCCCTTCGTCGACGGGAAGTAAGTACAGTTCAGTCTTGCAGATGATCAAACGTTAACGGTCGTAGTGCCTGTGCAACACCCATCCTATCCTTATCCACATCCCATTGAAACCCAGTGGCCACCGACAAATGGGTTTTTGCCTTCGTCCACGGTCGCGGAGAGCCCTTCGTCAAGCACAAGCTACTGGCGACAGTCACCTTCGACAGCAAACTCGGCATACGGTAGTGAATCAAACGTGTCAGGCGGTCACACACCAGCCGCTATGAGTACCAGCTCAACGATGTCATATGGCCATCAAGACAGCCATTGGGGTCAACAGCCACCCTTCCAACCGCCTACGCGATCGATGTCTTATGGGAACATCGAGGGTCTACCACATCAATATCCTGGGCAAGGACTCGGCATCCATCACGATTATTCGCGACGCACTTCGCCTTATCCCTATCCTACGAGTATAGACACGAATCCAGCTACCGTACATGCCACCACCTTGGGAGGATCAACGTCTGCTCCTCTTTCCGCGCCAATCGTACCCAATCACCAGTTCTATCCGCCGACTTGGAACTCTTATGATGCAGTGCCGAGTCAGGGGCCGCCAATGCCAATGTCGGGTCGATCAATGAGCGCGCAGTGGTACACGGAGCCCGGACACTTGGATCGAGTTCAAGAGGAGGGGGTACCGCCCATGGCGTATGATCACCACGGCATGCAGCAATTTTATTCAGGAGCCTAGGTTGGCTCCATTCGCACAGCAGCTTTATCGGTTACAAACTGGCGCATCACGGCATCCTGTTTCTTTGGCTTGATAGAAAGCTTTAGCCGCCTTTCATCGTTCGCATTTGCTCCTTGAATCGGAGCTTGTTTCACCAGGAATGACATTTAGGGATCTTTTGGCGCAGGAAGCGGGGTATCGGTTTTGGGAGGTTAATGAACAAAAAAATAATGGGACTTGCCAACGGAGAATTGCACGCCTGTTTCACCGAACGCGCGCTTACTCTGGCATATCGTCGGACCATTGACAGTTTCTGTTACTTCGAATCCCTCGGGATGAACACTTTTCAAAAAACTGGATCTATTTTCGGCCGCGGCAATCGTTCTCGTACGTCAGCTCATATCTAAGTTCGATTTCAAGGAAGCTTAAACGGCATTGGCGTACTTTGCGACTGATGGCGAGCGGTCCGCAAACGATCCAATATTATCAAGTATAGGAACTCGGAGTCTCCGACTTGACTGTTACAGCGTTTCCGACATTTTCTCACGTTTTGGCTTTACTTGTTGATCTTCTTCATTTGTATTAATAGTACGCCCCGCTCATGATCAGATCTTGATCGACGGCTGTTTTTTCGGGCCTACTTTGCGGCATCGTAGCATTCAGTATAGGACTCTTGGTTGGAGAGCCGTACTTCAAGAATTTCCACGCACATTGATCAGATTTTTCCTATGCATCCTTTATGAGATACGTTTCCCCCTTGCAATTCCACAATTGGCGTGGTGTCCCCGCAACTATAGGACTGATTCGTCACCCGCAAGGTTTCAAAACTGAATGGGATATCAATGCGGACTTTGTCAAACTCAAATTGTGTGCAACTCGACGATTTGCCAAGATCTCCCCCCAGGCGATTTTCAGGTACTCTACATTGTACGTCAGTAAGAAACCACAAACCGGGTCTGAAATGGCCACTCAGGTTATGCCCATGTTCACAATAACGACACAATTGCCCCAGACTCGCCGCAATACGCCACATGGATCCTTCGAGGCCTTCTACTTGGGCAGCAACGCTCGGGTTTGCACATGCACACTACACTCGTGCAAGAGATGCTATCTTGGGACTCCAAGACGCGCAAGCGGACATGTTTCCCCGTTTTCCGTGGACTTTTGTGTCCTCAGTAGCCTGACGCAGGCACTGCAGGGGCTTGATCCATCGAGGTGGTAGCAGGCATCGGCAAGGAATGGCAGGACCAGAAAACGACATTTCGTCTCCTGCATACCAATCATGCAGTGCAAGTGACCATTACGGTCCGGCTGCCAGCGAACAACGGATGCACCGAATGATGCAAAGAACGCCCGAATACGAAACAGGACACCCTCAGTCTTCCACAGTATCGATGAACAAGCGCATGTTTCCTCAATGTGGTATGTTGGATGTTGACGATTCAACCTCGGCTTCTGAACCCTGGTTAATGACCGAATGCCTTGCAATTTTAACAACAGCGAGCAAAGTTCACTTGACGTTTGAACTACTGCGTAAGCGATGCTCACATCCCAGTTCCAGCTTCACCTCACTCAAGATTGCGCAATCCAGACTCCGAAAGGCCCTCACAGCCTTGAAGCGCCGAAATCCGGGATTTCAATTTGGGCCCTTGGTAATAATGTCTCCACTTTTTCCCAACGGTGTCCACTACATACCAAACTTGCGCTTATTCCTGCGCATACACCCCTCAACTCAATGAACAATACGCGCTTATGACACCGCATGATTTCTTTTCTGTTCCGAAATCTTGTCCGTCCTGCCTTCCCCGCTACCAAATACTCGGGTAGAAGGCCCGTCAACATTGCGTCGGAAAGGGCCTTTAGCCTGACTGAGTAAGGCCGCCAGCGGGGGGACTGGATAGCGAGAGGGCAGATCACTTGCACGAATCGTTGGTGAACATTCGCGTTCGGGATCGTTTCGGTAAAATTACAGCAGTGAAATCTGAGCGGGAGAAGATTTTCCGGAGATAGGGGACGGAGAAGCATTGTTGAACAACACTTATGAAAGCCTTACCATTGCATCAGGGACACCCAGAAGGATTATTTCCCTTAGGCTGGGAAATGGGTCTCACTGCAGGTCCCTGCTGCTGCAGACATGCCTCTAATCACTAGTTCGCAGCATGGTGGATACCGCTTGAACGTGACATTCGCCTTGGTCAGGAAAGAGCTCGTGTTCAGAAAAGCAGCAAGATGGTTTCTCTCTCTGCATCTGTCCAGCATTGACCTTTTCATTGTGGCCTCAAAATGTCATCCGATCAACTTGGAGTACTGGCTAGCTCCCCCGTCAGACCTGCAAGCGTCTTTAAATGTATTCAGCCCTACATATGGCCGCAGTAGTGGCTGCATCAATTGGGGTGACACAGCGTCTTTGAGCTCCTCTTTTTTCTCTCGCAGGATCCTCTCACTGCAACCAATAGCCCGTTTTTTCTTCAGCGAGACAATGCGCGCCTTCCCATATACAGTTTAGCATCCTGTCGGATGCGCTTCCCCGACAAGCATCTCATCCTTGCCCATTCACAGTGGGTTTACCTACACACCACCTTCCATTCACCATGAGCCACAAATCCAACGTCATTCTGAAAGCGGAACTAATGCTATCTAACGGCGACATCCGCTTCAGAGCTCCAGTCGGGAAGGTTACACCGTACATGGCATAAAAAAAGCCCATGACTTTCGTCTCATTTGAAGAGTTTTCCAGCACGTGAAATCTGTCTCTATACGTCAACAACTCAACCATTGTGACCCGAGCAAAGCCGAGCAATCAGAGTTCAATTGCCGTTCACTCATGGAAGAATTGGTATCGCAATCAGTAACGGTAGACGGTGAATGCCCCGTGGCCCGTGACTCGTGCTTGCCGACAATACATCGTGACGTTCCGTTCCGTGTGGTTCTTCGCTTCATGACGGAAGGACATCGCATCACTTTCCGGGCGATCCAGGCCTCCACATTTAGGAGCAGGCACCGCACCTCACCCTTGTCAATCACCTCCGAACACGCTCATCAACATGGAAACACAGCTCGACAAGCAGCCAACGCAGCCACAAATCGCAACTCCATCCCCACCAATCGCGTCGTTCCCTGCACCCCTCTCTTCCCAACAGCCAAAAGTCATGACTTGCATGACCAACACACGCCCAACTTCCCTACATCCGATCTGGCCTGATGTACTGCGCCGTAACTGTACGTCGACAACTAGCCATGTGAAGGGAGGCTACGCAAGTCAGACTTTGACCTTCGCCTTCGGAAACTGATCATGCATCCATCTTACTCGTACGTACATATGCAGCTGCACTCCATATTCTTGGCATCACAGATCACCCGCATACTTGTCGAGTCCCTGCATCTCATGTGCTACGGGATTGTTTATCTGTATGCTTGGGAAATTCAGGACGTGCATCTCTTACGTCGTGGCATCAACGCTCGGTCGTCGGGGCAGGTGAAGCGGAGATGAAAGAACTCCCTCCGAGCTATGCGGTATGCAGATCTTTCCCATCTTTGCACCAAAGCATGTGGGAGGAGCATTTGTCGTCGGCTTCGAGATCCGTGACCTGTTTTGCCTTTTGAAGATCCGCACATGGTGTAGAGAAGCCGGCCCGAAGGATCGTAGGAAGAAATCTCCACGAAAGCCTTGGAAGCGTTGGATATTGATACCCAGCATTCTTTACTCGGACCGAAGGCAGGAAGGTTTGCCGCACAGTCCGTGGGTTTCACATAAGGTCAGGCGTGTTCACTATTAGCCTATCTTCTGGTGTATGGCACTCATTCATGACTACTCAAGTGGTGAGAACGCACAATCACTCAAACAATGGGAACAAACCAACACGACAAGGTCTTGATCATCGGTGTGTACTAATGCTAATACACGAGCTAAGGTCAATATGACGGTCAGGACAGAAGAATGGTACGTATGGGGCTTCGTTACAGCAGTCGTAGTGCGCCCCGATCGACTATACCCACCAGCAACGACCACCATGTCTCAACGATACATCAGTTGGGCTACTAGACAAGACGAGCAGCCTCAAATCCTTATCCTTGACTTAGACGTCTTACTCGTGCTTGAGATTGACAGCCAAGATCCAGACTACCACCCTAAACAGTCACAATATAGCGCCAGCGTTCAATGGCTCCCCCCAGCACGGTCAACAAGTCCTCGTTCCAATCACTCTCTTCTGCGAATACCAATATTTGTGCGACTCGCACGGCCATGTCGATCTCATAGCCCGAATATACTCCGCAGTCCACTTAGATGCAGAAATACTCTGAAGCGTCGCGTTCCTCCAAGGCCAGGCGATTCAGGCTGTCAGACTCATTTTCTGCCTTCAAAACACAAAGAAAATTCCGTTTGCTGTTGTAGACCTTATTCAAACCAACCATTCCAACATCACAAACTATCAGAACGTCATCAGAAGTATTGTCAAAGTTTCTCCTTTCCGCCGTATTATCAATGCCTCTTTTGGCTTCCCTTTCAATTGCCGGGTGGTAGTGCCGATACGGCATCAGGGTCCACGTCCACGTCCCAGTTTTTTACGTAGGGAATAAGCAGCACAGCCCTGTCAGAACTAAAGTCCTTGGGCACCTTGTACATTTTACAGTATTCCATGTTCATTCGCTGGAGAAGGGGCCGATACCGACAAAGCGATTACCCAGCTGGCGGAAATCCGGTGAATCTATTTCAGGGGGAAAGCCGCATCACGGCACTTTAGATATCTCCGCTCTCTTGGGGCCACATTTCCAAACTAGCGATTCACTAAAGCCCAGTCGCCTGTCCTCGGGGCTGGGGCGCCACTAATCTATATTTCATCTTTCTTATACACATATGTCTCCGATAGAGTTTCGTATCTATCGCGTTTACGTATCCAGAAAAAGTGTGTCGACCCTCAGGCTCGGATCGACGACCCACTTGGTGTCCGTTGGATATGGAACCAACAGAGATGATTCTTCTTTGCTTGTACGCTCGTTCTTCGGCGATAAAGTACCACTATGGAGAAATGCGTCTCAGCGTTTTGTATGCCACACCTCGTTATCATCAATGGGAAATTTGCTTACTTTTGGACCGAGCATTCGAAAAATGCCGAGACTCTCGCCTTGTGGTTCGTTCATGGACTGACTTTTTGGCAGCCTGGATGGTCTTGGTTTTTGTTGCTGCTTCAACTTTTTTATTTTGATTTATTGTTTTTGTCCTGGCTTGCAAAAGAGAAAAAAAGCACACTCCACTCCTCTCCACACCCACACAAAAACAGAGTGTGAGAAAATACCGCCGGTTTTAAGGCCCCCCATCCCAGGATAATCCACACACAAGAGACATCGCACGTCCAATTTTATAAAACTCCGCTTAGAAACACAACAGCCCGCCCCAGACACGACAACCGTTTCTTGCCGTATCAAACGCCTGACACGGATAGTCCCAAATCCGAAAATCAAATCATTTTCTGCCCCCCCAAAATAGAAAAAGATTGTGCGTATTCATAGATCAGGCTTCGCTGGAATACTCGGCGTCATCTGCAACTTCTCAACCCACAGTTGAGGTAACGTGTCTCGAGAACCTGCGTGATCATGCCACCGGGTTCGAGAAGAGGAAATAGACTGATATGCTGGATAGTTTTGAGCAAGGTTCAGTACATATCGAATACCGTGATAATCTTCCTAGCGTCGTCCGCGGCCGCCACCAATGTGCGTTGAAGTGCATGGATCTGTGGTCCTTTTATCAAGGTACGAACTGGTATAATTAATGCGTCCAGATGTACAGATTATTGATCACCGTGTATTGTCGCCCCTCTCTCCGCATTGCGCGCCTAGATGCAAATACAAGGATTTGAATATTACTATACAAGGTCATGTATCTTTGAGATTGAAGGCAAATACCGAGCATATGTCTTCAAGCCTAAGTCGAATCAAAGGACTAATTTGGTTGATCATTAAACAGTGCTTCCCTGGCCTGCTCAAGACAACAGGAGTATACATCATGCTATGGGTCACCAATCAGGTGCCACACAGAAAATTCGAAGTGGTCTTGAAAGCCATGATCGTTATCATTACTACTCATACATCATTAGACAGCAGATGCTCGTAATGCCCCCGTGTGCATGTATAACCCCAATGCCTCACAGATGCCATAGAAGTGCCGATGCAGGCGCTTGCGGCCCGTTATACCAAATCGCCTTTTCCCGTAACCAGGAGAGCCGTTACGCTCCGTTCCTCGTACCCGTTCTCGTTGAGCACCACAATCAATCACTCCTGAGCATACTCTCCACTAAATCTCCCAATGGGCCCCAGAAATCTTTGCTCCCGCTCGCGAGCCCATGCTCATCGATGAACAGTACATAGTGCTTGAAGCTCGTATTAAGATGCGGCTCTAGACCAAGCTCAATAATGACTGGGTAGTGATGGCAATAGATGTGCGCATAAACGCGATACAGGCGCTTGAACATGTTGCGAATAAGCGCAGGGAAAGTTTTAGGGAAGGGAACGCCAATGCGTGAGGGAAACATGGACTCATTGTCGACGTTAGATTGTACCCATGCCATGAGGTGCTCAATGTATTCAGGAGCAGGCATTTTGGTTGGCTTCTTATAAGATTCGGAGTCTTGCCAGAGATACTCGAATCTGTGTAGTGATAAGCAAGAGCGTTCCGTATAAGAGGGGCTGTCCTTACTCATCTGTTGCCTTCATCTCTGGGCAGCTCTGCGGTGAGCAGAACTCAGTAATTGATCCATATAGAAGATTGATCTGGTTGTAAAAGTCGACGACTGATATCAGACGTTAGCAAAGTTTTGTGTGTCACAATTAACATTTCCCACCATTGACTGCTAGCCATTCATCTTTGTCTTCGCCCTCTGGTAATTTGACCGCCTTCCTCAAGCTCCCGCTGCCCAACGTCGCCTCTGCATATTGCTTGAGCTGCCAACTGCTTGTACCTCGGTTCGACTTCTGCGGCTTGAAGGGTGCGCGCGTTCGCGGGTTACTAAAAAGAGAAGAAAGTAAGCTTGTGCCTCCAAAGTATCCCCTATTGTGTAGTGATTGATTCTGTGCCCTTGCTGCCGAATCAATGATGGTTCCGTTATCCGATGAGGTATCAGAATCTTGCCCAGAGTCCAGAACTGCATGATCCGATGTGTCTTCGCGCATTGGAGTCGAATTGCCGCCGGCTACTAGCTTGTACGAGTAATTGGGTGCCTCACGCGTGGGACTGCGCGAGCCGGACGGCAGCTGAGGTTCTGGTAGAGGTGTAGAAACTGGCACAATCGACGATGATTCCAGTCCTGCTTGTGGCACTCTCAACGCCTCGCCAATTCTCTGTAATGGGCTGTGATATGTTTCCTTCGGCCTCGCAAGGTCCATACCAGTCCTGACACCGCCTTTATTTGACCACAGATCGCCAACCATGCCCCGCTCTTGACTGTCCAACATATCCATTTCTGTACGAAGGTTCATGCAGCTTTGACTCTGGGCGAAGGTGAAGATGGGCCGGAGGGGCTTGGGCTTTGCGGGGAAGGAGGGCTGAAAAGTGGAAGGAGTAGAGACGAACATTGTGCTTATGAAGCCGGACATGGCTGCTGTGATTCACTGCCTCGAGTATATAGAATCTGACGTATCGTGTGCCGTCTGGTGTACATTCCATAGGTTAGCTAGGCAATTACAGGCAGTGGAATGCACAAACCTGTATTTTTGTGAATCAGAGAAAGGCGCTCGGGGAAAAGAACGACAATCAAGAGGAGATCAAAGCAAAGCGAGGGAAAGGAAGCGCCGTGTTTACGTTGGTGACGCTGAGCTGGACGATTTGATGATGTTTGGGCCCCGCAACAACAATCGCACAGCCGCTGTGGCAGCCGCGCTAACACGTGATAGGGCGAATACCATTTAGCGTCCTAAAAACGAGCATCATCCGACAAAGGCATCAGGGAGAGTATTGTTTGGGTGAAGAAGGAATTCTTGATTCTTAGGTCTACAGATGCGGGACTTCGCCCATTGAACAACTTTTACCGCTGAAAGGTCACCATCGGTCCGCATGTTCATACACTACGCCAGCTCCCCACATCCGCCCAACTCCATACTCCTTCAACAGATTATCTGCTGAAGTATGGGTCCTGCTCAAAATAATCGCTGCGGTCACGGCGGCCGCTACGACGGCCGTTTGTTGGCCGCTCGCCGTACGGAATGTCGGTTGTGGTCTCAAATTCATCAGGCTCATAGTCATGCGTGCCCGTTTTAAGGCGGTGAAGCTGGCCGCTGACATAGTGGTTGAGGCGCTCTTCTGATGCGAGCTTCTCTTTCATTGCCTCAGCATCCTGGACGCCGACCGAATTCTTACGCCTGATCGGGCTCATGGCGTCCTCGTCATCGCCATTGGTCGATGTTTCCCAGTCGCTTCGGAAGCCAATACTACGGCTCGTGGAGGACCGACGGAGATGATGAGGTTTCTTCGGCTTGCCCGTCGAGGTGAACACATCGTCGAAGTAATGAGAGGCAGCACCTGTCGGTGTGCGTGGCGTTTGTGGAAGACGGCAGGTCATGCTGATCGTTGTTAGTTGGAGACTACACCCATGCGATAAAACTTACCCAGTGTCATGGATCATCTTCGCAATCAGGCCAGTCCAGCCGCACTGGTGAGTTGCACCCAGACCCCTTCCGGTATCGCCATCAAAGAATTCATGATACCACATATACTCCTTCCAGTTTGGATCAAAATCCAGCATCTCGTTGCCGTCGTTGATGGCTCTTCTACCGTCATCTCCGCGAGCGAATAGATGTTGGAGGCGGTGTTGCAGCTCTTCGGCAACATGACCCAAATGCATATAATCGCCTGACCCTGTCGGACACTCTACCTTCAAGTTATTGCCATAGTAAAGGTGGAATCTCTGGCAAGATTCAATGAGGAGGAAGTTGACAGCCAGCCAAATGGGGCCACGCCAATTACTGTTACCACCAAAGAGACCACTGTCTGAATCGCCAGGGAGATATGCAACTTCGTACTTCTGCCCGTTGACGTCCATCGAGTACGGATGGTCCTTGTGGTACTTGGAAAGAGAGCGAATGCCATGGTCGGCAAGGAACTCGTCTTCGTCCAACATCCTGCACATGATTCGCTTTAATCGTTCTTCGCTGACAAGGGACAAAAGTAGCCGGTTGCCCTGACCGCGCTTGCTTATCGATGCGATGTTGCGTTCTGCGGTCTCTTTGCGGTTCTCAATGAACCATTCCACGCGCTTCTTGAAACTTGGGAGTCTGTTAATAACTTCTGGTTCCAACGTCAACGTCGCGTAGAGAGGAATGAGGCCGACCAAAGATCGAACGGGCATTTGATGGCTCCACGGGCCGCCCCACGAAATCGCATCGTAGTAGAAGCCATCTTCCTCATTCCAAAGAGGCTTTGACTCTCCCCCGCTTCGGAACTGCATGGCGTCGCTGATCATGATGAAGTGCTCGAAAAACTTCGAGGCCATATCTTCATAGATGCGGCGACGCTTAGCAAGCTCAAGGCAGATGTTCAGCATATTCAAGCAATAAAATCCCATCCATCCAGTACTGTCAGCCTGCTCGAGAACACCTCCAGTCGGTAGCGGATCGGATCGGTTGAAGACGCCAATGTTGTCGAGACCAAGGAAACCTCCCTCGAAAATGTTCTTTCCATCTGCATCCTTACGATTGACCCACCAGGTAAAGTTTAGTAGCAGCTTCTGAAATACCCGTTCAAGACAGTCAAAATCCTCACGGCCGTACATCTTGCGTTCGATCTTGAACACTCTGAAAAGTGACCACGCATGGACAGGAGGATTGACATCGCCGAAGTTCCACTCATACGCTGGCAATTGGCCATTGGGATGCATGTACCACTCACGAGTGAAGAGGTCCAGTTGCTTCTTGGCAAAGTCAGGATCGATCATAGCAAGAGGTATGCAGTGGAAAGCACTGTCCCAGGCAGCAAAGAAGGGGTACTCCCAGGAATCGGGCATAGACAGAATATCGTCCAGGTACATGTGCTTCCACTCTTTATTTCGGATGGCCTTGCGGTCTGGAGGTGGAGGAGGCATTCCTGGGTCGCCGTTCGCCCACTGGTCCCAGACAAAGTGATAGTATTGCTTGCACCACATCATGCCGGAGAAAGCCTGACGCTGGATGTTTCGGAGGTCATCGGCCATGGGAAGAGGGCTGATTCGGTAGTAGAACTCATCTGCCTCAGCACGGCGCTGCTCAACGATATCATCGAAGAGCTCTTCATCGAGGTATCCGTCGTTTCTTCGGGAAAGTCTGAATCGAACCACAGCGCACTCTCCAGGTGGAACGCCGTCATCTTCATCGAAAGCGTACCAGGCCGCGCACTTAGTTCCAATGTTGTTAGGGTTAACAGCGTCCTTCTCGTCGTCAACGATGCGGCGGTGAATACCGTCCTTGACGTATGGGGTCTTATTCTCAACATTCCAGAGTGCTTTGTAGTTGGTGTCGTTGTCTGTGAACAGAAGTTCGGGCTGAACATCCTCGCCACTCGTGCCGGTACCTGGCGAGGGCGAAAGCTGGAAGAAACGATTTCCGAGCTTATAGTGTTTCGATTGTGCTGTAGTCGGACCAGTTTTTTTGATTAATGGTTTCTTCTTTGGATCTTCTCGTCCCCATGCCCACGTATTGCGGAACCAAACGTGGGGTACAATGTGCAGCGGCGCAGGCTCGGGCCCGCGATTGTATGCCGTCACTCGGAACAGAAGTTCTTCAGCGTCGTCCGCCTCTTTCGCCGTCTCAATGAAAATATCCCAATATCGATCGTCCTCAAAGATGCCCGTGTCCATGAGGTTGTACTCCTTCTCAAGCCGTGTTCGCTTCGCGTTCGTCTCAATGAGGTCTTTGTATGGGAATGCGCGCTGTGGGAGCTTGTAAAGGTACTTCATATACGAGTGCTATGACAGGTATTAGCGCCATGATTGACACACGGGGAAGTAACGTACGGTTGGCGTATTGTCCAAATGGAAATGAGCTTCCTTTAGAGACTCGCCGTGGTTGCCCTGTGGATTTGACAGACCGAATAGTCGCTCCTTCAAGAACTCACTGCGCACATGTTAGGAGAGCGGGAAGGTGGTTTGCAGTAGTAAAAACATACTCCTTTTCGTTCCAGAAGGCAAATGCGATATTCTGGAAGCCGTGCGAGTCGGAAACACCAGCAATACCGTCCTCGCCCCAGCGGAAGGCGCGCGATCGCGCCATGTCGTGGGTGAAGTCTATAGAGCAGTCAGTGGATATCAATGGCAAAAATCGAGAGGTACATACGGCTCCATGCGTCTCCATCAGGGCTACAGAAGCTTGTTAGCAGTACATAGCGTCAATTGATAACGATGATGCTTACGAGTAGTCTTCGCGAACTGCACATGTGTTAGTTCAAATAAAGAAAGAGTATGGCAATGAGCGCTGACCTGTTGCCCACTGCCTCTCGGCAGTATAGGGTCCCCATCGCTTCCAGTAAGCGGTGCGCTCTCGGTCCGCCTTGAGGCGCTTCTCCTCTTCGCAGAGGTACTCTTGATTTTCAATGAGAACCATGGTGGCTGTATGAGCCGATGTGGTGTTGGCTATGTGCTGCTTTCAGGAACGAGTGAAGTCTGTCACTCGGCGCAATGGGCGGTGTCGATGTGGAGCGCAGGGTATGTACAAACAATGGGGTAATGCAGACAGCTCAAAAATGATAGGACGGAACAATTGGGTATCCCAGCATGTGCGTGTAATGTCGCTGAAGAGGGCGCTCGATACTGGAGGGGTTACAGGAGTTGATGGAGGCTATCAACACGACATCAAAAGTTTTTGGCGGAGCGGCGATGTTTGCTTCGTAGCTGCCGTAACGGCTGCAGCAAGTCGCGATGGATGTCATAGGCGACCGTGCTCGCGGGACAAGCTTATCACATGGGGGGTTTGACTTGACCATGTGCAGACTGGCGCTGTCCTCCGCCCGGTTTCGCTACCATGCACGCGAGCCGCAAGGAATTTGGCCCAGACTCGCAAAGTTTTATCGACGCTGCACTTGGCTATTCTTGCAAATTTCGCTGCGCTGTCGGGTTCCTTTTCAATTGTCTTTGCTGAGTTGTTGAGTGCGCTTGCTCTGGCGGTGCTAGGGCAAGAAGCGACGATAAGGCTCTTAGCGTGACGGTTAAGCCCGCTAAGCAGGGCGATCGAATCCGGCCAGACTGGGAAGGTTTGCCTGGGGATGGGAATTTGACAGCGGGATCGCAAATTGCATGTATGGAGAGCATGCGGCTCAAAAAAGAAAGGTACCAACGGTTATTGATCTCGATTAAACCAAGGTCTCTCATACCCTACTATAGTATGAACGCTCACTAACGTCTCTCCCTGTCCGGCGACAAATATGGCCTTTACTGATCTCCAGGCACTTGGGGTATATGCCCCCAAGTGCCTGGAGATCAGTAAAGTATGTTCCTTCCAAGAAGAAGTCCAAGGTTACTACCCTTATCATTATAATTGCCTTTTCAAGGTCTGTTGCAAGCCCACGCCCCGCCCCCCAAGGCCGTGCGAACCCTAATTTCACGTGATTAACATTGACATCATACCTTTTAACTAGCCGCACTTACAAGGTAAGATAAGTAATATCCTTGTGATACAATATCTGTGTAACTTCAACCCTCACTACTACCGTCATGTACTTTACATTCAGTGACTGGTCTCAACTTTACACCCCCAAAACGCGCTCAACGACAAAACATATACGAACATTGCGATGTGGAGTGGATATATGAGGAATGCCTACCTAAGAACTGTGGAGAGAAGCGATAATCATACACTATACACGATATAATTTGGACACTTCCACTACCCTTCACATTCACCATATCGCACAACAAGACAGAGCCAGGAGTCGGGCATCTATTTCACTCACAATACTACGACCAATGCGTGTTTAAGGAACTGTGCTATAGCCATGCATCGCCCTATCACTAGTGACACTGTCCACATCCGCCCTCTCCGCCATATGTCTCCTGGCGCGCTGCGACAGACTTGGTGAAGCAGTGGCCAGAACCTGCTCATCGTCCTCTTGGTCATCTCGCGACGGAAGTTTCTCACCATCGTACCCGTGGAATGGAAACCTGTTGTAATGTCCTAATTGTATATGCTAGTACCTCAAAGGCATTCAACGTGTGGTTCGGGAGCACTTACCCGCATGCTCTCTGATCTTATCCATCATCTCCCTTTCCGCACCAAGCAGCCTAGTCTCCATGATATGGTCGAGTTTCTCCTTGAGCTTTAATCCGACTTCGCAGTCTTCGTGCAGTTGGTCGTATTGTAGGAAACCCATAAGCTCATATTGGGATACTGGGTTGGAGTCCGAGGACGATACGTCGACATCCACGATGGTTGCATCGAGCAGGCTCTGCAGGACTTCCATGGGGGACAGCAGTATCTCCGAGGCGCATTGAAGTGTTGGTATCATATTTTGGGTGGCAAGATACCGTTCGAGGCGGAGTTTATTCACGGCTGTACACTGTGTCTGATTTCGAGTGGGAGAGTTGATGAGCTGACAGTGGTTTGAAATCCGCATTTCGTTAAGCAGCGCATAGGTGGCATCGAGCATTTGAGATATCAGCCTCAGTCTGCGTTTCTTGATAACCCCTGTAAAATGCAGTTAATGAACGGCCATGCCTAGTCCAGATGCGTCTAGGACACTTTGTAGATGTTGAAGCGCAATGGTAGAGGTTTCTGAAGCCATCAAGATATAGTTAGAGCAGTGAAGCAAAGTAACTTACAAAGGCTTCTTGGAGGGAATTTTCCTGGGATAGCTTTGGTGTTGGGACACGACATCAGCATGTATTCCACAAGTGACCCCCTAATGTGACGTACGACTGCCAGTGGCTGGTTGTAGCAGATTGCATTGGGTGTCCAACTGGCATTGTAAGACGAGATGATTTGCAAGCAATAGGTAGTCCTCTTCGAGGCCAAAGTGGTAGGCAACGAATAGCCACTGTTCATATCCCGGGTCGAGGATATTCTGCCGGTGAGGCGCGAACCATGCGTCTAGAAAGGGTAGCAAAATACGGCCGATTTTGTACCGCTCCACTACCTCAGCCAACCGAACGAGTTCATTCAGATCGAGCTTTTTGGGTATTTCCATGGTCTGTAGATGTGCAATCAGCATGATCAGGCGAATCATATCGGCATCGTCTTCTGGTAGTAAGACTCGCTTGGTCTTCTTGTTCATATGTTTTATAACTTCACTAAATCGTGCACTGAGCGACATAATATGTGGCCGAGAGACAACGAGTTTCCGAAGACCAGTTGGGCAATCCTCGCGGCCGACGATAAGCTGCAGGGAGTCCTTGCTAGTAAGAGTGATATACTCTGCTTGGCGTCCGAGCAGGCTATTACTGACTGGTGGGAAGCCGACTGGCCCGTTGTTCTGCATAGCGATAGTCTTTCGAGCGGGAGCTCCGTCTAGTAATGTGTGTAATTGATATTTGAATATGATGAGACTGTGACCAGCGAGGGATGTATAGGATTGTAAGAACGCAGCTCGAGGCGGAACTGAACGAAAGGGAACAGTACGGCAACATTACGGAAGTTACGCTGGAAGGTCCTTCTAAGAGCGAAGGAGCGGTTATATGTCAAAATGTTTTGGAAGGCACGATTATTGAGCAGGTTTCGACACGCTCATTAACGCCTTCCTTAAACAAAAGCTTTTCCCTACCACAGTGGTTATGGTCCCGCAACGATAGCGGAGAGTAAAGGATAGTGCTCAATTGAAATTGCGGTCCTGCCCAAGAGCGGTGATAACAATACAGGTGGAAGAAGGTAGCTGCGTGCCACAGATTTCGGATTAGACTCATGAAAGAAGGAGCATGGAGTGATTTCAAACTCGAGCAGCTCTATCCGAGTGACTCGGCTATTGTGGCGATTCTAGGAAAATAAAACAAGAAGTCCATACGTATGTGACGATGCGTAGGTTTCACAGGTCTTCATTGAGTATTTGGCCTTTGGGCAAGCGATTGATGCATATAGCCTCGATCTTTGTACAGATATGGTACACAATATACAACCTTGGGTCTTCACTGAATCTATCCCATCGGTACAGGCCGCAAATGGCCATCCTTATCATACTTCGCTTTGAAAAAAGTGTAGCTCAGCGTCACTGTCTCAATCCCCTTCATGTTGGCATCTGTTACGAACTCGGGGTCGATGTAGAAGAAGACAGGCATATCTACTGTCTCACCAGCATTGAGTCTCTGCTCCTCAAAGCAGAAGCACTGGATCTTGCTGAAGTATGGTGCTACTTGTCCTGGCGTGACCGAGTATGTCGCTACTCCAATGATATCCTCGTCAGACTTGTTGGTTGCGGTGTAAAAGGCCAATGCGGTTTCACCGGGCAGAACGCGCACTTCGCGCTGTTGGGGAACGAACTTCCATGGGAGGACATCCGAAACGGAGCCGTTAAATGTGATACGGATTCGAGGGTGGTTTTCTACAGGTTTTAGGCGCTCAGACGGGTCGCGATCTGTGTCGCCGCCGTGCGCTGCAGATTTTATGGGTTGTCCGCCCCAGCCAGTCTGTTGGCAGATCTGGATACCAATGTCAGATTCCAGATAGAGTGCTATAGATACCAATTGAGCGTACCATTTTGTACATAGGTACCGAACCGTATGTTATAGCTACAAAGCCTACTATCACACTGAAAACATAGTTCCTAGCATCCTGTCAGAAAACCCGCAAAAGTCCGGCTGGCGAAATTGCATACATGACAGTCCTATTCTTCATCTTGTATTGCGCATGCATCTGGTCCATTCTCGGCACGGTGCTTTGCCGAGTATCTCTTGCGGTGTTCAAACATCTTCGTGCAGTGAATGTGGGATTGCGGCCGAGGGGTATCCGTGAAAGCGATCGTGAGCAGGCGGAGCATGTCCAAGACTCGAAAGCCCGTGCCGCGTATGGTCTGAATGGCGATGCGACAGACATTGCTGGGTAGTCCTGCTGGTAGTGAAGACTTCTGGTGGGTGGAGTGATGAATCAACGACCGGGCTCGCCGCGGGATTTAGCTGTTTTGGGACGAAGTCAAGAAGCTTGGACTGGGACTTTTCTACATGACTTCGGCACCATCTTTTGAGGTCAACTCTCAACCTAGATTTTGGGCAAAGCCGCTTGTTATTGCCCTAAACCTGACCTGTATTCTATATTCGCAATCAACAAATATGGCGGAACTTCTGTGCGGCGTCTGCGAAACAGCGCCGAAGAAGTACAAGTGCCCGACTTGCGCACTCCCATAGTTCGAACTCCCTCAAGCGCTCCAAAGAAACGGTTGCTAACCTTCAATAGCTGCTCCTTGAATTGCTTCAAAATCCACAAAGCCACTCACCCTGATACCGTACCCACGCCATCTGACTCGACTGAGCCCACCATCCCCCAACCACCACCACCGGCACCCACCCCGCGTTATATGAAGCAAAAGACCGACTTCTCCGTTCTCGCCACAAACCCCAAATTTCAGGACCTCCTCAAGACCCACCCCGTTCTCCTTTCCTCGCTACAACGCGTATACGCCAAAACCATCGAGCCAGACCCCGACGACGAAGCACGGCGGCACAAGGTGGAAAGACAGGCGTTCCGCGGCCGTGGCAGCAGGGGCAGAGGCAGGGGAAGGGGAAGAGGCGGAAGATGGAATAGTCGTGATGACGAACCAAGGAAGTGGACGCAGAAGAAGGGTGATGCGGATGCGATGGGCCTACTGAAGGGAATTCGGAATGGGAGGGGGATGGAGAAGGAGAAAGATGCTATGGAAGAGTTTTCGCGTTTGATTGAAGAGCTGTTTGGAGAGAGTGAGAAGAAAGAGGGGCAAGGGGGTTGAAGGGAAAGAGTGAGCGAAGAGACAACAGCCAAATTCTTGCCACTCTGAAAAAGAATCTGACGTGCCCAAGGAGTTGAGATGTCCAGGAGGTACGAATCTTGACACCCGAGAGCTTCCAAATATCAGCTATATCACGCTTGTTATGCAATAAGCCTAGCTACGAAATCACGTGTAGCCTCCGACAACTGCTGATGCAGTCCTTGTGGCGCTTTTCGAAAAACGTAACAGTCTCCTAAAGGGGGGTTTTGAAAAGATTGATTTAGACTATGGACGGTTGAAAGAAACCCTGGGACCATGAAGCAGGTACTCTGCAACACCTGTCAGGGGAACCAAGCCTTCGATGTCTAGACGAGGGTGGCGAACATTGCTTGCACGAAAACTATGCTTGTTTCTTAAAGTTACCGTCAGACTCGATTACTGGAAGCACGCTATGCAGAGTACCGAGGCTTCTCTTCTTCCTCCGTGAAATGTTCCTCGACGTGTACCTTAATGGTCAAAGAATAGCTGGTGCCGACCGTGTTGCTAGATCTGTCGAGCGAGGTGATGCAGCGGTGTAATGCGCCACCACTCTCCCAAGTCAAGTCTGTCGACGATATACGTAACGTACCGATCCTAAAAGAATATAAAGACGAGGGAATCCAAAAAGATTGGTGTGACTCCAATGCCGCCACTGATTTGACCATAGATCTCGAGTGGGTGATGGACAGATCTAGGGAAATCCATTGTTTTCGTTCGAACAAGGCTGGCTATAGGAGATGAAGTTTGACTACTTTGTCAGTAGATGTCATTAGCGTATATCAGAGGATAATTACCTTCACCCATTGGTCCCAGACTTCCTTATGTGCGTTCTTCTTCAGCGAACCCATGACAGCGTCCATCACGCCGAGATCACCAAGGCACGTCGTGAAGTTGCAAGTGGTGTTATGGAAGTTCCTTTTGTATTGACTCGAGGAGACTATCCAGTCTGTTTTCATGGCATACATGGCTTTCAGACCATTCCAATAGCAACAAATACTGTCAGGCATTGCTGAGGTATCTTCTGGTATAGGGTAGAGTCCGGCGGCTTGGAAGCCTTTAGTTAATATACCTACTTTCAGCGCTGAGCATACGGCTGAGCCTCGACCCTCGCACGAGTTTTGCGCAAGAGCAACCTGCAAGGCGATGCTACAGGCCGAGCTGATATCTTTCAGGACAGTCTGCCTAGTGGTATTTATGTGTTCTAAATGACAAAATCAGCTGCGTTCAACATTCAGTATTTATTAGAGCCAACTCATTGGGGCCACATGCTCATTATGGAGTCTGGAATGTCCGTCCGCAAAGGAATCCGTGCGCCGTGGTCCAGATAGTATTTGGACCTATCATCTTTGTCTTCCATAATCTTCATAGCCAAAGCATTGACCAGATAACCGTAAGAATGATTCATCTTGAATACTTTGGATATCCAAAGCAAGTCCTGGCAAATAACGCCCTTTTTCCACAGATAGCCAGGTCCTTCACCAATTGCAAGCCAGTTCTTGAACCTCATGAAAGGGATCACAATGTCTTGCACACCCCATAGGTCGCAAAATTGCGCAAAATCCACCAGTTGTTCTTTCGTCAATGCCTTGGGGAGATCTTCAAGCTTCCAATGCGCAATCTGAAGCAAGAGCTGGAAAGCCTCCGCAGAATCCTCGTCGAAAAGGATTTCTGTCTGGTCGCTTTCCGCCCACTTCCCATTAAACATGGCTTTAAATACTGGACTTGTATTCCTGAGAGAGCCCATGTTGATGCGAAACGCCTTTGGACCGTTGATGTGCTTTTGGCCCGCGATCAAGGTAAGATCAAATTGATCGTCGAGAACTACGATCTCCATATCCGTAGCCATATGATAGTCAATCTTGAGGCTGTGATGTATTTGGAGGCTTTGAGAATTACGTATGCACTCCTTCTTTTGAGTGTTGCGACTAATGCGAAGGTATTGTTTTGTATTGGCAGCGAGCCCTTCCAAGGTTAGTGATAAGTTGGTGGTGCAGAACGTTTGCGAAGGGGGAGTAAAAGAGACAAAATAGTTTGATAGTAGAAATTGGTACGAGGCTACAATGTGTAGATTGGTTTCAAGTGAGAGATGATTGAGCAATTTTTGGAGCTTGAATGCCCGTATGCGACTTCAGCTTTGCCTTCACCTGGGATTCACTCAAAGTGAACCTATCAAGTTACTGAAAACACATCTCTTGGCAAGAATGAAAGCAGCAATGAAATTGTCCAAAATGATGTGCCTTGAGAATATCACAATCCGTCGATTCGCCTCAGATCAATCAGTCTAGAATTCCTAGGGTACCATTAAGCAAGTCAAATCACGCTCTGGATACTAAGCTACCACGAGTAATCCACTGGCTACCCCATTGCGACCTCTCTACCCAACTAATCCGCACCAAGCTTTTCTCGAGAA